>JAECWU010000295.1:990000-1244168 GCA_018150985.1 Chymomyza costata
GCGTCCTTGTCGTTATACCAAGGAGCATCAGCTGCAGGTCATGTACGACCAAAGCGTGGCTGATCTGCGAGCATATGCTCGGTCCGGCCAATTTCAAACCCTCAACTAACTCGTGGAGTTGGCAGAGGAGTTCGAAGATTCGGAAAAGGACAGGCAGAGACTGAAGGCGGACGCACCGCATACACGGCCAAGGGCCATGTATGTAGTGCAGGATGAAATACCGCCAAATCGTGATATGCCAAGTACATATCAACGAGCTTGGCAGGCGCCTAACACGCAAAGGCGGGAGTTGCCAAATCCCAGGTCAAGGGAGGCAAACAGGCCCCAGCAACAGCAAACACAGGGCAGGATCGAAGATCCTAGCAATGTATGCCGCAGGTGTGGGTATCCGAGTCATTGGGCTCGGGAATGCCCAAACCGACAGATAGTATTCTGTTGGAAATGCGGGAAAGTTGGCAAGAGCACCCAAAGCTGTTGTCCAGCAGCGGGAAACGCCAGACGGCTTTCGCTGGCGGAAAACGAGCGAAGACCGCGCCAAAATTTTTCACCGCGGCGTTGATAGGCAAACTGGTAGATGCAGGCGGCCGGATAGATGCGGAGGTGTCAATAGCTGGCAAGTTATATAAAGCCACAATTGACACCGGTGCAACTGGCAGTTTTATTTGTGAAAAACTGGCCAGTGCATTAGGCAAGGCAAAATTCGAGATGCACAGAGTGCAGTTGGCGGATGGCCGATATAACGAACTTTCGCAACGGCTCGATGTGGAAATCGCCTTTGGACACAGTGTCGCCACCGTAGGGCTCAGAGTGATGCCGGGTGGGATAGACGAACTGGTCCCCCGGCCGATCAAACAGCGGTATTATTCCAAGAACCCAGCGATGCAGACTCTCATCAATGAAAAGATTGATGAGCTGTTGGTGCTGGGATGCATTGAGCCTTCACATAGTCCGCACAGCGCAACCATAGTGCGTAAGAAAAACGGCCAGTGGCGGCTGTGCGTGGACTATAGATAGCTAAACGCAAGGTCAGTGCCTGATGCCCACCTGATGCCTCGCATATATCATATCCTAGATCAGCTGCGTGATGCAAAATGTATCAGTAGCTTAGATTTAAGGAATGGTTATTGGCAAATTCCAATGGAAGAAAAAAGCAGAGAGTATACTGCGTTTACAGTGCCTAGAAGAGGACTTTTCCATTGGAAAGTAATACCTTTTGCTCTGTATTCAGCACCGGCAACGTTCCAGAGAGCGTTAGACTCCGTGATTGGCGCAGATATGCAGCCACATGCGTTTGCGTATTTAGATGACATTATTGTCATTGTATGCACGCTGGAGGAGCATATGGCCAATTTAAAAGAAGTTTTCCTCCGCTTAAAGGCGGCAAACTTACGTCTTAACACGGAAAAGTGCGCGTTCTTTAAGAAATAACTAAAATATCTGGGTCATATGGTGACAGACCAGGGTATTTGCACAGATCCGGAGAAAATAGCCGCAATTGCAGAGCTAAAGCCACCATCCAATATAAAAGAACTGCACCAATATATGGGCGTTGCCTCCTGGTATAGGCGGTTCGTGCCTGGGTTCTCTGCAGTGGCACATCCTTCGAACGCGCTGAAAAAGGGCGTCAAATGGATGTGGACTGAGGAACAGGAAAAGGCGTTTTTAGAGACAAAGGCAAAACTTACTGCGGCGCCGGTACTAGCTTGTCCAGATTTTGGGAAAACGATTGTACTACAAACAGATGCAAGCAATTACGGATTGGGCGCAATTTTGAATCAAAATTCAGAAAATGGTGAAAGAGTAATGTCATATGCTAGCCGTACAATAAATGCGGCTGAGCGGAATCACTCTGCAACAGAGAAAGAATGTCTGGCCATAGTGTGGGCCATCCGTAAATAGCGCCCATATTTGGAGGGATACCATTTTAAAGTTGTAACTGATCACATGGCTTTAAAATGGTTAAATTCTATAGAAAGCCCTGCAGGCCGGGTAGCACGGTGGGCTTTCGAACTCCAGCAATATGATTTCGAGGTTGCGTATAGAAAAGGCCAACTTAATGTTGTGGCGGATGCGCTATCTCGACAACCATTAAGCACGGACAAGTGTATGCGAACGGCGGATATAACTAAGCCAGCAGAACCTACTTGTGCGTGGATTGAACAGATGCGAAAGGACGTACAGGCTGTGCCGCAAAAGTTTGCCGATTTTTTGATAGAGGCGGACCAACTGTATCGTCATATTCCGCAAAGAGCTGTAAATGAGGACGTGGCTGCGTGGAAATTGTGTGTACCTACCGAAAAGAGGCCGCGAGTCATAGCCGAGCGCCATGATGCGCCGGCGGCAGGACACACTGGAAGCCGGAAAACTATAGCCAGAGTAGCGGCACGGTACTATTGGCCTAGAATGTATAGAGACATTCGGGCATATGTACAAAAGTGCGAGGTGTGCCATAAATATAAGGCAAGCCAGCTACAGGCGGCGGGTAAAATGCTGACGCAGAATCCAGAGGAACCTTGGGCAACGGTGTGTGCGGATTTTGTTGGGCCTTTGCCCCGATCGAAACATGGCAGCACAATGCTCCTGGTTTTCGTGGATCGTGGACAGAGTTAGTCCCTTTACGAAGAGCGACGGCTGCGTCACTGCAAAAAGCGTTTCGTGAGAGAATACTTTCTAGGTTTGGAGCACCAAAAGTATTAATCACAGATAACGGAACTCAATTTACCAGTCGGGCGTTTAAACGGTTCTTGGAGGATTTGGGTGTACGGCATAATTTTACAGCGCCATACACACCTCAAGAAAATCCTAGCGAAAGGACTAATAGAACCGTGAAGACAATGGTGGCCCAGTTTGCGAATAAGGAGCAACGTACCTGGGATGAACTCCTGCCAGAAATCATGCAAGCCGTGAATACCAGTGTTTCTGAGTCCACTAGATATTCACTTGCCTTCTTAACACAAGGCCGCGAGCCGCGTTTGCCAATTGCGTTGTTTGATGAAACAACCATTGGCACGGGCCAACCACAGCGTGACCCTGGCGAAACGGCACAAAGATTAAAAGAAGTATTTGAGGTGGTCCGCCGCAGCCTTGAAAATGCTGCGCAGGATCAAGCTCGATACTACAATCTGCGCCGTAGGCCGTGGAAACCAGTCATAGGAGACTTGGTATGGGCCAAGGAGCACCAATTGTCCAATGCGGTGGAGGGTTTTGCAGCCAAACTAGCTCCAAAGTTTGGCGGTCCATTCCGCATTGTTGACTTTATATCGCCAGTCATCGTAAAGCTGCAAGGCATGAATGGTGAGCGGGCCAGGACGGCGCACATAAGCTCAATAAAACCTCATGGCCCAGCTGTTACCAGCCAACCCAGCACATAATCTTACTTTTAAAAAAAGAAAAGATGGGAAAAAGGCGGCAGAAAAGATCAAAATAAAGTTGAGATCATTTACTGCATATTGGTAACGACATTGACGGGTGAAAACACAGTTTAGGTGGCATAGGATGCAGTGGATGGATATTTCAGGCTGTCCAAAGGCTACTTGTGCGTTAACTTTGTTAACAGCCTAGATGGAGGTGGAAATTGTAAGATACAATGCCATAAACTGTGCGATTGATATTTGTTTATAGCCAAAGCCAAATATGTCAGTCTGTTACAATTTGAGCCATTATATGACCAAAATTGTAGTATGTGAAAATATTATTTACTTAAATAATGATTTCACATACAAAAAAACACACATTTACATTTTCATCATAGAAAATAAATGATGTGTTAAGAGACAGACTGCTTGCTGGCGGGAAATATTCAAATAGCACCCACACACAAGCAACAGCACTGCTTAACTATCTTAGTTGGTAGTTTATCCGGTAAGCAGTGCTAAACGGTACTTGTCCATATGCGAACAGTGTCTTACGAATACATAGACATGTATGCACTTTTACGTTAGTATGTTTGAATATATTACATGTATATTCAAATAAATGACAAAACGGAACATAAAGTGCGGGAGACATATACACATAGATGCGAGTCACTCAAAATGAGAACTTGTATTTGTAGGGAGAGTGAGTGGAAAGCTGGAGAGGCACCGTTAGGACATTTGCCTCGCCTCTCCACTCGGCTCAGCAGCAGCAACTTGACACTTCTAATGACATGATCTACATTAGTAGCGGTCATTTAGAAGTGAACCAGCAAACAAGATGGAAGCATATAACGAGAGCTTGGAGATCAGCATGGAGAATGAGCCACGTGGTCCAGAGTCCGGAGCAAAAGCAACGGAGCCGATAGCCAAGGAGGCGGACCGCGGCCAAGAGCATGGCGAGGAGGCCATGGAGACGGATGCAGAGGATGCCATTTCGGCCGTACTATAAGCTCCGCCGAGAGCGAAGGCGGGAGGCCGAGCCTCATCCTTTTGGAGCGCCATCAGAAATGGTTGGTAAACCGGTGGCGCATCCGACATTTCATCATGTTGGAAACGTGGAGTTTCCCGAAAGTGTCAGGGCGCGGGGGTGTCCGGCTGGTAAAGATACCAGAACAGCCGAGGCCGGAATCCCAGCCGGAGGCGGAAGACGTGCCAAACGTAAGCGAGATTTGAGGCGAAATAGCCCAAGCCTCAGCCACGGCCGCAACCACAACCACAGCCACGCCGACGACGACAGCAGAAGCAGCGGCAGCAGCAGCAGCAACAACTCCGGCCTGTTTGCCCAGACTTCTAATTCTACGTGCCGGAGACGAAGAGGTTAACCCCGGTCCCCGGGTGAAGGTGTGTCCGGTGTGTTCACAGGACACTGCAGGGGATATGAACTCTGTGTTGTGCACCTCATGCCGACACAGGGTTCACCTCCCCTGTGCGGGCCTGCAACACGCGGCTGGGCGCACCAACTATTTCTGCTTAAACTGTCCGTTAATGCCTCCCCGACCTACGGCAGCCTCCGACAACCAGGTTGCTGCCCTGCCGCATAATCTTCCATCCTGCGGGGTATGCGGGAAGCGGTTCACCAGAGCTGCGACCCCCATCCCCTGCGCCACATGTGGCAGGAGCAGCCACCTCAGATGCTCAGGCCTACGTAACTCGAACCTTTACCAACCGGGTTACGTGGGTCTCTGCTGCAGGAATCCCGCACTCCCGAGCCCAGTGACTGTGCCTCCTGCACAGGCAGCACCCATTTCTGCCCCCCCTCAGAGGGTTTTGAATATTCAATGCCGTATGTGCAGGAGACCATTCACCCGCGCGGCCACTCCAATTCAGTGCTCCGCGTGTGGGGAATGTAGTCACCTCAGGTGCTCGGGACTGCGGAATTCCCGCCTATATCAGGCGGACTTTGTCGGACCATGTTGCCATAGATCGGCACGCGTCACTTCCCCCCGCCTTAACGGCCATATGCCACAACCGTCTGAGCCCCCCCCATATCAAGCTCCAACGCAAGCCCAAACTCCAACCACCATTTCCTCGGCCAAAATTCTGCAACTAAATTGCAATGGCCTTAGCAGGAAAATAGTCGAGATCACCGACTATATGACCCGGAAAGATATCTCTATAGCAGCCGTGCAAGAGACAAAGCTTTCAAGCCGAAACCCCTTGACCCATTCGGCCAATTATAACCTCGTTCGCCTGGACCGCGAACGCAACAAAGGTGGCGGGCTTGCCTTCATTTTACATAAATCCGTCTCCTATAAACACCTGGCCATAAGCAGTAATGATGCCCATCTCGAAGTCCAAGGCATCACTGTTCAGGTAGGGGACGAGGATCTAGACGTCATAAATGTCTACATCCCCCCAGTGGCAGCATGTCAAGCTGGATATCGTCCCAACATTGACTTCCTGCCGAATAATCCTCGGCGACTTTAATGCTTATCATGACAGTTGGTTCTCTGAAGTCGGAAACGATGCCAGGGGCACTGTCATCGATGAGCAGGTAAGTAACTCCGACTTCAGCACAATGAATGAGGACCACCCTACCAGGATCACGGCGACTTGTCGAAGTTCTCCCGACATCACAATCGCCAGTCATGACCTTATTACCTCTACCAGCTGGCTCGCAGACGTCGCCCTAAACTCGGACCATGTCCCGATCACTGTGAAGGGTGAGGGAAGTGAAGAGCTCATCACATCTGAACGCCGCACTTTCATCAACTTCCGCAAAGCTGACAGACATGTTTGAGCAGATGTCAAATACGTCTTTCTCCCAACTGCCCCCTCCACGAAATGTTTTCGAAGGCGAAAGAGACATTCGTAAGATCCTCACCAGCGTGGCGAAGCGCTGGCTGGCAGAAGAAAGGGATGAGCTGCGGAAAACCAATGCCGTACATCCTCGCATTAGGTTGCTTGGTGAAAGCATCACGGAAATGGTCACAAACCATCGCCGTGAAAAATGGATCCAACATCTGGGGAATCTGTCGGCTGGTTCAGCTAAGTTATGGCAGACTATTAAGAGTCTGACCAACCCGCGGAGAAGCGACCAAGTGCAAATGTCTTTTGGTGACTCCACCCCAGCCAACTCCTAGCGTTGCGCAGCTTCTTTCTGCAGGCAATTCGTGGAACACCCACCCGTCCCTGATAGCCGTTTCCGCAGCACCATTCGCCATATTCGTGCTCTCCCTAAAGAGACACCGCTCTCATTCTCACCAGAGCAAGTTGCACAAGCCATCAAAGAGGCCAAGAATTCCACGGCCATTGGTCCTGATGGCATTGCTGCAGTAGTGCTCAAACGTATCGGAGTAGCCGGCGTTGAGTATTTAACCAAAACCTTTAATGCCTGTCTGGCTGACCTCCAGATCCCAGACATCTGGAAGACAGGTAAAATCGTCCCGGTTCCCAAACCAGGGAAACCAAACAACCAAGGTTCGTCTTACCGCCCCATTACTCTTCTTTCGCCAGTGATCAAAATTCTTGAGGCACACCTTCTCCCCTCCCTATGCGAGTCTCCATCACGGCGCTCTGTGAACTTTCAGCTCACATCGCCGAAAGCCTCAACAGCAAACGTCCGCACAAACGTTCAATCTTGATCGCCCTTGATCTCTCGAAGGCCTTTGACACTGTCATCCATGGCCAACTCTTACAGGTTCGTGGGACCTCATCAAAGTATAAGAAATGTAAACAAGGTGTCCCACAAGGAGGAGTCCTCTCTCCGATCCTCTTCAATTACCACCTCTCAAAAATGCCCATCCCACCAGAAGGGATAAAATTAGTTTCGTATACCGATGATTGCTCCATTGTAGCCTCTCATCGTGATATACACGTAATTGAAAAGCGCATTAACAGTTATCTGCTAGCTCTAGCTAACTTCTTCGCTGACCGTAACCTCAGCCTCTCTGCCCCAAAATCCTCAGCAACACTGTTCACCACTTGGACTAAAGAGGTCTCACTCAACCTAAATATCATCTCAGACGGCCGTACTGTCCCCACTGAGAGATAACCAAAGATTCTTGGTGTCGTTTTCGACAATCTCTTACAGTTTGCCAAGCACTCGGAAGGCATTGCCAAAAAAGTCCGTGGTAGAAACAAAATCCTTAAAGCCTTAGCCGATAGTACCTGGGGCAAAGACAAAGAAATAATCACAACCACTTTTAAAACTATAGGACGCCCACTTCTTGACTATGCAGCGCTGGTTTGGACTCCTTCCATTAGCGACACGCAATGGAGGAATCTCCAGACTGTGCAAAATGCGGCCCTCAGAATCGCCACTGGTTGCCACGCCATTACGCATGGTGACCATCTTCATCAAGAAGTGGGTATACTCCCAGTGCGCGACCACTGCAAATTGTTGACCAGGCAATTCCTCCTCAACATGACCCTCGAACTCGTTTAACTGCGTTCCTTGTCAGAGAGACCTGTCCGACTCGACGTCCGCAGCGAGCTACCTGCCATTTCAAATGTAGCTCATTCATCCGCTCCCATAAAGGACAGACTTCAAATTATCCACAGGAGTCTGTGGGTAATTATATTTCCAATTCAAGACCGAACCCAGTCTAAGGCACAAGGCCTCCCCTAATAGATCCGTCCGAACTCACTCTCCCAAGGCAGCAAAGAACTGCCTTAGCCCAACTCCGCTCAGGCTACTCAAAGCTACTAGACAGCTACCAGCGAGTTAACCCCGAAGTAGTTGATGTTTGCCTCAGCTGCAACAGCAACAGCAGCGGCGCAAGCCAGCGCAGCCACAGCAACAGCGCAAACAAGCGCAGGTAAGTGCAGCCTCGGCAGCAACAGCAGCAGTGCAAAGCCACACAGGCGCAGCAACAACGACGGCAACAGTAACAACAACAACGACAACAACCACGGAGGAGGATGAGGCCCCATCCAACGCGCAGCGACGACCAGGTGCGCCAGGACGGCGAAGATCGGCGCAGGAATGCAGAGCAGTGCTATGCCCGACGACTACGAAACGTGGCACAGGAGCGGCTGGCTCGCTTGCGGGAGACCCTGGAGCAGCGACAACAAGCGACGACAAGTAGACGATGGCGGCTGGTAGTGGAAGAGGCGAGGTGGCCTACGGCCGTCTTGGACGTGGTGCGACTGCAGACTGCTGCGAGGTCCACCAATAGGGGTAGGCGGTCAGCAGCGAAGGTCGGCGCCACCGAGTGCGGTGGAGCCAAGGGTGGGATATCAAGGTCTTCCTGCTGGTCCGAAGCCCATAAAATAGGAGTGGGAATTAGAAAAAGTTGAATGAAATAAAACAAAAAAAGTTCACGTGCAGTAAAAGCACGCGTTAGAAGTAAAACTTTTCGCCCAACTTATTTTTTACGCTGTTTTTATTTCTTTAGTTAAGCCGTCCTAACATTACTTTGGAGTTCAAACGATGTCTTAACAATCAATTATTATACTACATATGAAGTTATGAAAGTGAAGGAACGTGAGCTTGTACTGCACGTGAATTTTGTTTAACTCTGCTATTGCTTTTTGTACGATTTTTTTAGGCGCTCAGCGCAAAGAAAAACGTTATGAATGTCATACTATTTGCTAAGCTGAAACAAAACGTGAGAATTGACTTCAAATATACAAACTTGTCCATGTAAACAATGTAAATAATATATTAAAATTTGTATTTATATTTTATTATATTACAACTGAAAATACAGTTAGCTCCATATGTAGCTTCAATATTCATACAAAAATATCTTTAAGCATCACTTTTACTTTTATGCCAACGCATATGTAAGTAGGGAGAATAGAATAAAATCAATAGTCATTCCTTTGCGCTGAGCGCGTAAGAAAGCAGCATTAAAAGAAATAAAGAAAGAATTAAACAATGTAACTGTCGCGCAATGCTGCTTGGCTTCGTTGTTCGTGCCCAACCACCCATAGTGTAATAATACAAGGTGAGGATATGCCAAACAGCGCTCTCTCGTGGGTCCTTATTTTGCTTTCAGTAGTGAATTACATTTTAAAGTGAAAGGTTGTGCAAGTGCCGTCGGCATTCGATCGCATTTGTCCTCGCGTGTTATTGTTGAAGTTCTTAATCTCTTAATCGGCAATAAAAAATATTTTAAAATTTTGTTGTAGAATAATATTATTAATATTAAATAACCTAAGCTCTGCATATATTTCTTTTTATCTTTATATTAATGCCATGGAATAAAATTAAATTAATAATAAATAATAATAAAAATTTTAATTGAACTAACCGAGTATTTTGTTTAAAGAATACAAGTCCATGTACAAATCCCAGCAACAAACGATTAAAATTTCAGCAACACATAGAAGCAGCAATATCAAAACAAACATACAAAATGCACAGCAACAGATAAAAAATATAGTTTTTGCCCACCCTTATGCATACTCGCTCTCGCCACAGTAGCAAAAGGGATGTTTTCTCTTGCTCAGATGCACACATTTTCTTATGGGTCCGTATTTTTCGCTTTTGTCCTCACCTTGTATTATTCCTACATGCAGCCACCAAACAGCACCAAGGCCACGGCATTGCTGTGAGAGTAACAAAAAGTGAGAAAGAGAAGCAAGCAAAAATACGAGCTGTCACACAAGCTAATGCATGCAAACTGGCACTTGTATGTATGTCTTTTTGTTGAATTCTCGCAATACATACAAAAACAATCCTTTCGTTTACACACCATGTGCTGCGTGCTTTAGCTGACCAGCCGCGGCTGCTTTACTCCCCTCTCTTTACCATGACCACGGTTCGCTCTCTCAACAAGAGACGAAGTCATGAGTCATGACCACCAACACAACGTCAACGTCGCAATTCGTCAATGCGAAAGAGAAAATCAAAAGCAGCTAACGTTTTTTTCGTTTAACAAAATTTTAAAGTTACTCCCATAGAAATTCACATTCATTCATTCACGCGTTCATTCATTCACGCGTTCATTCATTCACGCATTCATTCATGCCCAAAAATGCACAAAAAAACACACACAAGCAACTAAACTAATTATAATTAATATATATATATACACTCCCCGAAATTTAATTAAGAACACATGTTTTTATTTAAAAATATTAAGTTTTAAGTTATTTAAAAAGCATTTGTGACTCAAAATATATTTTTGGCGTTAATTTATTACGAATGAACTAAAAACTTATCCTAAATAACCAAAAAAACGCTTGAAACTTCAAAAAGGATTAAAAAATTAAATTTATACTGCGAAATTCAATTAAGAACACTTTCTAAAACGGAACAAAAATTAAATTTTTCGTAAAAAAAGAAGGGAAAAACACAAAGTAAATAGTTAGTCCAGGCTCCCGACTTATTTATAACATCGAAAATTCGGGTTGGTATCCAAGGATCCAACTCCTGAAAATCTGAAATTGGGATTTGAGCCCATTCTTCGATACCTGTCCTGCGTAGCTCCTGCACCGCCTGAAACTTGAGTCCGTCAGCCTAGACACGATGGGACAGGTTCCCCCACATGTTCTCAATGAGGTTCAAGTCCGGCGATCGATGTTTTTGTCCTGGAACCAACCAAGACTGGCCGTTCAGACGTGGATTGGAGCATTATCTTGCAGAAAAATAGGATCGATCCTTTTTGAAGTTTCAAGCCTTTTTTTTGGTTATTTAGGATAAATTTTTAGTTCATTCGTAATAAATTAACGCCAAAAATATATTTTGAGTCACAAATGCTTTTTAAATAACTTAATATTTTTAAATAAAAACATGTGTTCTTAATTGAATTTCGGGGAGTGTATATTGTAGACCATAAAATTATCTACAAAAAATGTATCAGTACATTTTTTCCTACGAGCCACCGTTTTTGAGATATAACGATTCAAAAAGTTATAAAAGTTGTAATCGTCATAATATGCATGAGTACGCCACGTATACGCATCTCTATTAAGTTGTAATTATGAATTACACTAGTTTACAGTATAATGTATACTCAACATGTTTTACTCGTTGCCGTAGCAAAATGGCACGCTAAATCCGAGAATGAAGTCCAAAAATTTTTTCATGGAACGGATTTGAAGATATTTCGAAAAAAACACTTTTCGAAACTAAAAAAAAAGTGTGTCTACTTAAAAGCATATATCTCTGGTTGTACTAAACTGATTTTGATTATTTTTTACCAAAGTGTAGATAATTGAATTAACCATCGATAAATTATACTTGGAACAAATTTTTTGTCAAATTTACGGTTTGGGTCGTTATTAATCCATTCGTATGAAACTTTTCCTCATTTATAGGAAATTTAAAAAAAAAATCTATTCCGAACGTAAATTTAAAAATTTAAAAAAATTTTTTCATACAGTTTTTTTCGTGGCTCGCAAAGTTTGATCGATAACAAAGAAAATGGTTTTTATCGAAATCTAAGTAAAATTTTGGAATTACCGGGATTTTTTGTATAAAGTACAAAAACTTAATTTTCCTGGAAACCTTAAGTTTTAGATGGATAATTCGTTTGTTTATAAAGATATCGTAACCAAATTTGGTATTCGAAAGTTTTTTAGAGTTCTTAAGTTCTGTACCAAATTTGATCAAAATAGGTTGACCTTGAATAAAATTTTTTCCATACAGGGGAAAGATGGGAAACTTTCAAATTTTATTTTTAATTATATTTTAAACAATCTTACTGATTTTCAGCTTGGTGCGAATTAATGTAGCTTTTTTGGTATTTTTTAGTCTAATTTGACCGGAATATTACCAGGTAGTGCAGCCATGCGTTTAGTGGATCTTCTTCTTTTAGCTCACCATACAGCTGACACAACGCTGCCATCGCGCCGACGCATAGTGGCAACGCTGCGCAAGGGCATTAGCCAACACATAGTGCTAGGCCAACAAAAAGCTGACGGATATTAAACGGCAATAACCGCTTAGATTAGGCGAAGACGAGTGGATAATGGAACGCGCTAAGGGTATGGAGGTGAGCAGAGCTGCGCTTAGGGATGGCTGGCACTAGCCGCGGGCGCCATGCCATTTGTTGGAGTCACTAGTTTTGCCAATAGGGCCATAGGGATACTGCTTGAGCTGCTTGGTGAAAGTACTCTCACCAATACCAACAAGGGCTGGAGAGAGTACTCACACTATCACTATCAATAGGATAGTTGCAGGTAGGGCGTACTCTGTCTTTTTAACGAGAATAGGTAGTTAGATAAGCAGAGTACAGCTTAGGATTTGGTAGTATAGGTTTTGGCGGGAATTCCAGGATTTGGCGGCGATCTTGTGCCTATATAAGGCGGATCACCTGTCAAATCTGGATCAGTCGATGAGTCGAGAAATAATCGCCGAAGCAGTTGAGTGAAGTGTAAAAGTTTATTAAAAATAATATAAGAAATTATAGGAAAATAGTTAAGTGACAGAGCTTGTGTTAATACAACTCTAAAGGAAAAGCAAAGTAGCTTAAATAATTAGAGTGGGAAACTAAATCCAAATCAATAAAATAAAAGTGAGTGCCGAAACCTCAAGGCGTATGCGGGAAAATTAATGCTATCAAATACTTGCACAGAAGCACGGAGTTAAAGGCAATTCAATTAGCAGCGCACCGGGTGCGACCGCGATGGAGTCACTGCGTCCGTATCTACCTTCAAGAAGACGTTTTGCCACCAGGACAAACCTCTGGGTGAGCGTATCGCCAAGTGGCGTAGACCTAAATTACGTTAGACTTAGAAATCATCTCCACAATAAAGAAACGTTTGCTATCAGGATTTATATTTGGATAGCGTACCACCAAGACAGACCCGTAAGTCTTGGAGGGAAAGTTAGCTTTGATATTTAGTAATAAGATCAACATACAATCTTACTATCTATCCCTTGACTAAATTGTGTTAATATTAAAACCTTTTGTTTATAACCATTTATTTGTTTAAAGAGAGATTTGTAAATCTAGCGAGCGTGTCGGCTCAGTTAAGTGTGGTGAGAAAATACCGCAAACGGCGGATAATGTACATTTAAAACTTAAAACGAGCTGTGTTTTATCTAAGATATCGAAAGTTTCAGCAAATTACAAATTTGTTGTAACATCTACCCTGGGCATAGCTGAGCTAGCCCAGCCGTTGTTCTGGACTAAACCAGAGGTCGTTATAAACTTTTTGCCCAACTTATTTTTCTACGCTGTTTTTATTTCTTTAGTTTAGCCGTCTTAACATTACTTTGGAGTACAAACAGTGCCTTAACAATCAATTATTATAATAATTATGAAAGTGAAGGATGCGTGCTTGTACTGCACGTGAATTTTGTTTAACTCTGCTATAGCTTCTTGTACGACTTTTTTAGACAGTCAGCGCAAAGAAAACGTTTTGAATACCATACTATTTGCACTCCTTAGCTGAAACAAAGCGTAAGAGTGAGTTTAAATATGCAAACTCTTTAGTGTAAACAATGTAAATTATATATTAAAATTTGTAATTACATATATTTTATTATATTACAACTGAAAATGCAGTTAGCTCAATATACATAGCTTCAATATTCATTCAAAATATCTTTAAACATCACTTTTACTTTTATTTATCAGCTTAGCTCTGCCAAAGCATAGGTAGTGCGAATAGAACAAAATCAATAGTTAGGGTATTCACGCTTTGTGTTGACTTGTTGACTTGAGGACTTGTTGAAAAAGTCAACAGGCCAAAGCGTGAATCCCTTCTGTTGACTTTGTGAGTTGACTTGTTGACCTTTCTTCTTCTTTCCTGTTTTTGTTTACATTTGTAAATTGTTACAAATTACATTAAAATTCAAAAGGTTGAATTAAAAATGCCAAGTGGAAGAGTTAAATCTATACTAACAGAATCTGCAGCTAAAGTAGCTATGGATTACACAGATTTTTATTATTTTATTGCTGCAAAAACGAAACAATTGTAGAAAAACTGTATTTGAGTTGGTGCTGCTTCTTCCCTGTGTTTGTTTACTTTTATAAATTGCTGCAAATTATCATCAAAATTTAAAATCTTGAATTAAATAGAGCGTAAAATATATATTAATTGAAGCTGTAGCTGAAATGGCTTTGGATGAAATAAATTTTATTGCAGGCAAGTCTGCTAAAACAAATTCATTGCAGAAAAACTAAATTTTGTTTAATAACGAGACAATAGGGTTCCATGGCGACGTGCAAATTGACGAAGTTCTAGATAATTATCATGAGGACATGAATGCAATAACATTCTCGCATCGCGGTGACCACTTCCACATCCCGAAATCAATTGACTGGTGCCAAAACGTGCTCACTTCCTTCGACGAAACCCGATTTGTTCAAATGCTGAGGGTAACTCCACAATAGTTCCAGCAAATATTTAGCCTAGTACAGCCCCTGCATTTTCCAATTCGCATATATTTTTACTCTTTTATTTGCGCAAACTCCAACAACAAGTAATAATGTCTAATTTACTTAATTTCCCACAGCAAAGGCACATTCTATTTTTAATGCGTTAATTTTTTTTTTTTTTTTTTTTATTTCCTTGATATTATGTATTAATACACGATATCGCTCCTAGTCGGAGCATAGGGCAGAAACAAAAGCTCTCCAACGATTTCTATCAGCAGCTAGGTGTCTTAATTCACTCCAGGTGGCTGTGGAACTGCTCTCGCTGTGTACAGTCCGCATCCATGTTTGGCGTGGGCGACCTCTGCGTCGGCTGCCATGTGGGTTCCATTGGAAGGCCATCTTTGCTATGTTTTCATCTTCTCTACGTAGAGTGTGGCCTATCCAATTCCACTTACGCATCTTTATTTCCGAGTTTACAGGGCGGCTGTTAGTAAGTTGCAGAAGTTGTTCGTTGGTGATGGTTCTCGGCCAGAAAATGCGGCAGATAATTCGCAGACATTTATTTACAAACGATTGAAGTGTCCTGCATATACGCTCTGAGACTAGCCATGTTTCAGAACCGTACAGTAAAACAGGTTTCACACTAGTATTGAATAGTCTAAGCTTTGTTTTAAACGATAGTGTACGCGAGCGCCACGCACAGTTTAACTTGCGAAATGCAGTACGCGCTTTGCATATGCGGGCCGCTACATCCGACTCAGCTCCGCCGTTTTTCGAGATTCGGCTTCCGAGGTAGCAGAACTCATCCACATCGGCTATTACAATGGTGCCCCTATTGGTGGTAATTTCAAGAGGTGAGGTGTTATTTGTTTGAATGCGCATTAGCTTGGTTTTTTCGTAATTTATTTTGAGACCAGCTGCATGCGCGTTGATTTCAAGTTGACGCAATTTTGCTGTTGCATCGGCTAACGTGTGGGTCGTGAAACAAATATCGTCCGCATAATCCAGGTCACTTAATTTCTGGTTCAATCTCCATTGCAAGCCTGACGGCACTTCGGCGTTTGTTCGTTCCAGGATGTTATCGAGGACAAGCACGAAAAGGAGTGGTGAGAGAACGCAGCCTTGGCGAACGCCATCATTTATCTTGAACTTCGAGCTGTTTTTCCCCTTAAACCGCACACTAAGCAATGCGCCATCGTACATGGACTTGATGATGTCTATAATCTTTTCAGGCACACCAGACCTCCGCAAAGAACTCCATATTTCGTTTCTGAACAGAGTGTCGAATGCTCGTTCGAAATCAACGAAGAGAAGGTATAACGGTGACCTAAACTCAATTGACTGCTCTGTGATAATACGAAGAGTGTTTATATGATCAACACAGGATCTGTTTGGTCTGAAGCCATTTTGTTCTCTTCGAAGTTGCGCATTAAGGACGGGAGATATCCTGTCCAAGATGACAAATGCCAGAACTTTAAGGATAGAGTTGAGCAAGGTGATGCCTCGCCAGTTTTTACACTGGCTAAGGTCACCTTTTTGGGGATGGTGATAATTACTCCCTCTTTCCAGTCACCTGGTATGATGGAGGTCGACCATATGGAGTGCATTATAGGTTGAAGTGCGCGTGCAATAATACTTGAGCCGCACTTAAAAGCTCAGCTGGAAGCTCGTCCGGCCCTGGAGATTTATTGTTTTTCAATTTGCCTATTGCTCTCGAAATCTCTTCTATGGAGGGTGCATCAGTTGATATACTTCTATTTGGGGTTTCTTCGTTGCCCGCCGTATTGTGTATGCGTAGATATGGCAGGGGCATCAGTTATCGTGTCGTTCTCGAAAAATTCCATCCAGCGATTGCGTTGATCGTTTTCTGACGTCAATGTGCGTCCGTCGCTCGACTTAATGGGTGGTATGTTTGGCTTAGCGTTTGTTAATTTTCTTATTGCTGTGTAGACACCTCGCAGGTTGTTACGGTTTGCGGCAATTTCGGCTTCGCCGGCTATATTTTCGGTGAATACTTTTTTGTCATTCTTTATTGAGCGTCTTATTTGTCTGTTAACTGTGTTGTAGGCTTCAAGCGTTTGGCTTCGCTGAGATGCCGCTACAGTGTTTAACTGGGCTTTGATTCGTTTTCGTTCTTCAATGAGTTGCCAGGAGACATTGCTCATCCATGGTTTCTTTTTAATTTTTCCTTGCCAATTGTCTTTTCTGCTGCTCTTAAACATGCATTCTTGATTTGATTTATGGTAATCGGTTGGTCGAAGCCGTAATTACATTGGACAGTGTCTGCTGGTATTGCTCAGGCAAGCAGGATTTTTCAGATTGTCCAGGTTAAGAGATTTTTGCGTTTTTCTTGTTTCCTTACGCCTTCAGGACGTAGACGGATTTCGCCGATGACTAGGTTATGATCACTATATACGTCTGCGCCTCTGCGCGTGCGTACGTCGGTTGCGAGTTATGGAAACATCTGCTGATTAACACATGGTCGATTTGATTTCTAGTGCGCCCATCAGGCGACTGCCAAGTGTACTTGTGGATGTTTCTATGGGAAATTTTGTGCCCCCAATGAAAAGATGCTGATTTGCGCAGAGTTCGACCAGACGTTCTCCGTTATTGTTTCTGGCAGATGCAAGGGCATGCTGCCCCATAAATCTTTCAGAATTTGTGTTGTCAGTACCAACTTTCGCGTTGAAGTCGCCTAGTACTATGACGATGTCTCCTCTTGGGGCTGAACTGATAGTAGAGTCTAGTTGTGTGTAGAAGTCATCTTTGCTGTTGTCTGTGTCTGGCTCAGTTGGCGCGTAACATTGAATAACTGTCATGTTGCGGAATTTGCTTCTGAATCTAGCCGATATTATGCGCTCTGATATGGGGTTATAGCCCATTAAAGCATTTCTTGTATCCTTATGTATTAGAATGCCGACGCCATTAGCGCGTTTTTGCGTATTGCCACTATAGATGAAGTAGTGGCCAGCAAGGGTAGTAATTTCACCCTGCCCGATCCATCTAATTTCTGATAGACCAAGTATTTTTATTCTGTAATGCTCCATCTCCCTGCAGACTTGAGCAAGCTTTGAGGCTTCAGAGAGAGAGCGTACGTTCCAAGTTCCAATTCGAGTCCTATGTTTGAAGCTGAAAGTCGTCATCGTGGAAGGGTCGTTATATCCGAGGCCTGTTTCTGTTTCTTGAGTGGAGTCATTTTTACGGTCGGGTCACTAGCCCAACGCAACCTACTAAATATTAGCAGGGAGTAACTGGAAATAGTGTGTCCAGTCACACAGAGTTGCCTTCTCACATTGGTTCACTTAATGGTGGTTACCAAAAAGCTATCCAGGGGATACCGTGCAAAAGCTGGAGGTTGTGAGCTGCTTGAGCTATTCAACAGAGGAATCGCCTCTGGCCATACCCAAGTGTATGGCAATCAGAAAGCTTTCCGCATACGCACCTCTGCGAATAGCCCCATCCCCCAATAAGCGTTAATGCGTTAATACAATTTGATTATTTTAAATTTGGCGCTTTTCTTTTTTTAGCGAGTTTACAGTAACTCGCGGCTTTTCATACCACGAAATGGCTAAAAAATGGTAAATGCACTAGTGCTGAAAAGGCAGCGAATTACCATATTGTACAACACTTTCTCAACAAGTCAACAGCAAAAAGTAGACTAGGGTCTGGGTTGAGGAAAAGTTGAGTTGAGAGTTGAAACACAGTGTTGTATTTTGCGATACATTTTGTTTTTGTAAAAGTCCGCAAGTCAACAAGTCAACACAAAGCGTGAATACCCTAAATATAACTGTCGCTTAATGCTGCTTGGCTTTGTTGTTCGTGCAGCTCTCACCTTCCCCGTTCTTTGCGCAGCGCGATCTTATTTTGTAGCCAACCACGAAACAGCAATTTATTAATTGCTTGTCGGAATTTTCTATTGCTGTAATACAAACTCTTGATGCTTCAAAATTATTTTTTTCTTTTTAGTTCGGTTTACTATTAAAGCGTGTTTTTTTAGTTTTTTTAAAGTATAATTTTTATTAGTTCCTAAACTTGTCATACATTTAATTTACAAAATATAATTTTTTTACACGGGTTTTTCTGGAACCAATCCGTGTAAAAACAGAATTAGGTGTATATACGTATATATTAGGGCGGGTCAATTTTTTTCGGTATACAGAAATTCATCATCAATTTACAAGGCTAAAAAACGTTTTATTTTCCCCTAACCAAATGTGTATTTGGGGGTTTTTTGGGGTCGAGGAATCCATTTTTAACATCTATTTTAAATTTTGAGCGCCTATTTTTTTATTTTTTTATTTATTTTTTTTTTTTAATTGACAAAAAGTTGCGAAAATCGACGAATATTTTACTATTTTATAGTTCTCAAGCACTGTAACAAATTTTATGAAAATCGGTATACCTTATCATATATCTCCCATAGGGCTGATCGGTCAAAAAATCGTTTTTTCTACGAAATTTGTTGTGTTTTGATTCTTTATAAAGATATCGTAATCAAATTTGGTGTTTGGCGGCTTTTTAGCGTTCCTCAGCACTGCAAGAAATTTGATCAAAATCAGTTGGCTATACCATATAGCCCCCATAGGACCGATCGATCCAAAAAACGTATTTGGTGCAAAAAACTGAAATATATTTCGCGCGGAATGACAAATATAAAAAAAAAATCCCATTTGGGAGCTATATAATGTAATCCCGATATCAAAAAAATAAAATAAACTTGTCTCCTATGGATTAATAAGGGATCTAATATGAAAGTATGGTTGCTCTAGACCTTACCATCTCTGAGATCTAGGCGTTCATACGGACGGACGGACAGACGAACATGGGTATATCGACTTCTCTAGTCACTCTGATTATACTTTAGGTAACTTTGAGGATCTCCGACGTCTCCTTCTGTGCGTTACATACATTTTCGGCTTGCACAAACACAATATACCCTTTGTAACATACGGTAGAGGGTATAACAATTTTTTTTTACCGATCGGTCCTATGGGGACTATATGAAATAGTCAACCGATTTTGATCAAATTTGGTACACTGATTGGGAACTATAATAAATTTCCGACTGCCAAATTTGGTTACGATATCTTCAAAAACGAAATACAACGAATTTTGTACAGAAAACGTTTTTTTGACCGATTGGTCCTATAGGAGCTATATGATATAGTCAACCGATTTTGATCAAATTTGATTCAGTGCTTGAAAACTCTAAAAAACTTCTAAGTGCCAAATTTGGTAACGATAACTTCATAAACAAACGAAATAAAACGAATTTTGTGCAAAAAACGTTTTTTTGTCCGATCTGCCCTATGGGAGCTATATGATATAGTCAAACGATTCTCTCGAACTCTTTAAAACTTTCGAGTGCCAAAAATTGGTTATGATATCTTCATAAAAAAAACGAATTATCCATCTAAAACTTTCTCTTTTTTTCGAGGTCCACTGAAACACCCCTATGGGAGCTATATAATATAGCCCCGATATCGAAAAAATAAAATAAACTTGTCTCCCCTGACATAATTCCGCGTATCGGTCGCTTAGCTCCTTGTGAAGGTTGCGATTACGGATATACCATGGGGCATCAGCAATTTTGCGCAAGGCTTTATTTTGCAAAGTTTGAATTTTTTTCATATTGGACTTAGCTGCGGTTCCCCAGACTTGGATGCCATAATACCAAGTTGGCATTATTATGCTCTTATACAGGATGCTTTTATTTTCTAGGACAGCTTGCTGGTTCTGCCAAGTAGCCACTCCATGTTGCCAAGTTTCGCTCTGCACCTTGCTGTTATCATTTTAATGTGCTGTTTCCAGCACAGTTTTTTGTCGAGATGAAGGCCAAGGTATGGGTGCGGTGTTTTAATTGGAGTTATCTCTCCATTTAAGGTGAGCGCAAGACTTGGGTCCTTCCTTAACGAAAATAAAACGCTGGAAGATTTGTTACCGTTAAGCTGGATATTCCAGCGTTTTGCCCAAATTGCGATAATATCCAACTGGTTCTGCAAGGCATCAGCAGCCATTTGAACGCTAGAGGAAGACGAAAGTATGGCAGTGTCGTCAGCATATGTTGCCATTATAAGCTCAGAACTGCCCGTCGAGTTCGGCATGTCCATAGTAAAAACGGTAATAAAAATGTAGAAAGAACGCTTCCTTGCGGCACTCCAGCTTTAATGTTCCGTCGCTCCGAGAGCTCACCTTTCACCATAACTTTGAAAGAGCGATTTCCAAAAAATGATTTTAGGACTTCATTATGGCGAGCAGGAAGGGCTGACTTAAGTTTTAGTAGCAACCCTTCGTGTCACACTCTGTCAAAAGCCTGCTTGACATCCAAGAAAGCTGCCATGCAGTAGCGACGATGCTCGAAGGAGTCTAAGATGTGCTGCACCACTCTGTGAGTTTGTTCAGGCGTGCCATGTTTCGGACGAAAACCGATCTGGTGCGCTGGGACTAGGCTCGTCTGGCTCGCTGGATGATGACAAAACTCTGCTCAAAAAGATTCTTTCAAAAATTTTCGCGAATACCGGCAGTAAGCTAATCGGGCAATAAGATGAAATGGAGGTTGGAGGCTGGCAGGGCATTAGAATCATTACAATCTGAGCACATTTCCACTCCTTTGGGAAATATGCCAGACGCATAATCGCATTGAATATCTTGGTCTGAACAAGTATGCCCGCCATAGGAAGAGCCTTAGCACCTCTGGCGTCAATTTTATCAAGACCAGGTGCTTTTTTGGGATTAAGCGCGTTTATTTGATCTATAATTTCATTAGGATGTACGGGACGCACTGGTATGTCCAGTTGAAGCAGTATAGATAATGCCTCCAGAGTTTTCTCGAGGTCAGAAGTTGAGTTCAGGTTAAAAGGAGTAAAACGATTCTCCAGGTGATGGGCGAAAGCTTCAGCACGGGCTCGGTCAGAACGACACAAAAGGCCATTGGTAGTTTGAATCGGAGCACTTGGAATGGCTGGTTTTTTTATGTACCGAGTCAGACGACAAAGGCTGCAGCTTCTATCTTTATTTGGCCCTGCATTTGTAAGATCAGAATTTATCCTTCTTTGATTTAAGTTATTTAAAGCTTCTTTGAGTCTGTTAGCAGTATTACGGTAGAGGGCCTTGTCACCTGGATCATGCGTTCGAAGATAGTTTTTTCGCAGGCGACGCTTCAACCTCAGAAGCTGCGTTGTCTCCGGATCAAGAGAAGCGGCGTTGGCAGCAAGCTTGATGAATAGCAGCAGATGATCTGAATCAAGGTCCACAAGAGATTCGATGGAAAGCTGTTACGGATGAACACCGCGACAGATTGCGAAGTCCGGGGCGCTAGGCGTTCGAGACACGCCACCTGGGAAATGGGTTGGAGCGTCGGTAGCCAGTATATAAAGAGCCGAGCTTCGCACATCAGTGCATAGAGCACGGTCTCTATTGCATGCTCGTGAATTACCCCACCAAAGATTGCTTCGCATTCCAACCCCCTGCTGCAATGATTCGATGGATTTACTGCTGAAGAAGTGGACTGAAAGGGACTGCACCCCAAAGAAAGCCCGGCGGGCAATAATCAAAATCCAGCATTTAGAAACAAATAATACATATATCCATATAAACATTTTGGCACCACTTAATTACAGTTTTATTTTTATAATTCTAACTAAACTAATTAAAAGATAAATTATAAGACTTGTTATCGCATTATTTTAGAAGCTTTTTGTGCAAGGTTTTACATATTTTCGACACTTTTTTTAGTCCATTCGTATTCACACGCCCAAATAAACAAAAATGCGCAACAGCTGATTTATACTACTATTCTTGGTGCTTTACATATCTTTACATGATGGTTGTTACTTTAATTTATTTGTTGACGAACATATGATGGTGAACAAATTAATACTTTGTTGTTGTTGTTTTATATGGGTGCGCAGGCGCTGTTAGTACTGCTGTAGTGATTGCTGTTGTTGTTATTGCGCAGCTCTCCAAGCTGCTGCCTTAGTTGTTGCTAATGCAGCATTCGTTGTATTTGTTGTTGCTGTCGTTCGGATTAGTTGTTGGTGTAGTGACGCGCGCAGCTTTCGAAGCAGCTACTGTAGTTAATGGGGTAGTGGATAATAGTTGCAGTTGTTGCTACCTTCTTAGAGTTACTTCAGTAGTTGTTGTTGCGCGAGGGTGCGCAGCCGCTTTTAGCACTGCTGCAATTGTGTTTGCTGCGATCGTAACGCCGTTGTTGTTGTGGTGTGAACAGCTTGCAAAGCTGCAGCCTTAGTTGTTGTTATTTGGTGCCGCAATGATTGTTGCTCTGGCTATTGCTGGTTCTGCTCCAGTTTTTTTTTTTTTTGTGTGTAGCCGTTGCTGTCTATCGCCGCGTTTATAATGGACACATCCACGGCCGACGTACCGGCTCGATCCCCGTGCTTAACGAATTGGCCTTTAACAAGTCAATTTCTTAAAAAAAAGATGGCGTACGTTAAAGTCGGGCGCAGACGACTTTGGGATACTCTGTACCACCACATTGCAATTAAGTCCGACACATTGCTTAAAACCTCCAAAAGATATTTTATTCGGCAAATTTGGTTACGATATTTTCATAAAAAAAAAGAAATCAGTCGAATTTTGCACCAAACTATTTTTATGACCGATCGAACCTATGGGGACTATATGATATAGTCAACCGATTTTGATCAAATTTAAGACACTGATTGGGAACTATAAAAAACTTCCGACTGCCAAATTTGGTTCCGGTATCTTCAAAACCAAACGAAACACAACGAATTTTGTAAAAAAAAGCGTTTTTTTGACCGATCGTTCCTATGGGAGCTATATGATATAGTCAACCGATTTTGATAAAATTTGGAACAGTGCTGGGGGTCTCTAAAAAACTTCCGATTGCCAGATTTGGTTATGATATCTTTATAAACAAACGAATTAAAATTATTGTTTTTTTTCGAGGTCCTCTGAAACACCCCTATGGGAGCTATATAATGTAATCCCGATATCAAAAAAATAAAATAAACTTGTCTCCTATGGATTAATAAGGGATCTAATCTGAAAGTTTGGTTGCTCTAGCTCTTACCATCTCTGAGATCTAGGCGTTCATACGGACAGACGGACAGACGGACATGGGTATATCGACTTCTCTAGTCACACTGATCATACTTTAGGTAACTTTGGGGGGTCTCCGACGTCTCCTTCTGTACGTTACATACATTTTCGGCTTGCACAAACACAATATACCCTTTGTACCATACGGTACAGGGTATAAAAATACTTCACCAGTTCAATTAGGTACATGTAATATTAGGCTTGCTAATATCTTTGTTTTATTGTTTAATAGTTATGATATTATATGTTTAATATGATTGTTGAGGTGGGGAGGATTCCTGGATGTGGTTAGGTGTATGTAATAGTATTTTCTGATACCTTTTGTGACCCGTGCCCAGTAATGAGATGTTGGTGTTGTTCAGATTGCAGGTGTTTGTCTTTATTCGTTGTATTGATGGGTGTATGTACATATGTGATTATATGTTTAATGTTAGAAGTGGCAAATCGGGGAATGCGCGTGCACTGGTGTGCTTACATTAAATTGTTTTGGAGAACTAGTTCTATTGCGCTCAGCTTAGAACAGCATAAGCACAGCATAAGCTGAGTTCTAACCTCTGGGATTGAGTGTGTGGGCGGAAGTGGTCGCTTTGGAGTGATCATGTGAAGGAGCGTGTGGTGAGCTTTGCCACAAATGCGGCATCGGTCGCCGCTTTTGCAGGAACGCCCGGAGTGTTTGTGGGCCAGGCAGTTGTGGCAATACTTGTTTGTGAGTGCCACCTGGAGACGCTTTTCAGCGTTTAGCTGCAGGAATGTTTGGCAGCTGCGGAGGGTGTGGATGCTGCCGCAAACCCTGCATCGAAAAGAGTCGGTCGTTTTCGGAGCAGCATGATTGGAGTGCGAGTGATTTGCTGCGATTCTCGTTGAGAAGGAATGGATTGCACCAGATGGCACAGGGCCAGTTAGAATCCATCCAAAAATTGTCTCCTGGCCCAGCAGTGAACCACAAACATTATGTTTTATGCCGCTGAGCATGATGGATGGCAGGATGTCCGCACCGATGAGAATGTCAATCTCTGAGCTTTGAAAGCAGTTAGGATCTGCTAGCTGCACATCTATCAGGGGCTGAAGAACAGCCTGAGGAAAGAAGTGGGATGGCTGTTTGTTTTCCTGCTAGGATTGGCAGCACATAAGCCGATGCCTCGACTTGTAGCCGTGGATTTTTCGGAGGTGCTAGCATGAATCGGCATATCTTTCGAGATTGACCAGCAATGGATCGATTTACACCCGACACTTGGGCCTGGACTGTTTCGAAAGGCAGTGTTAGTTTGTCAAAGAGTCTTTGTGCAATGAAAGTTCCCTCTGCACCTGGATCCAGGAGCACCCTGGCCGTAAACGTTGCGCCCGAATGGCAGACACTGACAAGCGCCGTGCGCAGGAGGATTCCTTGGCGGTGGGAGGCAAAATAGCTCTGAATATTTGCTTGCGGATGAGAGAGAGTGGACTGTATTTGTTGAGGAGAAATGGATTGCGTAGGAGTCGCAGTAGAAGGCGCCCTATGGGACGCGCCACGGTGGAGGAGTGTGTGGTGGCGCCCTTGGCACGTATAGCAGTTGTGCGGACTAGTGCATTCGTTGAGTGAGTGGCCACTTGCGAAGCAGTTTAGGCACAGCTTCTGTTGCTTAATGACTGTTTCTCTTTCAGCAACAGACATTTGGCGAAAGCGGGGACAGAGACGGATATCATGGTGTTCCTTGGAGCAGAGAACACATGTTTCCTCGGGGGGTGGCGCTGTTACTCCGACCTTGGCTTCGAAACGATGTGCTTTCTTGGGGTCAAATTTTAGTTGGGTTTGCGTGCTTTGGATGGCTGGGGTGAGGTCTTCAATTGCCTCAAGGGCTCGGAATCGCTCGATGAGGAACGAGTTCAGCTCTAGCCACGTAGGAATGTCCGCTTTGCCTTTTATGGATTGCTCCCATAAAGACAGCGTTAGTCTTGGAAGTTTCGACGAACATTTATACACAAGGAGACAATCCCAATTTTCAATTTGGATTTGAGAATTTGGGAGAGCTACCAAACAGCCCAGGATCGTGGCTTGTAGATTCTTGTTGGCTGTTCCCGATTCATTGGAGATAGAGTCGAGGTTGAGGAGGATTTTCAGCTGGCTATTCACAAGCATCCTCTTATTCTCAAAGCGTTCTTTGAGGTTTTCCCAAGCGGACTGAAAACCATCATGGGTGAGCGGGGATTTTGCAACAATGGCGTTTGCTTTACCTCTTGTTTTCGCGCGGAGATAAAATAGCCTTACAACTGGAGTCAGTTGCGGATTGTCAATGTAGACAGCAGTGAACAAGTCACGGAAAAAGGGCCATCGCTTATAGTCGCGCGAGCAATTCAATTTCAATTGGTGGGAGGGTAATACCTCGATCTATTATGGTTGCTTGGGACTGGGACTGTCTGTTAAAGTCCCTCATATTTTCGATGCGCTCGGAGAGGAGAGCCACACACCGCTCGTAGGCCGAGTATGAGTAGGTGTACTTGGCTCTGATGACTTGAAGATCGCTTCTGTCGTCATCGCTTTCTAGCGCAAGCAGAGCCCTGGAGCAGGCCTCATATTCTTCCTCTACGTTTCCCCACAGCGACTTCGTATGGTCGCAGCGAACTCGTAAGGTGTATATGGAGACACCTGTGGTGGGAGCTGTATTTATCGTTTCCTCGAAGTCGATCAATTTATCTGTTGCAGCAGTAAAATAAGCGAGGGCCATGTCACTGCTTTCTTTTTTGAGTTGCGCTTGGGTTCCTGTGGCGACTTTTGCGATTGTAGCAAGCGGTGATGGAGTAGAGGATTTGACAGCAACCCTGGCAGAAGATGGTAATGATAGCCGGTGCGCTGCAGAAGAAGATTTCTGCTCACTGCGTGCTGATGAGGATGGTGTTGCGGCTTGTGCACTAGCTCTTGTCGAAGCGGAAGATGTGCGGCGCAAAGATGGTTGTGCGGAGGGGCCTAACTTTTTATCGCTTCCGGGAAAGGACTGCTTCTTATCCTTGTCACTGCCGGTTGGCATATTATGGAAGTAGAATAGGGCACTGGTGGCGTGGGAGGACAACCGATGGAGCGGAGCTCAAACTCACAATTGGTATACAATGGATATGTATTTTTACCAGAGTTATTTGTTGAAATAAGTCTTCTCCCACCCCACGAAAACGTTTCAGTTTTTTTGAATTGTTCTTCACTGTAGAAAGGACTTATTAAGTTTCAGTGGTTGGAGCTGAAATCTTTATTTTATTGGAGTAATGGCGTCGTAGAACGAGTTGAAGATCCTTAAAGATTTGTAGCCCGTATATAATGGAGAAGTTATTATTAGGAGAAAAAGTTTAATATAAACCGCGTCAACCTTTCGAAAATGCGTTTAGGCGAAATCGGGAAAAATGTTCGCGTATTTTTTTTTCTTAGGATATTATAGATGTTAATATGTATGTATAAATATATATATGTTTTGTTATGTTGTTATGGAATTTTGTGTATATATAAATATTTGTTTATATATAAATACGTAAAAGTGTTTTTTTTTTTTTTTTTTTTTTTTTTTGTGAAAATATTTGTGTGTATCTATTTATTCCTTACTTTATTTTTTGTTGTTACTTTTTTATTTTTTTTTTTTTTTTTTTTTATTGAAAAATCTTTTTTTTGATAAAAAATAGCTTGAAAATAATTTTAATAAAAGAAATTTACGGAAAATAAATTTTTTTTTTTTTTTTTTTATATCGTATAAATTGTTGTTTTATATAGAATTTTTTTTTGTATGTTTCTTTAAATATCTTAAAAATAAATAAATTAACGGTAAAAGAATTAGTATTTTTGGCGTATCATTAATTTTTTAAATTAGGAGTAAAACACAACCCAAATCGGGTGCAAGATGATGCCGAGAAATGGTATACAGATGGCTCCAAAACGAAAGAAGGAGTAGGTGCAGGGGTAGTCGGTCCCCGCTGCCAAATGCACATCTCTCTATGTTAAGACGCAACAATATTCGATGCTGAACTGTTTGCGATAAACTCTGCAATTCAGAAACTATTAAGCCGCAATGTGCAAAGAATAAAAATAAATATTCTATCTGATAGCCAAGCGGTACTTAAAGCCCTCAACAATAACAAATTTATGTTCAAATCTGTTCTCGAATGCCATAACAACCTAAACCTACTTGCATCCCATAATAATAAGGTAAAACTTATTTGGGTGCCTGGGCACAAAGGTTTTGAAGGTAATGAAGCAGCAGATGCACAAGCCAGAAAAGGGGCGGAGGTTCTCTTCACAGGACCTAGCCCTCTGTATGGCTTCACAAAAAATGATATTACAAACATCATTTTAAAAAATACGAGAAAAGAGGCAAAAAACTACTGGGATAACCTGGAAGGGCTCCGTCACTCCAAAAAATTCCTTCAGTTCGACTCAAAAAAGGGGGCAGCAGCTCTAGAATTCAATAGAAGAGACCTACCTATCCTATGCGGTGCACTCACTGGCCACTACCCATGTAGATACCACATGGCCAAGCTAGGTCTATCGGACACGGCAACTTGCAGATACTGCAATAAAGAGGAGGAAATCATGGAGCACCTTTTAGCCAACTGCCCAGCGCTAACCAAACGCAGAGCAAAATTGTTTAACAGCTATATACTGGATGAAGAGGACTACAAAACCCTACCACTAAAGGGTATAACTGCCTTCGCCAAAACATTAAACGACGATTAGTCATATAAGGGTGCACAAAAGACCTATATGTTGGTCGCAGTGCAGAAGGAAATTAATACCCTAAACCCTATTCACATCATACATCATACATACTTTTTGGCGTATCATTAATTTTTTAAATTAGGAGTAAAACACTTTTGAAAATTCGTTTATTTATTATTATTTTTTAAATATAAATATATTACTATATACTTATTAGTAGTGCACAACTATGTTGGACTTTTGTTGTATAGTGTGCAATGGATAATAGTGGAATTCGTGTATGTGTGTGCAATAGTTCTGGATCGTGTGCGTGTGATAATTATGGATTGTGGACGAGTGTGCAATATTTTGTATTTTTTTTTTAACTAGAAACCACCAAAAACCTTGGAGAAATGTGCGCATTTCTGTGTGCAAAGAATGGAAATGGAGGAGAAATGCTCAACCGGTAAATAGAGCTTCTCTTAATTGCGACGTAGAGTGGCACTTGTCTTAATTTTGTCTTGGCTTGGATTTTTGCTTAGATGTTTTAATATATACATATATATATTTTTTATTTTACAAATATTTTGATTTTTGGGATATTTCGCTTTGTATTTTAGATATACGAAGTTTAATTGCACTTATGTGCTGAGGATGCAAAAGTAATTATATACTATTGTGATGAATCATAATCGTAACTCCATACATATTTATAAGTTAAAACTGTATAAAGATAATTAATTAGCATTTAGTTGTAGTGTTAAGCATGGGATTTGGTATATAGCAATTAAGCATTTATATAAGAGAATATTATGAATTAATAGCACTAAGAGAAATTAATTGATAGCACTAAGAGAAAATAATGAATAACTAGCACTAAGAAAAAAAAACTAATGAAGTAATACAACTAAGACACAGAGAGTCACAACGACCGACACGAGAACAAAACGAGCGAAGAACATCATGACCTCGTGCGCGCTGTACACCGAGCGCTACCTAAGGGAGATGCTAGGCAAGCGCAGAAAACGAGAGTCAGTCAGTCATCCGCGGCCGCGACTAGCGATTGGACGTGTCTACTACAGATGTCGAGCCGCCATAAAAACAACAAGTGACGAAAACGAGAAAAACAACAACTAACTACAGCCACGTGGACCAACAGTAAACAACATTAAAAAAAAAAACAACAAACACGTGAGACGGCCACTCATGGTGATGACGCGAAGGCAAAAGTCTTAGGACGCGAGCACGGATGATTCCGCCGGACGAAATGTGTGGGAGTCGTTTCTCTGAGAGAAGGGTGAGCTTGACTCTCTAGGCATACCATTTAGGGATATAGAGTATATAGTAAGGACTTCTGGATAATAATAAAATTTGAACCGTCAAAAATATATATTTCTAGGGTAAAACACGAGAGGAACCAAAATTGGGCCGTAGACGTTGCCCCGGAATGCTTACAAAGTGGTCACTTTAAACATTCCGGAGGTAACGCGTGTGATAGCGGAGTAGCCCGGTGCATCAACGGATCGGTCGATCTAGATATACCTGACCCTCTTCAATCGCCGGAGTCTCTACGGTTTGGTGTTGGTTCACGGGTTCTGGAAGTTCGACGGGGACCGGATACCGGCGTCACTGGACTACGGTGCTCCAAAATGTTTGCAAAAGGGCTCGCTTCAAGCATTTCGGAGACAACGTGAATACTGTCGGAGAAGTCAGACGCATTAACGGATCGATCGGTCTAAATGCACCTGACTCTCTCCAGCAGTTAGAGTTCAGACGGTTTGGTGTTGGTTTGTGGGTCCTTGAGGGAGGCCTCCGTCGAAATTCACGTTTCTAGCCGAGAGATCTCTCGTGGGGTCGGGGAGTTCGATGGATGTCGGCGTAGGGGGCCATGGTCCCTCTGGAACGTCCGCAAAGTGCTCCCTTCGGACGTTTCCGGGCAACGAGAGTGCTGATGGGGAGGACCGAATAGATCCACGGATTGATCAATCCAGATCTATCCGGCTTCCCAAGGCAATTGGTTACAACACGCTTTCCCGATACTACACCCACGGCAAGGGGCGGTAGGTCGGAGTCCACGCGTTGCTTACGGGTTCCACCCTAAATCATTACTTGGTCCAGCCAAGCGAACGCCCAACTACAAGTAAGCGGATTCTACCACTGTCATCAGTCTACTCCTTTCAATCCCGGGTCCCGGCAATTTATAAATGTTTTGTAGATGATCCTGGCCGGACTGAGTTCATACCCCAGCCACAAAAAGCTTCTTTACAAATGGCGCCCGAGCAGGGACTCTGGGATAGATAAATTTAATTTTTGTTGACAAAATATTGAGGGAAAAGGATGACATCATAAGGCGTAAAGACCCATAACGTAGATAGAGGCGTTCGAAAGAAAAGCGAGATAGAAAGACTTGGGTGAATCGAGATTTCCATTACAAGCTAACTAATATGCACCGACGATTTTCTACAGAGGGCTCACTTTTGTTTCATGAGTAAATCGACTCCGACACGAGTAGTCCCATTACCACACACTACGTGGTCGGATGGTGAGCCGAACCCCAAACCTAACTATAAAACATCGAATCGCGACGGACCTAGTGGACAATTCGTATAAATACGAGCGTGCTACAGACCATGAGGCAGTCAAGCAGCAACCTTCGCCGGGAGCACAACTAATCCAAGCAACCCGCAAATGCTACTAAAGCAACAGTGACATAGCAAAGCAACAGTGGCATAGCAAAGCAACAGTGATATAACAAAGCAACAGTGATATAGCAAAGCAACAGTGACATAGCAAGCAACAGTGATATAAAAGCCAAAGTGATATAGAAGCAACAGTGGCATAGCAAAGCAACAGTGAAATAGCAAAGCAACAGTGGCATAGCAAAGCAACAGTGAAATAGCAAAGCAACAGTGAAATAACAAAGCAACAGTGACATAGCAAAGCAACAGTGAAATAACAAGGCAACAGTTGCATAGCAAAGCAACAGTCAGATCCAACAGCAACAAGCCGTAAAGAAAACCCTTTCCAATAGGTGTGCGGTGGATCTCGTTTCGTCGTAAATCAGAACTGGAAGCCTTCGCTTCTGAATTCGGGATAGATGGAAGTGGGTCCGTTGAGGAGTTACGTGCACGGTTTGGCACTTTTGTGAAAAAAGATGATCATACGACCATAAGAGCCAGATTGGCCGAATTAGAAACCCTGTACGGTCAAGGACAAACCGGTGATTTTAAGACTGGGACTATCCGATCCCGCTCAGCGTCACCAGTACCCGAAGTAAAGTCAAAGACCTCGGCCACCCCGGCCATCACTATCGGACCACATCACCTACCAGTATTCGGTCTAGAGCCTGATTCCCCAGGACCGGAAAATGCCTTGAGGGAAGTGCAATGAGTAAGGACAAGTGAAATATCCTCCGCAGTAGTGGCTGAAAAGATTCGGAAGTGGGGTATCATCTTCGACGGTGCGACCGACCCGTTGACCTTTGTAGAGCATTTGGAAGAACGTGCCATGACTAACAAGGTGGATTTTGGTCAAATGGCGGAAGCAGCGTCGGTAATATTGTCCGACCGAGCAGAAAGGTGCAGCGTGGAGCGTTCTACGGAAGGAGCTGCAGGATTTCTTCCTACCACCCCGTTATTTTCAATGATTGGAGGATGAGATCCGGCCCGACTTCAACGGCCACGCGAGAGTTTCAAGTCGTACATGCTAGATCTCCGTCTTATGATGCACCGAGCCTGCTACTCCGAAATCCAGGAGTTAGAGCGGATATACGAGAACCTACTACCGGAGTTTCAACTGTTTACCAGAAGAAATGACTTTGCGAATCTATCCGAACTCACGCACCTCCTAGTGAATTACGAGACGGCCAGAGATCGGGATTTACAACGTCATTACCACTTAACCACTGGATACCGAGGGTTACAGCACCAAGTATACCCAGAGGCCGAGCCATGTACCACCCTAGCGGCGCCCCAACTTATAACTTCGCCACACTCTGCCAGAAGTTTCGTAGTGCCGAATAAACCTGAGAATAGCCGGCACATGGCGTTACAAGGAGCCGAGGACCCGATTGATGTTCGCCGGGCTTGTCAGACTTGCGGGCAAAACGGTGATTTCTCTAAAGATTGTCGTAATATTCCCCTGCTATTCTGTTGTAGCTATGTGCGGCGGGGGTTACGAACAATTGAATGTTGCCGGAAGCCAGCGTCGGGAAACGGGCAGCGTCTCCACCCAGTACGGGAGCGGGTGGAGACGAATCGGCAGAACGCCCATTCCAACTCAGAAACCCCTTAGCATTCATTAATGACAAGATAGTAATTCAGATTGTCATTGAAAATAAGCCGTCAGTGGCTACCGTAGATACGGGCGCCACTCGTAGTTTCATCAGCGAAAGGGCAGCGCAGAAATGGGAAAGAAACGAGAATGTTTAGGAAGCAGATATGCGTATACGCTTAGCGGATGGTTCCCGGTTAACTGTCTCGCGGATTTTGAGAGTAGTGGTTGAGTTTTTAGGAAAACGGTTAAGCGTACCTTTCGCCATACTGCCTACGGCAATGGATGACGTCATCCTGGGGATGGACTTCCTCCGGGGAGTTCGCGCCTTCATCCGGGTTGGCCGTGCACTACTTCACTTACCGCCACCTCGACAAGCATCACTGACGACTCGAAGGATTACCCCAATGCTCACGAACGTACCAACACCAGAATCCGGCAAACCAAGGTCTAGCAGATGGGCTGCAGTACCACCACCTACCTACTCCACCGTTAAGAAAGATCCATTCCGCCATCCCACGTGCCAAACTGTTGAAACTAAAAACGCATCCTCGTTAGAGTCCGAGAAGGGCGTACTAGCCACGATAGATACATCGATCACACGAGAGTCAAAAACCGAATCTGAGGAAGAGGTGTTACCTCCATGGATCTACGCATTTCTAGAAAATGAGCTTAAAATGTTCGAAGATCTCAAGGGAATAACACACATCGCTGAGCATAGCATCGTAATGCGTGACGATCGACCTATTAAACAGCGCTACTACCCGAAAAACCCAGCCATGCAAAAAATTATAGACGCTCAAGTAGATGAGTTATTGCGAGACGACCGTATGGAGCCCTCCAAAAGCCTACATAGTGCTCCAATCGTCCCTGTGGGAAAGAAGACCGGCGACACTCCGATGTGCATCGATTACCGATTACTTAATGCTCGCTCGATTCCAGACGCCTACCCGTTACCTCGAATAAACCACATCCTTGAGAAACTAAGGAATGCCCGGTATATATCGACGTTGGACTTGAAGAGTGGATATTGGCAGATCCCATTAGCGAGAGCGAGTCGCGAATACACCGCCGTCACCGTACCCGGAAGAGGATTATTCCACTGGAAGGTCATGCCATTTGGTCTTCATTCCGCACCAGCAACGTTTCAGAGGGCACTGGATCAAGTCATTGGCCCGTAATTAAATCCTTACGCCTTTGCTTACTTGGACGACATCATCGTCATCGGTGCCACCTTCGGGTAGTCTTCCGAAGACTACGAATCGCGAATTTACGGTTGAACCGAGCCAAGTGTAGTTTCTTCCGTCGCAAACTCAAGTACCTGGGACACGAGATCAGCGAATCTGGGATTCACACCGATCCGGATAAGATTGCAGCTATTCGTGAACTCCAACCTCCAACCACGGTCAAAGGACTCCGCCGCTACATTGGAATTGCCTCGTGGTACCGGCGATTTGTCCCGAACTTCGCCAGCATGGTCCAGCCTATGTCCACCCTGCTGAAAAAGGGAATGAAGTGGGAGTGGAACATAGAACAACAACAAGCCCTTGAAGACATCAAGTCCAGCTTGACCCAAGCACCTGTATTAGCCTGCCCTGACTTTCACGTGAAGTTCTCTTTGCAGACTGACGCCAGTGATTATGGATTGGGAGCAGTACTGACCCAGCAGATTACAGGGGAAGAACGGATCATCGCTTATGCCAGCCGACGCCTCGTCAAGGCTGAAGAGAACTATTCCGCTACGGAGAAAGAATGTTTGGCCATCCGGACTACGATGTTACCTTGAAGGCTATCGCTTTGAAGTTATAACCGACCACCTCGCTCTGAAATGGCTAAACTCCATCGACAACCCCACAGGACGGATAGCTCGATGGGCATTGGTGCTACAACAATATCAATTCGTCGTGCAGTACCGTCGGGGTAAACAGAATGTGGTAACCGACGCACTGTCACGACAACCTCTGGCAGCACTAGCCCAAGCCCGAGAGGAAGAGCCATCATGCGCGTGGATACGCAAAAGGAAGAAACAGATGGAAATGCAGCCTGATAAATACCCAGACTTTGCATGGGAAAACGGTCAGTTGTACCGTAATTACGGGCAACGCCCACAGGAAGAAGACCATGTGCAGTGGAAGTTATGTGTACCAGTGGAACAGAGAAACCGAGTGTTACGAGAATGCCAGGACCACCCCACGGCAGGTCATTTGGGTATCAGGAAAACCGCAACGAGGGTCACTCAACTCTACTATTGGCCGGGCTTATTCCGAGATGTTGCGCGCTATATCCACCGGTGTCTCGTGTGTCAGAAGTTCAAAGCGAGCCAACAAAAACCAGCTGGGAAAATGCTTACTCGTACAGTGACGCAACCGTTTGAAACACTATGCGCCAACTTCGTTGGACCTCTACCGAGATCCAAGCAAGGGAATACGATGCTTCCGGTGTTCTTCGACTTATTCTCCAAGTGGGTAGAACTGGTACCACTGCGCAAGGCAACAGCAACACAACTTGAGCGGGCGTTCAGAGAAAGGATCCTGAGTCGCTTTGGAGTACCGAGATCGTTCATCTGTGACAATGGTACGCAATTCACAAGTCGGTCTTTTAGGGCATATTGCAAGCAGTCAGGAATCGAAATGAGTTTTACCGCACCGTACACTCCGCAACAAAACCCCACTGAACGAGCAAACCGGACGATCAAGACAATGATTTCGCAGTACATCATCAATTAACACGAGCGTCTCCGACACGACCGGATTTAGCCACGACTGCCAGGAGCGCTATACGACGAAGTAAGCAACGGAAGTCAGACAAGCGCTCTAGGACCGATCACCAAGGCTGAACGCCTTAATAATATTTTTCAAGTTGCCCTAGAAAATGCTCAACGTGCGTCTCAGGAGCAAGGCCGACATTATAACCTACTGGCGACCCTTCCTTGGAGAATTAGTCCTGGCAAGGCAACATTACTTATCAAAAGCTGTGGACGCGTTTAATGCAAAGTTGGCTCCAAAGTACGAGGGTCCATATAAAGTGGTAAAATTTATATCCCCCAATATAGTCCGTGTCCAGTCCACTCAAGGCCGTATGGATACCCAAGGATCCTAAGTCGCTTTGGAGTACCGAGATCGTTCATCTGTGACAATGGTACGCAATTCACAAGTCGGTCTTTTAGGGCATATTGCAAGCAGTCAGGAATCGAAATGAGTTTTACCGCACCGTACACTCCGCAACAAAACCCCACTGAACGAGCAAACCGGACGATCAAGACAATGATTTCGCAGTACATCATCAATTAACACGAGCGTCTCCGACACGACCGGATTTAGCCACGACTGCCAGGAGCGCTATACGACGAAGTAAGCAACGGAAGTCAGACAAGCGCTCTAGGACCGATCACCAAGGCTGACGCCTTAATAATATTTTTCAAGTTGCCCTAGAAAATGCTCAACGTGCGTCTCAGGAGCAAGGCCGACATTATAACCTACTGGCGACCCTTCCTTGGAGAATTAGTCCTGGCAAGGCAACATTACTTATCAAAAGCTGTGGACGCGTTTAATGCAAAGTTGGCTCCAAAGTACGAGGGTCCATATAAAGTGGTAAAATTTATATCCCCCAATATAGTCCGTGTCCAGTCCACTCAAGGCCGTCAAAGACGCACGGCAGCAATCGGCGACCTCAAGCGGTTCGAAGCCGACGATCAGCCAAGTGAACGAGCGACAATACGAGAAGGGCAGCTGAGTGATATCCAACCTACCTCAGCTTAACCACACCAAGAAAAAGAAATATATAATAAAAGTCCAGACTAACAAAGTAGACCAAGCGCTTTGATAAAGAAAATAAAAAAAGAAGAGAAACCACCGAGGTGCTATCGCGATACCCGAGGACGATTCTGCAGCCGGACCTCGCAGCCCCAACGCAGGTCAGATGAAGAAGAGATGAACGAAAGCACCGACACGAGGGTTCGACTTGGACGTATAACTGTCGACAATGGCTCCCCAATCGAATTGTCTAGCGACAGTGAGGTTTCGAACATCTCTAGTCCGAACGGGTCCCCGAGCGAGCAGAACACCAGCTCAGGTGAGGAGGAGGTAGTGCCGGACGGAAGATTCGAGACTCGCGTCCTACGCCCAAGGAGTCCAATGATTCCTGGAAGCATTCCATGGAATGATCTCTTTCCAGAGAATATGACGGTGTCAGCGGACGAGCCGATGACAACTGCGGAAAATCCTCCCGATGACGATACGGAGTCAGAAAGCCATGTCGCGGGGACAACTCCTCCGCCCGCTTACGGTTCCAGGCTGTACCCTCCCCCACCGAGCTACGAGGAGCTCTTCCCGGACGAGTTGGATATGAGACCATCTACTAGCGGCCAACAGTTGCAGCGGGTCCATGAACCGAAGGCTTTCGGGTGTGTTGGCCCCATTTTCAGAGGACCGTCGCTTGCTGAAAACCTTAATCCTGGGAGCTCTATCGGGGTACAGAAGAAATATTTCCCTCTAGTAATACGGAAAGAAGAGTATTAGAAAAGAATGCAAATAACTAGGGGTTTTTTCACGGCTTTCTAATGTCACCACCATAACTTTTTCACGATTCTGTTCAAAATCTCGTTTCGGCACCCTACACAACATTAGATGCATTGTTTTTAACATTATTAACAATGTGACTTAAATTCGAATCTAAGTATTGAGTCCAACGAATGAATTTACAAAAAAATACACTACCGTACACGACAGAGTTGTGATGCTTAATATTACAGATTCTTTCAATTTGTACAAAATGTATTTATACCATGTAGTAGCGCTTGTCGCAACCCCAATTTTTTTTTAGGCCTAAAAGTATGCCCCAAAAGTTTTGGAACCTAGTTTAGTTTAGTTGGTAGTTAATTAGCTGCTAATTAGGGTAACTAAGCCTTTAAGAGGTTTTATGTTGAAATAGGTTACTAGTTTTATTTTATTGTTACTTTATACTATTTATTTTATTTTTTGTTTTGCTGGCTAATACTTATATATAAAAAAAAAATATATATATAAATAAAATAAGAAAAAATAAATAATAAGAATAAGTACATACTATATACTATGTACTAGTCAATATAGTTTTAATATTTGTATTATTAATTTTAAAATGTTAATTTGATATGCCAAAGTTTGAGTACCCGTCCGGGGTCAGTGCTTTAAATAATAAAATTTTTTTCAACTAATGTTTATAATAGTAATTAAATAATATTGTATGAAATAAATAAACATCTAAAAAAAAAAAAAAAAAAAAAAAGCGCCCACTACCGTCGATTTTCATTTTTTTTTCCCTGCTAACCATTTTCAAATGAATCAGCCATTGGTAGTTCTGGGTTTTGGACTTAAGAGGCCCCGTCATAAATTTTTTTCGTGCGATCAAGTTAAGTCGCCTGTTTGCTCCAAAAAGAAAGAAAAACGAAAAAAATATAAAATCGCTAATTGTTTTTCATTTGAGAAAAATTTACCTAGTAGTGAAAAATCATTTTGTGTTATAATTATTTCACTTTCCCTAAGTGTATAATAAAAGCGAAAGAGAAGGGTGCCACATCCAAAATGGTAATTATTCTTAATATGATAAAGTGTTATTTTATTTTGGATGACTTGGCTTTATCTGTGCAGAGTAAAGCTTCTGATCGTGGTCAACCTGGCGACCGCCAGAGCGATCTCTGCTACAGATCATTGCAAGTTGACACACAGCCTCCCCGCGGCGTCATCTGGGAAGCTATTCTAGCACCCGCTAGATAGTGAGCTAATGTGTGCAGCGAGTCTTCCAGACGATAATCGGTTAAGCGCAAGGTTTGGGACCTGCCTTGTAAAACAAAATACCACTGAAAACCAACAAACGAGCCTCGGATAAGGACCCCCCCTACGTTGACGACCACCGCAATATGAAAATGGACTATGATTTAAGGATATGCACCTGGAATGTCCGGAACCTTAATAGGGAAGGTGCCTCTATCCAACTGTCGGATGCCCTCAAAAATATAAAGGCTGATATTACCGCCATCCAGGAAATGAGATGGACAGGACAAGGTTGCTCTAAGCGAGCAAGCTGCGACATCTACTACAGCTGCCATGCGGAGAGGCGCGAATTCGGGTGCGGATTCGTAGTAAGCCGGAGACTTCGCCACCACGTCTCCAGGTTCACTCCAGTGAATGAAAGGCTGGCTACAATCCGTGTCAAGGCTAGGTTCTTCAACATTAGCCTGATTTGCGCGCACGCCCCGACGGAGGAGAAGGATGACGCTGTTAAGGATGCGTTTTACGCGAGACTCGAGGACACATACAACCGCTGCCCAACCCACGACGTGAAGATCATCCTCGGGGACTTCAACGCAAAGGTTGGAAGAGAACGCATTTTTAACACCACCATCGGACCGTTCAGCCTCCACGAGACCACCTCGACCAATGGTCTCAGGCTGATTGACTTCGCCGCGGCGCGAAACATGGTAATAAGAAGCACCAGATTCCAGCACCTCGATATCCACAAGGCCACTTGGCTGTCCCCTGATCAGCGAACCCGCAACCAAATTGATCACGTTGTGATCGACGGAAGGCATGCTTCAAGCGTGCTGGACGTTCGTACGTTCCGTGGAGTCAGCGTTGACTCTGACCACTATCTTGTTGCAGCCAAGATACACATGCGTCTGTGCAACGCGAAGAACGTACGCCCCAGTGCGCAGCGAAAGCTGGACGTCGCTAAGCTGCAATCACAACGGACGGCTGAGACCTACTCCGCTCACCTCTCGGAATTGCTCCACCATCCCAACTCTCTACCTGACAGTATTGACGGACTCTGGGCGCACATATCCCACTCCATGCGCACTGCAGCGGAACAAGTCATTGGTTTCAAGCGTCCAACACCACGGAACCAATGGTTCGATGAGGAGTGTCGCGAGGCTGCTGCGGCGAAAAACGCCGCCTACAAAAGAACGCTGCAGTCTGCCGCAACGCGAGCAACACAGGAGAACTACAGGGAAAAGAGAAAGGAGGAGAAGCGCCTTTTTAGACGGAAAAAACGGGAGCAAGAAAGGCGCGAGCGTGAGGAACTCGAGGTGTTACGGGGCAGAAATGATGTTCGAAAATTCTACCAACAGGTCAACCGTCTGACCCAAGGTTTTAAGCCCGGAGCATCAAACTGTAGTGATGAAAATGGGAATCTGGTTACAGATGCGCAGTGCGCACTGAGATTATGGAGGGAGTATTTCTTTAAGCTGCTTGCTGGCGATGATAGCGCGAATACCGCCCTTGGAGGAGACAACCCGATACCACCAATCGACGATGATGTGGACGTTCAACTACCTAGCCATGACGAGGTCCGAGTTGCAATGTTGCGACTCAAAAACAACAAAGCAGCTGGTGCTGATGGCTTGCCTGCGGAGTTGTTTAAGGCTGATAGGGTGCATGTATCAGCTCCTCTGCAGAATATGGCTAGCGGAAAACATGCCCGACGATTGGAATCTCAGTGTCCTTTGTCCTGTACTTAAGAAGGGTGACCCGACGATTTGCGCCAACTACCGGGGAATCAGTCTTATTGCCATCTCATATAAGGTCCTATCGAGCGTACTATGTGAAAGATTAAAGCAGTTTACCAACACACTGATCGGACCTTATCAGTGCGGCTTTAGACCTGGTAAATCCACCACAGACCAGATATTCACATTACGTCAGATCCTGGAAAAAACCCGCGAGAGACAGACCGACACCCATCATCTGTTTGTCGACTATAAAGCTGCTTTCGATAGCCCGATTAGGGATTGCCTGTACGCCATCATGTCTGAGTTCGGTATTCCTGCGAAGCTGATTCGCCTTTGTAGGATGACGTTGAGCAGCACTATCAGCTCCGTCAAGGTAGGAACGAACCTCTCCGAACCTTTCAATACCGTGCGAGGTTTCAGACAAGGCGACCCTCTATCGTGCGACCTCTTCAACCTTGTGATGGAAGGGGTGCTCCTTGCATACGCTGATGATATTGATATCGTTGGACGTTGCAAGAGAGATGTCACTGCTGCATTTGCAGCAATCGAAAAGGAGTCAGCAAAAGTGGGTTTGGCGGTGAATGAGGGCAAGACGAAGTATATGCTAGTTACGCACAGGGATACGCGGCGTCTAGGATCCCACGTTGTAGCGGATCAATATACTTTTGAAGTTGTCAAGGAATTCATATACCTTGGAACCGCCATCAACATCGAAAATGATATCAGCCTGGAAATTAAGCGAAGGATCACACTTGCCAATAGGTGTTACTTTGGGCTCAGTAAGCAAATGTGTAGCAGAGCCCTCTCTCGACAGACAAAACTTACACTCTTCAAGACACTCATCTTACCCGTGCTTCTTTACGGCGCAGAAGCTTGGGTTGTGTCGCAGACGGATGCAGCAGCGCTTGGAGTATTCGAGAGAAAAATTCTTCGCAAAATCTTCGGTCCCGTCCGTATTGGGAGCGACTATCGCATAAGAATGAACCACGAACTGTATGAGCTCTACGGCGACATTGATGTCGTCCAGCGCATAACAATACAACGTTTGCGCTGGCTCGGACATGTCGTTCGTATGGACGAAGAAGCTTCAGCGAAAAAGGTGTTCGAAACGAGAGTCAACGACGGACGACAAAGAGGGAGACCGCGTCTCCGATGGACTTGGTGTAATAAATTGGAGAAGGCGCGCTAGAAGCAGAGGCTCCTGGCGAGAGCTCTTGAGGTCGGCTGTAGCCCGGTAACGGGTTGTAAAGGCCACCTAAGTAAGTAAGTTATTTTATTTTGCAATAGCTACTTTGTTGCTAGATTTGGAACCGTTGTTCATCAATATAAGAATAGCTGGTCAATCGGGAGGAAGGCATAATATTATTGAGGCCACAGTCAGTGCTACAAAGAAGTTACTGGCGTCGGGAAGTAATTTGGCGCGTTGTGCGGCGTTGGGGCCTTTGAATTGTTGTTGCGCGTCGACGAAGAGGCGCGCCCATGTTTTTTGGTGTTGAGAATTTTCTCCCCAAAAACATATTTAAACGAAAAAAAAAAGGAAACAATTTTTTTTTACACTAAGCCCCTACCAAAACTGAAATTTTAAATAATGTCATCTTTGATTTAATTAGTTGATTTAATAACCAAAAAAAAAAAAAAAGAAAAAATTTCTAAAGGTGAAACAAAAAAAAAATGAAAAAACCAACCCAGTGAAGCCTTATAAAATATCTTATAATTATACTTAAATTATCTTAAAATCTTTATTAGTGCAAAAATGATTTAATTAACTTGTTTAAATTAATTGCTTATTTGCTAAGTTTTATTTTTTTTTGCTTATACCTAAGTTCAATTTTTTTTTGAGTTTTTGCAACAACAATTAACCTTCTACTGTAAAAAAAATCCGTTAGCTCACAAAGAGACGCGGCAAAATTGTTGTTTGTTGTTAGTGTTTTCCTTGCAGGTCTAGCGCGAAAGATCTTTCGACGTGGGATGCAGCTGTGAGTGAGTGCAATCAAACCCAAAAAAAATAATATACATACATATAATTTCTTTCCATTTTTTTGTCGTTTGCCTATATGCATGGCACATAGGTTTAATTGTTGTTTGCCATTTAATTTCCTTTTTTTTCTAATTAAGTTTTTTTGAAACCATAATTTTTATTTTTTTTTTCTCTATAATGTCTGTTTATTTTATTAGTGCTATAAATCTTTAATATTAATAAACAATTTATAATGTCAGCTTAAATAATTTTTTTTTGGTTTCCGAGACCAGCATTAAGAGGTAGAGTCCTAGGTGTTTTGTTTTAGGGATCACTTATAATTTATTTGGATAAAGATGATCAAGGCAGGGTGGGCATTCTTACACTTTTAATCTGAACGCTGCAAGATGCTTTTTTTCTTTTCTGTCCTTATTTTCTCTCTGATTCTCTGTCCGCACGCGATTTTAAATTATTTATTATTATGTCCCATGAGCAAGTAGCACGACAAAGTTTTCTATTCATTTAACCCAACCCAAATACTGCCGCCCATAGCCGGTGCTCCAGCGCGTGCTGTGCTTTGTAGCTACAAATCCATCAGCTCATCAAGGTAGACGTAACATGCTACAAACAAAACAAAGATGGTGTATCAAATTCAGTATATTTCCTAAAAACTCCAAAATATATTTATTTGTCAAATTTCGTTACGATATTTGTATAAAGGGGTCTAGGCAGTTCGAAATATTTCGCGCGGAATGATAAAACTCCAAATAAAAAAAAAATTCACGTGCAGTACAAGCACGCGTTAGAAGTAAAACTCTACGCTGTTTTTTTTTTTTTTTCTTTAGTTTAGCCGTCTTAACATTACTTTGCAGTTCAAACAGTGTCTTAACAATCAATTATGTATTATAATAATAATGAAAGTAAAGGAATTCTCGTTCCAGAGATATATCTGATATATGTGATGTCAATTTTTGTTAAATGTATAGCTAAAAGATAGAACACGTCAAATTATAATTTCTATGCATATTTTATTTTGTTCTGATGTAGCATTTTTACAGTTGTATATTAAAGGTGTTGGATTAACTAATATTTTTTAGTTAATTGTTTTTATATAAATGAAATGAAACGAACGTATTTCTAAACGTTATAAATTTAATTGTATTGTTGTTGTCACGAAACCGTGTAAGATAGGTTACAGTGACGGCACATAACCTCACAACCGTATGTTTAGCAAAGACTAATTTGATCTTGGAACGCTGACGGCAATGCAAGGGCCGCAGCGCTGCCAAGAATCTTACATATTATAATACATAAAAATACATAAATAAATATATATAAATAGATAACTATTATATTGCAGTAACCAAAGAGATAAACAATTACACTAGTTTACACGAAAAATGAACCTTCGTGAAAAAGTGTTTTTTAGGGTGATTTGGGGTCGAGAAACACGAAAATGAAAACTTTTTTTTTTATTTTTTCTTAAGCACCGTTTTCGAGATGTTTTCGAAAAACATGCTTTTGGGCTCTTATTTCAGTTATTCGTCAATATCTCGTGAGCCAAATTTTGTATCGACATAATAGATAACTAGAAAGGTATTGATGTGCTCTTCACAGTGATATATAATTATGTACAGGTTAAGTACAAATTATAGAAGTTACAAGCAACCAAAATCGAAAAAACGTGTAATTTTTTACCATTTTTCAAATTTTTTTCAAAATTTTTTAATTACACAACAATTGCTTTACGTTGCATTATCTCGAGTGACAACGATTGAGGGACTTTTTATTGTAACAATGAGCGACAATGATTTTAAATTTTACCATGGAACAAGAGCTGTTACTTCAATGATTTATCTTCAAGATGAATTTAGCAGACTATTAACGACAAAGTTACAAACACAACATATGACGTTGATGGACTTTATTTCGAATAGACCAGGACTGTCTACATTATCTCTTAATTGTCAAAGCTTACGAAAGCATGCTCAGGATATATCCATTGACAAGATTGCTACAAAAGCGAATATTCTTATGCTTTCGGAGACATGGCTTAATAATGAAGAGCGTATTGACAAACCGAATTTTGATTGGGTTGTACAATACAAACGTCAAAATGTAAGAGCTGGAGGAGTTGCCATTTACAAAAATAGTAATGAGGAAACATATGTTACTACGCCTATGGTAAAAAATTACTATGGTAAAAAATTACACGTTTCTTCGATTTTGGTTGCTTGTAACTTCTATAATTTTTTTTTTCTTTACCTGTACATAATTATATATCACTGTGAAGAACACTTCAATACCTTTCGATCTAATTGTCTTTTATGTCGATACAAAATTTGGCTCACGAGATATTGACGAATAACTGAAATAGGAGCCCAAAAGCATGTTTTTCGAAAATATCTCGAAAACGGTGCTTAAGAAAAAATAAACAAAAAAAAAAAGGTTTCCATTTTCGTGTTTCTCGACCCCAAATTACCGTAAAAAACACTTTTCTACGATGGTTCACTCGATGACCCATAAATTTGTAAACTAGTGTTATGCATAATGCTAGTTAAGATATTTGCACAATGTAAGAGCTTTTGTTTGTTTATGTTATGTTATAAATGTAAGAGATAAATTGTCTAATTTACGTATACTATTTTTACTGTTCTTCTGTTTTTTTTGAGATAATTGGTTTTGGTTTGTGGTAACTAAAATAGGAAACAAATATGCAAGATTGTAGACCATCTACATTCCTACTGAAAGAAGCGTCGATAGTTGTTCCACTTCTCGTGGTTGGTTCTCGTGGATTGTTGCTGAGTCTCAAATGAAAATGATTCATTAAGAATTCTGTCAGTTGCATTCCTTGGTCGGTAGCGAAATTTAAATTGAAGTCTCCACTGAGAATCATTGGAATTGTGTCGTAGTTTTTCTCGGGATAAATTTTGTTTAGAGCCTGTGCGCCTTCAATTGAGTAAATAAAAAGATTTTCCAATATATATTCCGAGATTTTTTGGAATGTGTTGTTTGGTGATATACATATATTATACAGGCGAGCAAAATTGGTCCATGTGTGTTTTGTGAAGTGCACTTTGCTATGCAAATGTCACCGATTTTCTGTGTCGTTTGCACTGTTGTACTTTCTGCACCTGGTACTCTTATTCTCATGTTAGGCGTAGTAACATATGTTTCCTCATTACTATTTTATTAAATGGCAACTCCTCCAGCTCTTACATTTTGACGTTTTTTAAGTAGTGCGAATAGAACAAAATCAATGGTAATTCCTCTGCGCTGAGCGCGAAAGAAAGCAGCATAAAAAGAAATAGAGAAAGAAAAAGAATTAGACAATATAACTGTCGTGCAATGCTGCTTGGCTTTGTTGTTCGTGCAACTCTCACCTCCCCCGCACCAACTTCAACATCGTTCTTTGCGCAGCACGTCTTATTTTGTAGCCAACCCCCAAATAACACCAAGGCCACGGCTTGGCTGTGAGAGTAACAAAAAGTAAGAGAGAGAGAAGCAAGCAAAAAATCGAGCTGGCACACAAGCTAATGCATGTACACTGGGACTTGTATGTATGTACACAGAGTACAAAAATTATTCGGACACTTTGAATTTTTTGAAGCCACATAACTTTTGATGTAGACATGATAGAACAAATATTTTTTTAATATTAAAAATATAACATTTTTCTTATGAAAGAGAAGGAACGCGAGCCTGTACTGCACGTGAATTTTGTTTAACTCTGCTATTGCTTTTTGCTTTTTGTACGATTTTTTTAGGCGCTCAGCGCAAAAAAAAACGTTATGAATGTCATACTATTTGCACTGCTTAACTAACAAAACGTGACAGTGACTTCAAATTTGCAAACTTGTCAATGTAAAAAATATAAATAATACATATATTTTGTATTTATATTTTATTATATTATTATATTACAACTGAAAATACAGTTAGCTCAATGTGTAGCTTCAAATATCTTTTAGCATCACTTTTACTTTTTAAGTAGTGCGAATGGAACAAAATCAATGGTAATTCCTCTGCGCTGAGCGCGAAAGAAAGCAGCATAAAAAGAAATAGAGAAAGAAAAAGAATTAGACAATGTAACTGTCGTGCAATGCTGCTTGGCTTTGTTGTTCGTGCAACTCTCACCTCCCCCGCACCAACTTCAACATCGTTCTTTACGCAGCGCGATCTTATTTTGTAGCCAACCACCAAACAACACCAAGGCCACGGCATTGCTGTGAGAGTAACAACAAGCAAAAATACAAGCTGGCACACAAGCTAATGGCAAACACTGGCACTTGTATGTATGCATGCATGTATGTCGCTGTGTTGCATTCACGCAATGCATACAAAAACAATTCTTTCGTTTGCACACATACACATGTGCTGCGTGCTTTAGCTAACTTTACAAAATTTCAAATTTACTCCCTACGAAAAGTCGCAATGCCGCACAGCTGGCACACAAGCTAATGGCTAGCACTGGCACTTGTATGTATGCATGCATGTATGTCGCTGTGTTGTATTCACGCAATGCATACAAAAACAATTCTTTCGTTTGCACACATACACATGTGCTGCGTGCTTTAGCTAACTTTACAAAATTTCAAATTTACTCCCTACGAAAAGTCACAATGCCGCCTAAAAAGTTTGCTCTCTCAACAAGAAACGAAGTCATGACTCATGACCACGTCGCAATGCGAATGAGAACATCAAAAGCAGCTAACGTTTTTTGGGTTAACAAAATTTCAAAGTTACTCCCATAGAAAAATGCCCAACAAATCCAAAAATGCATAACGCCGCCTAAAAAGTTTTACTTCAAAAATCCCTTTTGGGATATCCCATAAACCCCTAGTAATTTGGATTCTTTTCTAATACTCGTCTTTCCGTATTACTAGAGGGAAAAAGTTCTTCTTTATATCAAGTGTAAATCCAAAGAAACGATTGTTTGTCTAAAATTGAATATGTACGTCGTCAAAGAGTACGCCCCAAAACACCCACCTCTTCCAAATTTTAAATTTGAGATTGCATTATGAAAATTTTGTCAATTAAAAAAAAAAAAGATTGCGTACGTTAAAGTCGGGCGTAGATGACTGTACCACCACATTGCAATTAAGTCCGATATATTGCTTAAGACATCCAAAAGATATTTTATTTGCCAAATTTGTCTACGATATTTTCAAAAACAGACAGAAATCAGTCCAATTTTTCACCAACAAATTTTTTTGATCGATCGGTCCTATGTGGACTATATGATATAGTCAACCGATTTGGTACAGTGATTGGGAGCTATAAAAAACTTCCGAGTGCCAAATTTGGTTACGACAACTTCATAAACAAACGAAATATCCATCTAATACTTTTCGTTTTTTTCGAGGTCCTCTGAAACACCCCTATGGGAGCTATATAATATAACCCCGATATCAAAAAAATAAAATAAACTTGTCTCCCGTAGGATAATATCGGATCTAATCTGAAAAATTGGTTGCTCTAGCTTTTACCATCTCTGAGATCTAGGCGTTCATACATACGGACGGACGGACAGACGGACATGGGTATATCGACCTCTCTAGTCACCCTGACCATACTTTAGGTAACTTTGGGGGTCTCCGATGACTCCTTCCGTATGTTACATACATTTTGTACCATACGGTACAGGGCATAAAAAAATCAAAATAATACACTAAAGCACCCTCTAGCGGCACCCAAAATTAAAAATAGATGTCAAAAATGGATTCCACGACCCCGAAAAACCCCAAATACACATTTGGCTAGAGAAAAAATAGCGTTTCTTGGCCTTTTCAACGCAATATCTAAGTCGATTTTTGAATATTCTAAAAAAAACCTATTTTGAAAAAGTGGGCGACTCGAAATTTATTTTAGACCTATAGTTTCTTGGGCAAAGTGCTTAGAATGACCCAAAGAATCAAAATCGCGGTGAGCCCCAGAACATTTTTTCGGCCCCATACAAATTGACCCGCCCTAATATATATATATAAGTAATTAAAATAACTATATGTAAATTCATATGTATGTAGGGAGGGCTGTTAACAACAGAGGATCAGCAATCGCTTTTAAATGGCAAGCGAGCATGGTAGGGAGAAAGCTGTTAGCAAGCGAGGGAGTCGATAATATACAGCCGCGTTGAAAGGTCGTCAATATAAAGCCGCGTCGACCCAATTGATTTAAAGCCGTAACATAAAGGCGTTTCATATAAAGCCGTTGAAATAAAGCCGTTCAATTTAAAGCTGTAACATTTAATATTTCATTTAATCATATTAAACATATAATATCATAATTATTTAACAGTCAAACAATAAAACAAAGATATTAGCAAGCCTAATATCACATGAACATAATTGAACTGGTGAAGTATTTTTATACCCTGTACCGTATGGTACAAAGGGTATATTGTGTTTGTGCAAGCCGAAAATGTATGTAACGTACAGAAGGAGACGTCGGAGACCCCCCAAAGTTACCTAAAGTATGATCAGTGTGACTAGAGAAGTCGATATACCCATGTCCGTCTGTCCGTCTGTCCGTATGAACGCCTAGATCTCAGAGATGGTAAGAGCTAGAGCAACCAAACTTTCAGATTAGATCCCTTATTAATCCATAGGAGACAAGTTTATTTTATTTTTTTGATATCGGGATTACATTATATAGCTCCCATAGGGGTGTTTCAGAGGACCTCGAAAAAAAACAATAATTTTAATTCGTTTGTTTATAAAGATATCATAACCAAATCTGGCAATCGGAAGTTTTTTAGAGACCCCCAGCACTGTTCCAAATTTTATCAAAATCGGTTGACTATATCATATAGCTCCCATAGGAACGATCGGTCAAAAAAACGCTTTTTTTACAAAATTCGTTGTGTTTCGTTTGGTTTTGAAGATACCGGAACCAAATTTGGCAGTCGGAAGTTTTTTATAGTTCCCAATCAGTGTCTTAAATTTGATCAAAATCGGTTGACTATATCATATAGTCCCCATAGGTTCGATCGGTCATAAAAATAGTTTGGTGCAAAATTCGACTGATTTCTTTTTTTTTATGAAAATATCGTAACCAAATTTGCCGAATAAAATATCTTTTGGAGGTTTTAAGCAATGTGTCGGACTTAATTGCAATGTGGTGGTACAGAGTATCCCAAAGTCGTCTGCGCCCGACTTTAACGTACGCCATCTTTTTTTTAAGAAATTGACTTGTTAAAGGCCAATTCGTTAAGCACGGGGATCGAGCCGGTACGTCGGCCGTGGATGTGTCCATTATAGACGCGGCGATAGACAGCAACGGCTACACACAAAAAAAAAAAAACTGGAGCAGAACCAGCAATAGCCAGAGCAACAATCATTGCGGCACCAAATAACAACAACTAAGGCTGCAGCTTTGCAAGCTGTTCACACCACAACAACAACGGCGTTACGATCGCAGCAAACACAATTGCAGCAGTGCTAAAAGCGGCTGCGCACCCTCGCGCAACAACAACTACTGAAGTAACTCTAAGAAGGTAGCAACAACTGCAACTATTATCCACTACCCCATTAACTACAGTAGCTGCTTCGAAAGCTGCGCGCGTCACTACACCAACAACTAATCCGAACGACAGCAACAACAAATACAACGAATGCTGCATTAGCAACAACTAAGGCAGCAGCTTGGAGAGCTGCGCAATAACAACAACAGCAATCACTACAGCAGTACTAACAGCGCCTGCGCACCCATATAAAACAACAACAACAAAGTATTAATTTGTTCACCATCATATGTTCGTCAACAAATAAATTAAAGTAACAACCATCATGTAAAGATATGTAAAGCACCAAGAATAGTAGTATAAATCAGCTGTTGCGCATTTTTGTTTATTTGGGCGTGTGAATACGAATGGACTAAAAAAAGTGTCGAAAATATGTAAAACCTTGCACAAAAAGCTTCTAAAATAATGCGATAACAAGTCTTATAATTTATCTTTTAATTAGTTTAGTTAGAATTATAAAAATAAAACTGTAATTAAGTGGTGCCAAAATGTTTATATAGATATATGTATTATTTGTTTCTAAATGCTGGATTTTGATTATTGCCCGCCGGGCTTTCTTTGGGGTGCAGTCCCTTTCAGTCTACTTCTTCAGCAGCAAAGCCATCGACTCATTGCAGCAGGGGATTGGAATGCGAAGCAATCTTTGGTGGGGTAATTCACGAGCATGCAATAGAGACCGTGCTCTATGCACTGACGTGCAAAGCTCGGCTCTCTATATACTGGCTACCGGCGCTCCAACCCATTATCCGGGTGACGTGTCTCGAACGCCTAGCGCCCCGGACTTCGCAATCTGTCGCGGTGTTCATCCGTAACAGCTTTCCATCGAATCTCTTGTGGACCTTGATTCCGATCATCTGCCGCTATTCATCAAGCTTGCTGCCAACGCTGCTGTATATGATAAAAATCGGATACTCCTACATCCATTTGCGAATATAAAGACCTTCCAACGTCGCATTAATATGAAAACTCATCTCGAAATGGATATTAAAACCAAAGAGGGTATTGATGAAGCCGTTGAACTGCTCCGCAAGAATATAACAGATGCCGCTTATCTAGCTGCTCCGTGACACACTGGACGCCGTCAACACACGCCTCGCGATTCTCCTGATCCGGACACAACGCAGCTTCTGAGGTTGAAGCGTCGCATGCGAAAAAACTATCTTCGAACGCATGATCCAGGTGACAAGGCCCTCTACCGTAATACTGCTAACAGGCTCAAAGAAGCGTTAAATAACTTAAATCAAAGAAGGATAAATTCTGATCTTACAAATGCAGGGCGAAATGAAGATAGAAGCTGCAGCCTTGAGTTTTGTCATTATCCAGCGAGCCAGACGAGCCTAGTCCCATCACACCAGATCGGTTTTCGTCCGAAACATGGCACGCCTGAACAAACTCACAGAGTGCTGCAGCACATCTTAGACTCCTTCGAGCATCGTCGCTACTAGCGTTCAAATGGCTGCTGATGCCTTGCAGAACCAGTTGGATATTATCGCAATTTGGGCAAAACGCTGGAATATCCAGCTTAACGGTAACAAATCTTCCAGCGTTTTATTTTCGTTAAGGAAGGACCCAAGTCTTGCGCTCACCTTAAATGGAGAGATAACTCCAATTAAAACACCGCACCCATACCTTGGCCTTCATCTCGACAAAAAACTGTGCTGGAAACAGCACATTAAAATGATAACAGCAAGGTGCAGAGCGAAACTTGGCAACATGGAGTGGCTACTTGGCAGAACCAGCAAGCTGTCCTAGAAAATAAAAGCATCCTGTATAAGAGCATAATAATGCCAACTTGGTATTATGGCATCCAAGTCTGAGGAACCGCAGCTAAGTCCAATATGAAAAAATTCAAACTTTGCAAAATAAAGCCTTGCGCAAAATTGCTGATGCCCCATGGTATATCCGTAATCGCAACCTTCACAAGGAACTAAGCGACCGATACGCGGAATTATGTCAGGGGAGACAAGTTCATTTTAAAAAAAGAGAAAGTTTTAGATGTTTCGTTTGTTTATGAAGATATCATAACCAAATTTGGTACTCGGAAGTTTTTAAGAGACCCCCAGCACTGTACCAAATTTGATCTTAATCAGTTGACTATATCATAAAGCTCCCATAGGGCAGATCGGCCAAAAAAACGTTTTTTGCACAAAATTCGTTGTTTCGTTTGTTTATGAAGTTATCGTTACCAAATTTGGCACTTAGAAGTTTTTTAGTTTCCAAGCACTGTACCAAATTTAATCAAAATCAGTTGACTATATCATATAGCTCCCATAGGAACGATCGGTCAAAAAAACGCTTTTTTTTACATTATTCGTTGTGTTTCGTTTGGTTTTGAAGATATCGGAACCAAATTTAGCACTCGGAAGTTTTTTATAGTTTCCAATCAGAGTACTATTGATCAATTTCGGTTCGATCAAAATCGGTTGACTATATCATATAGTTTGGTGCAAAATTCCACTGATTTCTGTTTGTTGGCGGTTTTCCATATTCCTTAATATAATATTATGTTTACGAATTATGAGATAAATGAAGTCTAGTATTAAGTTCGGTAGTATTAAGTTGGTACATTAAAATCGTCAAGTGTAACTGATCCCAATGCTTAAAGAAGAAGAAAATTGCAATTCTCGCTACGACCGTTTGGCTGCTGCAACTGTATGTTTGCAAAAGATAAGGTCACTTTTCGTTTACCATTGAGCCGATCGCACGCACAGCGCATTTTCGTAATATTAAACTCTTAACCTAAGTACTTGCCGTGTAATATAACTCACGTTTGCACACGTGTATCTTAATTATAAAAACTTAAATTAAAGACAAATACTGGAGTATATATAAGACAAAACATATATGAAAAATGGTAAAAGCAAAACTAAATTAAATTGAAACACACTCATAAATTCCCAACTAATCCAATAGTGCACTACTGTATGTGCTCTCAAATTATAAAAGAGCTTATAATTTTTTCATGGCGCCCGAGCAGGGACTTATTTTGTGAGTGAAAGTGCTTTCTTGTCGGCTCGTAATTGGTTAAGAGTTTAAATATATCCGCGACGGCTATAAAAAAAAAAAAAAAATAAAACCTGCAACGTGCAAACAAAAGAAATTATATCAAATCAACATAACTGTGCATACACACGTGCTTATTGGCCCTTGCTGTTATTTCCATCTATGCTTTCGGTTTCACGGAGCACCGCAGCTACTGCGTCACTCTTGCTGATGGGAAAAGACAAAAGGGAAGTGGAGAAAATTGGCAATTCAGCCCCACAGGTATTTTAGCGCATTTGTTGAAAGGCAAGGTGACGCGTAGTTGACCTATACACTACGGCGCTTTGCAAGTCTTTCTGCTGTGGCTGCATACTCATAAACGGTAGATAGTTCAGCATCTAATGCATGATCGTTGACTGCTAACAAATATAATCATCAAATTATCAGGAGAACCGCTTAAACGACGCAAAATAAAAATCATATGAAATTTCTCGATTTTAACCAGTTTAACCCCTGTTCTTCATGCGTTTATAAAAGTAAGAGTATCGCAGTCCGCACATGTACACACCCACGCACACCAGCTTCTTAAACGCCGTTGCAGCACATGTTTTAGTTATCGGTTCCCCCTTTTCTTGTCGTTCGCTGCAACTCAGCAGTATAAACAAGTCTATAGGTGCGCGGTACCCTACATTCTGAGTGGGCATACCTCGGACCTTTTTCGCCCTCAAATATTTTCGTGGTTTTTCAACCTTTTTATATACATCTACTGATAAATTAAATAGTTACTCAGTCTATAGGTGCGCGGTACCCTACATTCTGAATGGGCATATACATTTTCGGACCTTTTTCGCCCTCAAATATTTTCGTGGTTTTTCAACCTTTTCATATACATCTACTGATAAATTAAATAGCTACTCAGTCTATAGGTGCGCGGTACCCTACATTCTGAGTGGGCATATACATTTTCGGACCTTTGTCGCCCTCAAATATTTTCGTGTTTTTTAACGGCTTCATCTACTGATAAGTTAAACAGTTAATCAGTCTGTTGGTGCGCGGTACTCTACATTCTGAGTGGGCACATACATTTTCGGAAGTTTTTCGCCCCTCAAATATTTTTCTTTGCTTCTTTAAACTTTACACATCTACTTATAATTAATTCAACATGAGCAAGGAATTGGTCGAAGAACTTCGTAGGAAGCGTAATGTTTGCTTCAGCAGCATCGTTCGCGTGCAGACGCAGCTAGCCGAAGGCAAAATCTCAATGTTGCCTGATGAGTTGGAGTGCCGGCTTGAAATTCTAAGCACACATATTGACAATGCGGGCACTTATCAACTTAAAATAGAAGCAAAGGATCCAGAAGATAAATTTCGGGAAGAATTAGAGGAGGCCTGCATCAAATCCAAATCAATGCTCAAGGCAGCGCTTAAAAAAATGACACGTTCCCAAAGCTCGCCAAATGTGCAACACCCTTCACCAGCACAAACCCGCAGCAGGCTTCCATCTGTAGCTCTTCCAACCTTTTGCGGAAATTATGCAGAATTTAAGAACTTTACACGGTTGTTCGAGACCTTTGTAGATAACGATAGTACTTTAGAAGATATCGAGAAATTTAATCTCCTTAAATCAAACTTGTCTGGTGAAGCTTTAGGTGTGGTAGGCGCATTCCAATTAACAGACGAAAATTACCCTAAAGCCTTAGCAAGGCTAAAACAACTATACGATAACGACTGTCTGATATTTTCAAACCATATATCTGCTCTTTTTGAACTGCCAAGAATATCCCACCCTTCCGCTTCTGCTCTGCGAAAACTTATAGACTCAGTGTCGGCAATCTATGACTCGCTGAAGTCCATTGGCGATGATCATGCTATTTTAAATGCTGTTTTAATTCACATTGTTATGGGGAAAGTCGACACGGCGACCAAAAATAACTGGGAAGAGCAATTAGGCTACGATGAGCTTCCACTATGGACCACGTGCGAAGCCACGTTGAATCAACGCTATCAACATATGGTTGCTAAAGAAACCAAAAATGCAAAATATTCGTCTACACAGTTCGGCCAAAACAATCAAAAGAAACCCGCTAATAAAAATAATTACTCCCTTGTCGCTTCTCACAACGACCAACAAGCAACCCAAATTTGTCTGTTTTGTAATTCCGAGGATCATCCCATAGAGAGATGCGGCCCCTTTTCAGCCCTCTCTGTTCATGAGAGGTTCAATTTCGCCAAAACGGCGGCAGCATGCATAAATTGCCTACGTAGAGGCCATACAGTCACAAGCTGTAGAGCCGAGTCTGCAACCGCTCACACCACACAATTCTGCATATGTACACTGCCAGCACAATCCTAACGTCACCACCACCCTCGCAGTCATCAACTGTGCAAGATCAGCCGCCTACGCCGCATTCTATGTACACGGCGGCGTCAGATAGAGTGATTTTGGCCACAGCAATTGTGCAAGTCAGAACCAACAGTGGTGAATTCGTTTTCGCACGGGCACTGCTCGATTCGGGGTCCCAAGTGAATTTTGTAACAGAAGATCTAGCGCAGCGCCTGCAGCTCAAAAGGGAGGCCGCACGTATAAATGTGAGAGGTATTGGGGAGTCTAATGCTGAAGCAAAGAAGAAAATTCACATTACCGTCAAGTCGCGTGTCCGCTGCACTGATTCTCGGCCGACTTCTGGGTTATTGAACCGTATCTGGTTCTCAGCCTGACGTCATTGTGAATACCAGCGGGTGGACGATTCCCAAAAATTTAGAGCTAGCAGACCCAGGTTTCTTTAGGCCTCAAAGGATCGATATGCTAATTGGTGCAGAATCCTTTTTTGAACTTCTTTCTGTTGGCCAAGTCAAGCAGGGCCCTGATTGTCCAATCTTACAAAAAACGGTTCTTGGCTGGATAGTATCCGGAAGATGCGCCACTCGTACGTCATTAACCGCAAAAAGTGTAATGCACCTAAGCCATCAGGAGGAAGAACTATCCTCAATCGATAAAACGTTAAAAAAATTTTGGTCTATAGAAGATTTTCCCTCTAAGTCCAAAGCTTTAACTCCTGAGCACCAACTTTGCGAAGAACATTTTAATAAAAATACTGTCCTTCTCTCAACAGGACGATTTGAAGTACGCCTACCATTTAAATCTGACCCAAAGACTCTAGGGTCATCCTACGAAGTTGCGAAACGTCGTTTCTTGTCGCTAGAGAAAAGGTTATCAGGTAACAGTCAGCTGCGAGAGCTGTATCTCGAATTCATGAACGAATACGTGTTGTTGGGTCATATGTCCCCGACAGATAACAAAATTCCAAACACTCCTCACTACTTTATCCCACACCAGTGCGTACTGCGGCCCCAGAGCACGTCCACTAAGTTGCGAGTAGTGTTTGATGCATCTTGCCGCACATCGACGCAAGTAGCATTAAACGAGACTTTGATGGTTGGTCCCACTGTGCAAGAAGAGCTTTATTCTACGCTACTTCGGTTTCGTCTTAACAAATTTGCGCTTGTAGCAGATATTAAGAAAATGTACCGTCAAGTGATGGTAAACGAAGCAGACAAGAACTTTCAACTCATAGTGTGGAGAAAAGATCCGTCTGAACCTCTGCAAATTTTTCGTCTAAATACCGTCACCTACGGCACATCTCCAGCGCCATTTTTAGCTATACGTTGCCTGACAAAGTTAAGCGAAATGGTAGAGCTCTCACATCCTACTGCTGCAGATGTTATCCGACATGACTTTTATGTCGACGACATGCTGACGGGAGCCAATTCCGTCGAAAAACTGTACGAGCTTCGATCTGAAGTAACTCATGTGCTTCAGAGTGCAGGATTTGAACTAGCCAAGTGGTTTTCAAACTGCTCAGAGCTGTCCGCTAAGAACACCGAGGTTGTACCATTAGCCGCAGTCGGCGCAGACGTGACCAAGACACTAGGCGTTATGTGGTTGCCGCAGAAAGATGTTTTCCAGTTTAAATTGGATGACACATTCGAAAAACTTCGAGCAACCAAACGTAACATCTTATCAGTAACAGCCCGACTATTTGATCCACTTGGCCTTCTGTGCCCTTTAGTCACGAAGGCCAAGATGCTTTTGCAAGAATTGTGGCTGCAAAAGTTGGACTGGGACGAATCGATACCGATGCATCTTCACACGTCATGGCAATCTTTCAAGTCAAACCTGCATCAACTAGATGATATCAAGATCAATCGATTCGTCCATACAGATACAGAGTTACCAACGCAGATTCACGGTTTCGCTGATGCCTCTATGCGAGCATACGGCGCCTGCATATACGTCCGCATTCGTACTGCAGAAGGTTTAAGAGTGTCTCTGCTTACTGCAAAGTCTAAAGTAGCGCCCCTTAAGACGAAAACGCTTCCTCGTCTTGAGCTGTGTGCAGCTCACCTTCTTGCAGATCTCTTCCATCGTGTTAGCCAATTCTTTAAGTTTCCAATTGAGGAGGTCGTTTTATGGACCGACTCTGAAATAACTCTGCACTGGATAAAAACTCATCCGTCATCGTTATCAGTGTTCGTTGGAAACCGAGTGGCTGAAGTGCAAGAGTGGTCGGAACTGCAACTTGTCGCCACGTACCAACAAAATTGAATCCCGCAGACATTGTTTCCCGCGGATGCAACGTTGACGAACTCACTAGTTCCTTCTGGTTCGAGGGGCCGCCATTTCTAAGGGAAACCGAAGATTGCTGGCCGACCAATCGTATTTAACCCCTCAAAAAAAAAAAAATAAATTAAAAAAAAAAATTTAAAAAAAAAAAAAAAAAAAAAAAAAAAAAAAAAAAAAAAAAAAAAAAAAAAAAAAAAAAAAAAAAAAAAAAAAAAAAAAAAAAAAAAAAAAAAAAAAAAAAAAAAAAAAAAAAAAAAAAAAAAAAAAAAAAAAAAAAAAAAAAAAAAAAAAAAAAAAAAAAAAAAAAAAAAAAAAAAAAAAAAAAAAAAAAAAAAAAAAAAAAAAAAAAAAAAAAAAAAAAAAAAAAAAAAAAAAAAAAAAAAAAAAAAAAAAAAAAAAAAAAAAAAAAAAAAAAAAAAAAAAAAAAAAAAAAAAAAAAAAAAAAACAATAGAGCACTACTGTATGTGCTCTCAAATTATAAAAAAGCTTATAATTTTTTCACTGTTTGTTTATGAAAATATCGTAGCCGAATTTGCCGAAAAAAATATCTTTTGGAGGTCATAAGTAATATATCTGACTTAATTGCAATGTGGTGGTACAGGGTACCCCAAATTCGTCTGCGCCCGACTTTAACGTACGCCATTTTTTTTTTTTTTTGCTATTGTTATTTTCATACATACAAACATATATGTATATGTTAATATAAATTAATGGCCCATAAAAGCAAACAAAATTAGAAATTTTGTCAATATAAAATGATGAAAAATTGAATTTTGGCTTAAAGAATAATGTTAAGATTTAATATGTAAATATAAGTACCAATTGTAAATTATATTTTAAGAACTAATGTTAAGTCTTTATATACACTCCCTTTCGCCGAAATGTTCTGAAATTATAACGTCTTAATATGAATTGCTTGTTGTAACTATCGTGGCATATCATTGCTTAACGGCGGCTGTAAAATATTTACAAACGTGCTTTTCGATAGACTCAATATCTATGCAGAGGATATACTTGATGACTATCAAGCAGGCTTCCGTCCCAACAGGTCAGCAAGAGATCAAGGACTTGTAGTGTCCCAAATATTCGAAAAATTTTCTGAATACAAAATCGATATTTACTGCCTGTTCGTAGATTTCAAGCAAGCATTTGGTAGCATAGACCGCAAAAAGATCAAATACTACCTCCACTCCCTGGGAATTCCATCGAAGCTTATACAGCTCGTTATTATGACCTTAAGCGACACTATAGCAAAAGTTTTGGTACAAAGCGAGTGCACAGAACAGTTTCAAATAATATCGGGTGTTAAACAAGGAGATGCTCTTTCTACACTTTTATTCAATAAAGTTCTACATGCAATAGTCGCCAAATGGCACTATCTATGACAAAAACTTTCAGATTTGTGCATTTGCCGATGAAGTACTACTAATGGTCAAAAGCAAGTCTGAACTGGCAAATGCATTCAAAAATCTGGAACGAAACTCCAAAGCGGCGGGGCTAAAAATTAACACTGATAAGACAAAATATATGGTTCTATCCAGCTCTATCACTGACTCTAGCAATCTAGCCATTGGCGACTACGTTTTTGAGAGCGTAGAAGAATTCAAATACTATCTGCTATAAAAGACTCGACAGTAGCAATTAAGGAAAGAATACAGGCTGCGAACAAAGGTATTCCGATCAAAGATTCTCTCACGCAGCCAAAAATTCAGAATGTACAAAACAGTAATAAGACCAGTACTCACATATGCCTGCGAACTCTGGGTCTTGAAGAACGCAGATGCAGCTCAACTGTTGTGCTTCGAGAGAAAAATATGGCGAAAAATATATGGCCCAATCAAACTACCGGATAAGATATAAGCATGAACTAGAATGGCTAGCAGGACATGAAACAATTATCAGATTTATTAAAGCACAGAGAATAAGGTGGCTGGGTCATGTGCTAAGAATGTCCACGGTAAGAATAGCCCGAAAGGCCTTTGTATTGCAACCGATTGGAGGAAGAAGAAGAGGACGTCCAAGGAAACGATGGCTGGATGATGTAGAAGCCGATCTCAGAAAAATAAGAGTCGTTGTAGAGAGGGCCAAATGGAGAGAGATTGTTGCGGAAGCTATGGTCCACCAAAGACTGTAAAGCTTAGAAGAAGAAGAAGAATATGAATGCTTTCATTTAGTTTCATTTCATTTGTTTCTGTCCATTTGCACCTAATAATTTATGTTTAGTGTGTTGCAGGAGTTAGTATTTAGCGAATTCACTTGTCTGATATCACTTCACTCTTAACTTTTCGACTCATCCAGATTTAGCTGCCGATCCGCTATATATACGGACACGATCGCCACTAAATCCTGGGATTCCCACCCAAACCTATACTAATAATTGCTGAACTGTACTCTGTTTATTTACCTACCTTGTAGTGGCGCTTGTAGCTCGCGGAAGCTTTAATTTTTTTTGTCAACCCTAAAATTATGCTAAAATATAGGACTCACTAGAGTCATTAAGTTATTACGAAATTGTCAAGGCTATTTTTTTATTCAAATTATAAGCAATCATTGGGAATTTTTTTTTTTTTTTGGTAATCATCTATTAAGGCGCATTAAGCTTTAATTTTGTTAAGTTATATTTTTTTGGTATAGGAGCCTCGTATCGGCTTATGCAGTTGTTATCGATTCTGGCAAATTAAGTAACAGGGCCAAATGTTCCGCCGTGAATAACAGGGGTCTGCCAATCAAAAAATGGCCTGGAGTTAGTGCCAACATATCTGTCGGCTCCTCTGACATCGGAGCAATTGGCCTGGAGTTAAGACATCCTTCGATTTTACAGAGTAGTGTCGTGAGCTCCTCGAAGGTGTATTTCATTGTGGAAGTGGTTTTGTAAAAAAGCGTTTTGAAGCTCTTGACTCCTGCTTCCCACAGTCCGCCCATATGTGGAGCACCCATCGGTATGAAATCCCAAGACAAATTATTCTGGCTATATGTGGAGATGATAGCCTCCTTGGTGGCCTCCAGGAAATCACGCGAGAGGATCACGGAGGCTCCCACAAAGGTCTTCCCGTTGTCGGATTGGACTTGGTTTGGACAACCTCGTCTCGCCACGAACCGTGCGAAAGCTGCTAGGAATTTTTCGGTGGTAAGATCCGACGTAGCCTCCAAATAAATCGCCTTTGTCGTGAAGCACACGAAGACGCACACGTATCCATTGGTTATCAGGCACGCTCGACCGGTGTAGTTTTTTACGTCAAACGGGCCAGCGAAATCAACGCCTGTGTGAATAAACGGTCGGGAGAATGTGGTCCTCTGCGCAGGAAGCTCCCCCATCAGCTGCGACTGTACACGTTTGCGATAAATCGTGCAGACCGTGTAGGAATTTAAAACGGACTTGGTCATGTTCTTTACCTTCGGGATCCAGTACCGACACCGAATCAACCGCACCATGAGCTGGCTTCTCCATGGAGTGAGATGCGGTGGGTGAAATGGACGAGAAGGCGGGAGAGAGAGCGGTCGTAGGGGAGAAGGATTGGATGGCGCTCGTCATATGGTAACGATTTGGATGCGCTCAATCATCCACAAGCTCTAACAATGCCGCATGCGTCGATGAATGGATTGAAAACCGCGAATCCCATGCAAAACTCAGTTTCGCGCTCATGACAAAAATAGTTCGCGGTTATGGCAGGCGCGGTTATGGCAGTACACCCTCTTTAGCAAAGTGTCTTTGCTGCGTTAATTGAATGAGCAACTGCTGAGCCTTGGAAATCTCGGCAGCGCTGAGAGGACGAGTGGAGGGAGTTGAATCGCGTCTGCTGCGTGCTGCGAAGCGGAGTACATACGCCATCACGCGCAACGCCTTGCCCAGGTCTGAGTAGCGTTCAAGAAAATCAGCCTCTGGTGGGGTTACTGCCAAGTGAACCTGGACAGTCCTTTGCTCAACGTCTGTTTTCAAGATCGTTGTTTGAGGAGTAGGCCAATCTTCTTGCTGGCTAAATCTGCCGGATTGTGTTCCGACTGAACGTGAGACCATCGGTCTGCCTTCGTGGCTTCCGTTATTCGTGCCACTCTGTTGGCTACGAAGGTGGTCCATCGGCACGGGGGCTTATCGAGCCAGGCTAGCACAATTGTCAAATCTGTCCAGAAATATGACTCCATGTCGGCTATTGGAAGCCGCGGCAGGATTGCCGCGCACATCTCCGCCAGCAAAACTGCGCCGCAGAGTTCGAGGCGGGGAATGGAAATGGTCTTCACCGGAGCCACTCGTGTTTTGGCTGTGAGTAGGTGAACAGTGGGAATGTCGTCCTGCGTAGTTCGGATGTAGATCGGTGGAAGCGTCGCAGAATCCATGAACTTGGATTTTGGATTGTTGGGTGGATCTTACCCATCTGGGGACCCGGATATGGTCTAGCGCCGGGTATGCAAGCAGGAATTCCTGCCACTTTTGGAGCAAGTCCTCGGGTAATTGGTCATCCCATCCTAGTTCTCGGAGCCATATCTCCTGCATGAACATTTTTGCGCGGACAATAAAGGGGGCCAACCATCCTGCTGGATCGAACAGTTTTGCAATGTGGGATAGGACTTCCCTCTTTGTGGTGGATGGACGTTGTTCCACCTTGGAGGTGACGAAGTAAAAGTTGTCAGAGGTCGCTTGCCATCTAATTCCTAACGTCTTCGTCACGCTGGCGTCTTCTATTTTCAGGAAATCCTCATTGAGAAAATGGTCCTTGGGAATGTGGACTAGTATATCTCTCTTATTTGCGGAGTGGAAATCCTGCCGACTGCAGCGTTTCTTGGAGCTCCTTGACCGCTGATACAGTACATATAACGTCGAATGATGTCACTAGCCACTGGGTGTTGGGGAAACGCGTCGTCTGCAAGCCGATGGAGCACACGGATAGCCAGGAAAGGCGCGCAGTTAACTCCAAACGTCACTGTCGTCAGCTCATAGTCGCCAAATTCGCCTCTGGCGTCTCTGAACAGGATCCGCTGAAACGGTGCCTTGGGTCGGCATTTGTCGGTACATCTTAGTGATGTCTGCGTTGAAGACATATTGGGAAAAACGCCATTTCAATATTTGTGTTGTCAGGTCTGACTGGAGAACAGGCCCAGGATATAAAATGTCTTTAAGACTATTGCCATTTAGAGACTTGCTGGACGCATTGAAGACCACTCGCACTTTGGTCGTAGTGCTATCTGGCTTTATGACAGCGTGGTGCGGAAGATAGAAGTGGTTGGTGGCGGTGCTTGGAGAGACTCGCTTCATATGTCCTAAATCGGCATACTCTCGGATGTCAGCATCATATTCCGCCTTTAAATCTGGATTCCGATTCAACCTCGCTTCATTTTTGAGGAATTTACTTAGGGCGATAGGACGCGACAGACCCAAGTCAATATTGTCAGGGGTTTTGAACGGCAGCGATACCACATATCGGCCGTCCTGTTCCCTCCTTGTGGTTTCAGAGAAGATTTGCTCGCATATCATACCAGCGCTCTTCTCGAGCTTTCGCGGAATATCCTCCACTTCCCAAAAGTTTGTGAGCAGTTGCTCCATATTTGGCTCTTGGAGAAGGGAAATCTTGGTCGAAAAAGCGGATATTGATTTGGATGAGCCAGTGGATACTGGACCCGTCAGAATCCAACCGAAGATTGTTTCCTGGCCTAGGAGGGAGCCACCAATATAATGTTGAATTCTTTTTAGTAGTATGGATGAAAGAATGTCCGCGCCGATAAGAACATCAACTTGCGGGCTTTTCAAGAAATTGGGGTCTGCCAACTGAATGTCAGGCAGATTCTTAAGCGCTGTGCGCGAAATGGAATGAGATGGCAGATTGTCTGCCAGGCTCGGGAGTACGTAGGCCGATGCTTCGATTTGGAGTCGTGGTTTGTCGCGAGCCGCCAATTTGAAGTGGCAGATTTTGTGTGACTGAGCCATTAATGCTTGGTTCAGTCCGACCACTTGCGCCTGGACATTTTGGGAAGGCAACTTTATGGTGTTTCGTAGCTTCTCTGTAATGAACGTGCCCTCTCTGCATGAGTCTATCAGAGCTCGGGCCGTAAAAGTGGCTCCTAAGTGGCAGACGTTGACTAACGCCGTACCGAGAAGGACACCATGTTGGCTGGAAGTAAAATAGTTTTGCACATTGGCGTGCGAGGGATGCGTAGTGGACTGTATGGTGGATTGAGGAGGGGCAACGTTAGTGGGTTGCGCAGCTGAAGCCGTTTGAGGAGGGGCGCTACGATGGAGGAGTGAGTTGTGACGCCCTCTGCACGTGAAGCAATTGTGCATGCTTGTGCAGTCTTTAAGAGCGTGTGTCGTTGCGAAACAATTCAGGCACAGTTTCTGTTGTCTGATGCATGCCTCTCGCTCCGAGATAGACATCTGTAGTCGAAGGCTTCAGATCTTCTATAGCCTCAAGCGTTCGATGTCGCTCAATAAGGAAAGCATTGAGCTCTAGCCAAGAGGGGATTTCCGCTTTTCCCTTGATGGACTGTTCCCACAAGGAAAGGTTGAGTTTCGGCAATTTGGACGAACATGGGAATACAAGTATGCAATCCCAATTCTCAGTTTTGACATCAAAATGAGCAAGAGCCAGTAGGTAATTCTGCACTGTGGTTTGGAGTTCTTTTATGGTGCTTCCTGACTCATGGGAGAATGAGCTTTGGTTCAAAAGGATTTTTAATTGGCTATTTACTAGCAGTCGCTTATTTGCGAAGCGCTCCTTTAAATTTTCCCAAGCGGCTTGAAAACCTTCATGGGTGAGCGGTGACTTGGCTACGATGGCGTTTGCTTCGCCTCTCGTTTTGCCCAGGAGGTGGAACAGCTTCTCGACAGGAGTCACTAGCGGATTGTCGATGTAAGCCGCAGTAAATAAATCCTGGAAAGTGGTCCATTTTTGATAATCGCCATGAAACACTTCTGTGTGACATGTCGGAAGGTTCACTCCTCGGCTACTTATAGCTGCATGAGTCTGAGGCTGTGTGGATGGTCTGCTTGCAGACGCGGTGCTTTCAATGCCTTCAGCAAGGAGAGATGTGCACCGTTCATATACAGAATAGGAATATCTGTATTTGGCCTTTGTGACTTGCAGGTCGCTTCTTGCTTCATCGCTGTCAAGAGCACGCAGAGCCCTGGAGCAGGTCTCGTATTCCTCTTCAACTTTCTCCCACAGCGTTTTAATTTGATCCCGCCGGATCCGCATTGTGTAGCTCTTCAAAGTCGACTAGTTTGTCTGTCGAAGCATTGAAATTGGCTAGGGCCATTTTGCTGTGTGCTCTACGGAGTTGAGACTGGCTTCTTGTGGAGACTGTGCTGCTTGTGGCTCCTGACGAGGGAGACGAGAACTTGGAAACAGGCACAGTAAGCCGATGCGCTGAAGATTGGGCCTTTTACTCACAGCGTGTTTTTGGAGTGGGAGTTGCGCTTTGTGCACTTGCTCTTGAAGGAGCGGGAGAAGTGCGACGAACAGATGATTCTGTTGAAGGTGCTAGCTGTTTAGGACCGGACGGTTTCTGTTTCTTTTCAGTGCCGGTTGGCATAATATGAAATCAGCTAGGAACTGGAAGAGGCGCTACTGATAGCGAGAGTAATTTTTAAGTAATTACGACGAATGCGATGAGTAGAAAAAAATATATTGGATTATATTTTTTTTGAAACGACGAATGCGATGCGTAAAATATATTGGATAAAAATTTTTTTTTTAAACGACGAATGCGATACATATTGGTATGACGCGTTGCTCGCAGGCAACATTTACATAATGCATTTAGTATGACACAACCAGGCACATATACGTTGCCAATTCAAATATTCTCAACAAATATATATTGTTGTGTGTAGATCAATAGCTTTAATGTTGTGTATGTATATTAGGGTGGGTCAAATTTTTTTCGAATTTGCGGCGCCCCCTAGGATTATTCTACGGACAATTCTAAGCAACTTTGCCGAAGAAACCATAGGTCTATCTCGAATTTCGAGCCTGCAGATTTTTTAAAATAGATTTTTTCCCCTATATCGCTAAAAACATAACATTATTAACCAAAACTTCATATTTTTATGTGTATATAGGGGGTTTTGGGGGTCAAGGAACTCATTTTTGATGTTTATTTTCACTTGTGATTGCCGCCAGAGGGCGTTTCGTGCATATTTTGAAAATTTTTCGCTTTTTCGAGAAAAACTACGAATTTCTTGAAAAAAATGAGAAATATTTGACTTTCACGTATTGCAATCTAAATTTCTATTAGCCCTTAATGTTCAGTGTTTAACATCGGGGTTATATTATATAGCTCCCATAGGGGTGTTTCAGAGGACCTCGAAAAAAAACTTACACTCGTAAGTTTTTTAGAGTTCCCAAGCACTGTACCGAATTTGATCAAAATCGGTTGACTATATCGGTAAATAAATATATATTGTTGTGTGTAGATAGATAGCTTTTATGTTGTGTATGTATACTTATATATGTTGTATGTGGATATACATATGTTGTGTGTGTGGATAAATAAATTTGTATGATTGTAGGTTTACGTGTATATGCTGTGTGTAGCTAAATATCTTGTATATTGCTCTTGTAGTTTTAATTTGCACGTTGTATTTTTAGGTATTTTCAATGGAAATTAATTGCACTGCACGCACTTTAAATATAAAGACACTACATACATACTTGGATGACGATTTTGTTTTTGTAGATGTTGAGTCGTTACCTTATGTCATCACCTTAGTTTAGTGCACCATAGTTAATAAGAGAAACAACTGAAGTCTAACTGTTAAGCTACTTAAGTCTAATGTTAATTTACATAAAATGTTATTGCAATAAGTGAATCTGTAAAGCCACTGAAGGCAGATTATTGAAATCACTCTCCGTTTATCTCGCATACAGCCAAGAACGTAGTTTTTTCCACTAACAAGTTGTCGCGTTATTGCAACGATTATACGTGTTAAATATAAATTAATTGTACATACTATAACACTTAACATTAAACAAATTATACAAAGAACAAATTTACGTTTCTACATACACTATAAACGAAACATATTTAAATACATTACAACATTTAAACATAACCAACAACGTTTACATACTTTCATTAATGCGCAAACATTTTTGGCGCCCCCGGGTAACTACGATCTTGGCTCGCGTGTGCTAAAACAATAAAACTATTCAACGGTGTTGTGATCCTCCTGCCGGACTGGGAAATTCATCTTCAAACTTTGACTTGGTCGTCGCTGGAGAATATCTGTTGGACCTATATATTCTACTTTGGAATTGAGCTACTGCCATAATTGGGTAATAGCCCATGCCAGGTAAATATCCGCCTACATATATAAAACAAATAAAGCCAGCCAGCTCGTTAAATGTGTTACATGCATTGTAATCTGCGTTTATATGTTATTTGGTTTGCAACAACTTATTTGCAAATGTTTAAAACCTTAAACTAAATTACACTATTAAAAAATAAAAATAAATTAATGAACACAAACTTCATGCAAACAAAATACATTTAACATAATACATCGTATATGCACAAAACGACACAAGAGCTGCACCATAACAAAAAAGTGTTAATTCTTTTGGCAACAGATATATACATACATACACATATATATTTTAACAATAAACACACAACATATTTAAAACATAAATAAATAAAATCCACATCAATTGCATTTTTGTTACACTTAAAAATAAAATATATAAGTGAACGGATTGCCGCTTATGTCTACCCACATATCAGCATAAACATTCACCCATACATATTACAATTAACATATGCAGTGTTAAAGCTGGCTTGCCGCTCAAATTCAAAGTGCCCATTTATATACATGTGTATGTACATAAGCAAATCGAAGCCATTTCTTTGTACAAGTGGTAAGTTGCCGTTATAAAATTTGGCGGCACTTTCTTTACATAAATTTACCATAGCGAAAAGAAAATTGGAAAGTCGTTCTTTCTCGCTTTGTTTCCACCCTCGTTACAACAGTCTCGTAGCTCACGCTCAGTCAGAGAGTACAAAATAGACAGAGGCGAAAATTCTCTCCGAGTTCGAAAATGTTAAAAGTTTAGCCCTGACGAGGGCTCGCAAACACAATGCAAAGCAAAAACAAACGAAATTCGAAATTGCTTCATATTGCTTTGCTTTGCTCGAACACAACACAACACAGATCCTTGCTTTTGGTTTGGTCGAACCGAACCTAAGTGAACGCAAAAACGTCACAACACAGCTCGATCGAACTCTTGCTTTTGCTTAGTATACTTTAATAAAATGTTGTACATATATCAATATACAAATCCTGTATGAAAATGGAATTAAAATTTTATTTTATATAAATAAAAAGGATTATTATTATTTTTTTTTTTCATATAATTATGAAGTAGAAGTTAATTCGAAGTTATAAAGGGTTTGTAGCCAGAGCAACGTAGACCTTCAGGATGTCATTACAAATTATTGTCACTTTATTGTTTTAAGCTAACTAAAAAATAAAAACAAATTTGAAAACAAAAAACATTTTTAATATTCGTTAAGGAACTTGTAATATTTTTAATTTAGGAAGGAACATTCATATAAAAGCAATACCGTTCTCAATGCATGAACATCAACATAAGCGCAGCCAGAGCCAATGCTTGCTTTTGCTTAGTTATTGTTGTACACCGCAGCTTTTGCTTGTATACGCATATTTGCAAATGTGATACGGTAGTGGCTATGGATGAGAGGAATGAGAGTTTGTCTCCCAATCCAATGAAACAGAGATCAAATTCCAATGTTTTTTTTTTTATCATTTTTGATATTTTTTTAAATTTTCCTTTTTTTTGTCAAGAAAAAGTTGTATTTTTCAGCACAAACTTTGAGGTTTTGATCTGCTCAAACAAAAAGATTGCGTTACGTGCATTTGATCGCGTACCAACAGGCTTATTTTTGCAGGGTGTAATAAAAAGGTAGCAAGAGTTTCAAGGCATTCGTGAATTCATTATTATTTATATATTTAATTGATTTAAATATATATTAAATAATAAAATTACTTAAGAACTAGAGTACTAGAAACAGTGGCCTTATAACTTGCAGTTAATAATAACGCAATGACCAAAACTCTGTTGGTTTTGTTTCGGCCAAAAATGTCTTGTTGTGTGCGCCACTTGCGAAACCGTTCAGCATAATGATAGCTAAATACTCTTCTTCGTATTTTTCGCTTCTTATGCATGCATTTGTTAGTGTAAAAGCAAACGCAATAGCAAAGTGTCATAGCAGCCACATATTAGAAAAGTGTATGGAATGCTCTGAAACGAAAAATTTACAAATTTGACTGCGGCTGAATTTGTGAACATAGCCGAAAGCCAACAACGAAGCTTAGAGCCGAGTTCAATTGTAAGAACACGAGAATTGTATGTGCTATTTTTAGATTTTCCTTTTTAACTCTCTCTGCTCGCCCGCACCATGGTATTTGCGTTTTGCGTTACACTTCTTAGAGTTTATAATGTCATTGGGCTGCCGGCCTTGGCTAACAAGCGCTGAACTGAATTTGCTCGAGATTCAATTTAAATGTATTACTTAACCATCATTTTTGACTTCTTTCTTCTCTATTTCAATTAGAATGCAATTTATTTTTTGTAATTTAAAAAAAACAACAACTAATCATTTTACATGACAGTTTTAGGGAAAACAAATGTAAATATGTAAACATATCTAGATTTTTTTTTTTAATTTAGTTAATTATAAAATAAAGTTAATTATGTAAACTGATTTGATGCAACAATGTCTAAAAAATAAAATTAAAAATGTTTTTCTTTATGTTAAAAGATCACAAAAATCCTAATAAAATTGGAAAATATTGTCTACAAAATGAGTCCTCTATCACTTTTTTAGGATTAATAGTTTTCCAGCAATCGAACAAATAAGCCGCATGCAAACGCCACTTTTGTTCTACGCCGCCTACTTGCGTGGCAAAGCAAATAGCCGATGGCAAAATATCCTTTCCTCTGTCAAAATTAAATTTTCCGTTCAAAAAATCTAAACTAAACTAAGTATATGAAGTAACTTATGAAAACACATGACAGTTTAGGCACATACTATTTTCTTTGAAGAATGCAAATAAAAAAATAAATTTGTATTTTTTTAATAGTAAACTAATGTGAAACAGCGTTGATTAAGGAAAAGATTTAGTTGCGCAATGCAAATTTATGTGTTTTTTTATTAAAAATTAAAAGCTTCTTTTTATTTATTTTGCAGTCAGGGACTAGGCGTTACATTCTAGATTTATATAAAATACTTATCATAACATAGGGTACCGATTGAACAAAAAAGTTCCTAGGCCTGTGCATAAACATCAAAACAAAAGCAGGAAGAAGCAGAGCCCAAGTTTACACAAAAACGTCACAACAAACGCCAATGCTTGTCTTTTTGGTTTGATCGAGCCCAAGTCCATGCAGAAACGTCTCAACACAACACAGACCGAACCAATGTTTGCTTTTGCTTAGTTATTGTTGTTCACTGAAGCTTGTGCTTGTATATGCATATTTGCACATGTAACACCGAAGCGGCCATGGGTTAGTTGAATGTGTGATTGACTCCCAATCCAGTGAAACCGAGTTCGATTCCCCCCCATGTGGGATATTATTATTTTTTTTTTTAATTTTTAATATTAAATTAATTTTTGTTCTTTCCTTTTAGAAATTATTTTTTTTATTGTCAAGAAAAAATGAGTTTTTATCTTTTTCATTTAATAGTTTACAGGAACCGAACGAATAGGTTGCTTGCAAGCGCCACTTTTGTGCTAAGTCACCTACATGCAAACAGCCGCCGGCAAAATATCGGCTCCTTTGCTTTGTGAGATTGTAGGCGATTGGAGTCAAAATTTAATTTGGCGTCGTAAAAAACTAATCTAAAACAAGCCTATTAAGTAACAATACTTTCAGTTATGAAAGCAAAATAATATTTAGCCACATTGTATTATTTCCTTTTCTTATATACATATAATTATTTGTATTGGGTAGTTTTTACCTTAAAATTATTTTAAGATATGCTGATTTAATTAAAAATTATAAGGTAAATAATAGAAGGCTTCTTTTTATTTATTTAGTAGCCAGGGTCAAGGAGATACATAATAGATTTTTATAATTAAACGCTTATCATAACCTAGGGTAGCGATTGAACTAAAATGGTTCTATTTCCTAAGTAAATTGCAAACGCAGCCAGAGCCAATGCTTCATATCGCTTTGCTTTGACCGAGCCCAAGTCCATGAAGAAACGTCACAACAAACGCAGCCAGAAGCACTTTGATCGAGCCTAGGTCCACGTCAACAACGCAACACAACGCAACACAACACAACACAAAACGAACCAATGCCTGCCTTTGCTTTTGCTTTTACCGAGCCCAAGTCAGTGCTAAACCATCAAAAAAAAGCACATTTTGTGTTTGATTTTGCTTTTACCCCAGACGAGCCCAAGTCGTTGGATAAAGTTTCAACGGGAAAAAAAGCTCGGAGAGAATTTTCCTCTCTGTCTATTTGGTACTCTCTGGTAATTGTCTTAATTGCAACAAACCAATTTTAAGTGGTTATATTTGTTTGGATACTGCTGTTGTGTGGAATAAATGCACACACAGCATACATACTATTACACTAGTTTACACGAAAAATGAACCTTCGTAAAAAAGTGTTTTTTAGTGTAATTTGGGGTCGAGAAACACGAAAATGGCAACCTTTTTTTTTTTCTTAAGCACCGTTTTCGAGATATTTTCGAAAAACATGTTTTGGGCACTTATTTCAGTTATTTTTCAATATCTCGTGTATAAAATTTTGTATCGACTTGAAAGACGATTAGATCATAAGGTATTGATTTGCTCTTTACAGTGATATATAATTATGTACAGATTAAGTCAAAATTATAGAAGTTACAAGCAACCAAAGTCGAAAATTTTTACGATTTTTCAAAATTACAAACTTTCGGATTGCTTTTTATTAACGAAAAAAAATATGGTAAGCCTTAATCTGAAAGAGAATTTTTTTACGAACATTTCGAGTCTAAGATCATTAAAATCGGGTAAGAATTGTAGATGATATGGAGCCATGAATAAAAAAACACGACTACAGCTGCATACAAATGCGTGAAGACGTAAATGAACGCAAATGAAAAACTTTGAGTGAAGATTGGAACTTTCGTATATGGTTCCATAACATCTACAATTCTTACCCGATTTTATAGATCTTAGACTCGAAATGTTCGTTAAAGAATTCTCTTTCAGTTTAAAGCTTAACATAATTTTTAAGAATTTTTTTTCGTTAATAACAAGGAAGCCGAATATTTGTAATTTTGAAAATTGGTAAAAATTTTCGACTTTGGTTGCTTGTAACTTCTATAATTTTGACTTAATCTGTACATAATTATATATCACTGTAAAGATCAACTCAATACCTTTCGATCTAATCGTCTTTCATGTCGATACAAAATTTTATACACGAGATATTGAAAAAAAAAAAAAAAAAAATAGGTCGGCAAAAATCTTATAGCTGAACCCTCCACGAGGGTGCCGACTGGTAATGGTACTACAGTGTCCTTTATGGGCGGTACCAGCTAAGATTTGGAGCTAGCTGCTTGCAACTTAGCTTCTCTATAGCTTGGTGGCTTGTTTGTCAATCCTTTATCATGGCTATTAGGTAAAAAGGGCTGGATCAAGGTGTCATGCGACCCGTGCCGATGATCAACCTGGCTGGGGGCCCCTTTTAAAAAATAGCCCAGTCGCAAACGGAGCATCCGGATACCTGGCGCCCTCCGGATTAACTAGCCTTACCTGCGTATTGCGAATCTCTGCGCAGGTGGACCACCTTTTCTCCGCTACTCGTGGGACCAGATATGTCTCTAAATATTTCAAAAAACAAAAATCAAAATGAGGCCGGTACTCTTTCAAAACCGGAAAGGACCGAAGGTCCAATTAAGGGGGCGACGACAGCCATCACCCCTTCGCTTAAAAATGAGATCGGCGATCTCACAACGCAGAGCGTTAAGACAACGGTCACTGGACCCACAGTCAGCTCCACACCGGCGAAGCAGGCAACTGTGCCCCATCGCCCTTTGGTACGAAGCAAGATGGGAGGCAGCTCGAAGGCTCCTGTCACCCTGGGTATTCAGCAAGGTGCTACCACAAGCGCAGCTAATACCCGGTCGGGTGCGGGGGAAATAGAGCGGCCTTCCACAAGCAAGGCCAAACTGGACAGGTATGCGGATAAGAAAAACGCTGCCCAGATCCTTAAACGTCAAGCGATCAGCAATATTGCAACACCATCGGCCGAATGGCTGAAAAAGGTGGAGTGGGCAAAATCTGTGTTGCCAAATTTCGTCCTCGAAAGGACAAAAGAGGACTCAAAACAGCCGAAGCGCCAACGCTCCCAGGAACTCTCGGTTCCCAATGCTCCAAAACGAGCAAGGGGGAACGCGCAGGTGGTAGCGAGCAGGAGCTTCGCTGATATGGCCAAGGATAAAATCCTACTGGGTGTCCTAGACTAGGGAAACCCAGAAGGAAAGATCCCTAGAGGCCAGTGGAAGTGGGTGGTGGCAGCACTGGCTGACCACTGCTTCGAAGTTCTGGAGACGGACCCAGGCCCACCACCAATCTGTAAAGATGTCGGGTGGTACCAGGGCAACGTCAAATTAATTGCCTGTGAAGGTGCAAGATCGGCAGAGCTTTTCAAAGCGGCCGTAGCAAGAGTGGGCGAGGTCTACCCGGGCGCCAATCTAGTGGCTGTAGATTGGAAGGACGTGCCGAGCAGACCTCGTGCGATAATGTGGGTCCCGGCATCCCTTAAGGAACCGGAGAGGATCCTTAAAATGTTGCAGAGATGCAACCCCAACCTTCCATCTTCGGACTGGAGGGTTGTGAAAGTGGAGGATACGCAGACTCCTACGAGGCGTATCCTGCTTATATTAAATAAAGAGTCGCTTGCACCGATTGAGGAGAAGCACGGAGAGCTAAACTTCGGTTTTAGCTCGGTGCAGATCCGGATATACAAATCGGATGCTAAGCAGACGGGGTGCCATGAAGCACTAGAGGAGACTCTGGCCTCAGAGATTGAGGAGCCGGAGAAGGATCCCGAGGTTGAGGACTGCGAGTCGGTGTTATCCGATGCGTCCTTGATTCGAGGGCTCGAGGCCATGTGTCAAGAGAGTACTGACTCGGCTGATGACAGTATCAGTGATGACACGGACGCCGATATTACAGTGATGGAGGTTAAACCGCAAGATGTCCCTGACAGTCTTGCAGATAAACCTCCACCATTGTAAAGCAGCATCCGCTGCCTTAATGCTTCGCCTGGCTGGAGGCGAAGTCGACCTGGTGTTGGTACAGGAACCCTGGATTGTGTCCAATAGGGTGTCCGGACTTACCACACCACAATATAGGCTGTTTGCAGCCCAAAACGAAGGTAAAATCCGTACTTGTATTTTATCAAAAAAGCACCTTAGTGTATTTTTGCTCTATAATTACAGTGATGGTGATACCACATCGGTGAGTCTGGAGCTACAGAACAAACCGATACGCATAGCGTCGGCTTATATGGCCCACGACATCCTGGACCCACTCCCGGGTCACAAATTGCAAAAACTGGTCAAGGACAGTGACGATCTGGGCACTGGCTTGCTGATTGGTTGCGACGCAAATGCTCACCACAGCCAATGGGGGAGCTCCAACACTAATGAGAGAGGTGAGTTACTTTTTGAATATCTTCTCTCCACAAACCTATTATTTTGTAACCGTGGAAATGACCCCACTTTCATTATCAGAGATAGAGAAGAGGTCATTGACCTAACCCTAGTCTCACATTTTCTTTTTGACCATGTCATAAGTTGGGAAGTCTCGAGAGAGCACTCCTTCTCAGACCACAGATATATTGAGACGAAATTATCTGTCTCTACTCCAGTCCCAGTAAAGTTCAATAATCCCCGCAGAACAAACTGGAAATCTTTCAAAACAAAACTGGCGGAAGCCCTTCCGACCCTTCCTGAGATAACTCTACGGGGTAAGGAGAAACTTGAGTATCTCATTAAAACTTTCACCGAAAGGTGCAATAAATCTTTAAAGTCATCTTGTCCAACAAGCAAGCCAAGAGGCAATAGGAGACCACCATGGTGGAAACCTGAAATGGATGCGCTAAGGTCAAGCTGTAGGACTCTTTTCAATAAGGCAAAAAGACTTAACTGTGACCAAAGTTGGTCAGAATACAAGCAAAGTTTAGCTCAATACAAAAAATCAGTTAGGCGAGCAAAGCGGGATGAGTGGAGGAGATTCTGCTCAGAAATCGAATCCTCATCAGAAGCCGCAAGACTCCGCAAAATACTGTCAAAATCGCCCACAAATCTAGGCTACCTCAAGAAACCAGATGGCTCCTGGACAAATTCCAGTGAGGAGTCGTTAAAGTTACTCCTGGACACACACTTTCCAAGCAGTACAATAGTTACTCCAAGGTGTAATTCCTCCTACCTTACGGTTAATGTGTTGGAAGACATAATAACAGACTCCAACATCAAATGGGCTATAAATAGCTTTAAACCTTACAAATCTCCGGGTCCCGACGGGCTAATACCAGCACAGTTGCAGAAGGGGGGGTATCTGGCAGTCTCGTGGCTAAAAGCTATCTTCACCAATATTATTAGGCGAAATCCCATCTTCTTGGCTAACGTCAAAAGTGGTCTTTATTCCCAAGGCGGGTAAAGCATCGCATATAGTCCCAAAAGACCTCAGACCCATAAGCCTGTCGTCGTTTCTGTTAAAGACCTTGGAGAGGTTGATAGGCCTATACCTTAGAACGTCAATCAACCCAGGGTTTTTATCAGAGTCGCAACACGCTTACTGCAAGGGTAAATCGACGGAAACGGCACTTCATTCCGTCATATCGAACATAGAAAAATCCTTGTATAACAAGGAGTATGCTATTGCTGCTTTCTTGGATATAGAGGGTGCTTTCAACAACATTGATCCCAGGGCAATAACTAACGCACTTCTGTATCTACAAGTAGATGACCGCCTAGTGAGACTAATCAGCCAGCTGCTACTGGGCAGAACGGTGATTTCCTCACTTGGTACATCCTCTCTCTGTAGGTACGTAAGTAGAGGCACTCCTCAAGGGGGGGTGCTATCGCCTCTTCTATGGAACATACTCTCAACATGATGTTACGTCGCATAGAAGGAGGTGGCTGTAAGGTTGTTGCCTATGCGGATGATGTTGTTATCATGCTGAATGGAAAATTCCCACAATCCCTTTGTGACCGTATGACCGTAAAACTTAGGGAACTGTCACTCTGGGCACTCAAAAGCGGTTTGAGTGTCAACCCGGAAAAAACAGAACTTATTCTCTTCTCGAGAAGGTATAAGATCCCAACTCTTTCCCCACCTAGAATAAACGATTCCGTCTTATCTTTCAGTAACAGTGCAAGATACTTGGGGCTTGTACTAGATAAGAAATTAAGCTGGAATCTAAATATAGCAGAGAGAGTGCAAAAAGCGAATACAGCGCTCTTTGCCTGCAAGAGGACAATATGACTCAAATGGGGTATGTCCCCCCAAGTAGTTAGATGGATCTATACAGCCATAGTTAGACCTATACTCCTATATGGGGTATCCACTTGGTGGCCAGCCCTAACAATAAAATTAAAACTTAAAGTACTAAACAAGGTACAAAGAACGGCACAACTATGCATCACCGGTGCCCTACGAACTACCTCTAGTGAAGCGCTTAATGCCATCACTAACATACATCCCATCCTTTTGATGGCAAAAGAAACTGCCACCTTAACAGCGAGGCGCCTCAAGGATGCCAATTGCTGGGTAGTCTTGAGATATGGACACTCGTCCATCTTAAAAGAAGACACAAACGTGTCAGTCACGGATTATTGTACACCCTTAGAGCATTCCTCAACTCTATTTACAACCTCCATTCCCTCCAGGGAATCGTGGGTGGTAAGTCAACAAGGTCAAAGCGACCGCATAAATTTCTTCAAAGATGGCTCCAAGCTCAACAACCAGGTTGGGGGCGGGGTCTTCTCGGAGCCACTAAACATCCGGCAGTCTTTTCGACTTCCGGACCACTGCAGCGTCTTTCAGGCGGAGATCCTCGCCATAAACGAGGCTCTTATCTGCTTACGTAACGCTGGTCTGGAAACCGGGGAAATTAATATATACTCCGACAGTCAGGCAGCCATAAAGTCACTACGAGCGCTGTCTTCCAACTCGTTGACAGTCAACAACTGCCGCAAATCTATTCAAGAGATGGCACAGCAGTTTGTTATAAGCCTGATTTGGGTGCCAGGGCACCAGAATATAATAGGCAACGAAATAGCAGACGAATTAGCCAGACATGGCACGACCATTTCCCTCCTCCCGAGTAAGAAGGATATTCGTATGCCAATGGCTACTTTCAAGCTACACACAAGGGAAAAATTCAGTTCCCAGGCACGTAAGATGTGGGAAAACACATCACACTGTAGAATCAGTCGCCAAACATGGCCTAAAATTGACCCAAAACGTTCCGCCAGACTCTGTGAACTCAACCGCTCACAGTGTTCGGCAGTTGTTAGAGCGATTACCGGTCATTGGCTTGTCGGAGCACACGCGGCCAGAATGAATGCTCCGAGCAACGATTTCTGCAAAAGCTGTAGAGACGAGGAAGAAGTAGAAACAGTAGAGCACTTCTTCTGTTTCTGTGTAGCTCTATGTAGACGCAGGAAGAAGTAGGAAGGTTTTAAATTAAGATCCTAAGCGGTATCACAACGGGCCAATCTTGGCCTATGTGTGCTGGCTTTTTAAGCCAGCTGCCGCCATAACCTAACCTAACCTAACCTATTGAAAAATAACTGAAATAAGTGACCAAAACATGTTTTTCGAAACTATCTCGAAAACGGTGCTTAAGAAAAAAAAAAGGTTGCCATTTTCGTGATTCTCGACCCCAAATTACCCTAAAAAACACACCTGCTACGGCCACTTGGCCTCATGTACCAACCAAAGAGAACCCAGCAGACTTAGTGTCGCGTGGTTGCTCAATTAGTGAGCTTAACGAATCCTTTTGGTTTACTGGCCCGCCATTTCTTTGTAAGCATTCAAACGAGTGGCCTAACAACAAACTTCTTCCTCTAGATGAAGAAGAACAAGCCCTTGAAAGAAAAAAAAACACCACTGCTCTCATCGCGGCCGATGTAGACATACATCCCATTTTACAAATTGTCCGCGACTCATCTTCGTACTTGAAGGTAGTACCCATCAAAAAACCGTGCTTGGCCGTCACTAAGGCTTTCGGCCGACGAACTAGGTATCGCCTTTCTAACCGTTGCACAAACAGTGCAACGAGAATGTTACAACAATGAAATCACACTGCTCGAAAAGTCGAAAATCCTGCCAATTTCAAGAGGAAAGCAATTTTCATATGCTTCGCATCTAAGGCTGTCCATTTAGAAATGGTTAAAGATTTGTCCACTGATACCTTCATTCTATGTTTAAACAGGTTCATGGGACGCCGAGGACTACTCAAGACCCTATTGCGACAATGCCACCAACTTTGTGGGTGCTGCACGCATCCTCCAAGGCCTCAAGGACCACCAAGACATACACAAGGGCATCATCATGGACCATGCTGCAGTTCGGGGATTCGAGGTGCGGTTCATTCCACCACGAGCGCCCCACTTCGGAGGGCTGTGGGAAGCAGCCGTCAAGTCCGCCAAGCACCTGTTCCTACGAGCCGTAGGGGGCGCGCTGCTGCGAGAGGACGAGCTCCAAACAACAGCCGTGGAAGTAGAAGCAGTGCTCAACTCTCGTCCAATGGGCGTCGACAAAACAAGCCCCAACGACGGCGTAACACTCACGCCAGAGCACCTCCTAATAGGTCAAACGCTCGCAACGCTGCCGCCCGCATTCAAGCAGTCAGACAACGACGTCGTCCTGAAGCAATTGCACAGATGGCAGCTAGTCTCCGCGATCAAGCAGCGGTTTTGGAGAGACTGGTCGAGAGACTACCTGCTATCGTTGCAAGAAAGGGCAAAGTGGACTGAGGAGGCAGCAAATCTTAAGGAAGGCACGGTGGTAGTAGTCCAAGAGAACAACGCACCGCCACAGCACTGGCTCATGGGAGTCGTTACCGAGGCTGTTGCCGGCTCTGATGACAAAGTTAGAGTCGCAACAGTCAAAACTAAGACGGGCATATACAAACGCCCAATAAAAAGTATGGCCCCCTTACCAATCCTTAATTGACCTGGAGTCAATCAACGCGGCCGATGTTGAGTCGTTACCTTATGTCGGCACCTTAGTTTAGTGCACCATAGGTAATAAGAGAAACAACTGAAGTCTAACTGTTAAGCTACTTAAGTCTAATGTTAATTTACATAAAATGTTATTGCAATAAGTGAATCTGTAAAGCCACGGAAGGTGATTATTGAAATCACTCTCCGTTTATCTCGCATACAGCCAAGAACGTTTTGTCCACGAACAAGTTGTCGCGTTATTGCAACGATTATACGTGTTAAATATAAATTAATTGTACATACTATAACACTTTACATTAAACAAATTATACAAAGAACAAATTTACGTTTCAACATACACTATAAACGAAACATATTAAAATACATTACAACATTTAAACATAACCAACAACGTGTAGATACTCTTATTAAATACGCAAACAGTAGAAAAGAGCAAAAGTCCACCGATGCTTGTAGTAGGTGGTCGAGACGATCCGGCTCGAAGGACCAAAATGAACAGATGGGTGGCTTCTGTGGTTGTTTTTCCCTCCGTATTGTTCCCCAAAGAAAAGAGTTGTTTTGAAGTTTAGGATGTTCGTGTTTATTCGTCGCCTCAGCCGTAGCTATAACGGCGGTATAAAAATAAGCTGAAATGTTTATTTTCACTCAATACTTTCGTACGCGTGCAGCGGGTCTGCTTACGTTACTTGGTACTTGGAAACTAAAAATAGTGCTGCTCAGCTCAGCATAGCGGAAGCCGAGATGAGTGTTCGGGTGCTTTTCACCACAGTAGGCGGAGCCTTCGATCGGTGAGCGAGCTTTGGAAGATGCTCAGCACGGAGCGTGACTTAACCCTCTCATGCCGTTGTAGCATGAACAGAGTAGTAGTAAACCAAGGCGGCTTTAAAGAAGGAGTCGCGACGGAATAAGGGACAAAGAGATCAAAAGCAGCGTATAAAACCCGATAGAAATTGGACACGGATAGTTCAAAGTTCTCAGTAGACAACAAAGGCAACCAGTTAACTTCGGACAAAAATTTATTAAGACCGACAAAATTGGATTTACGAAAACAGCGATACCGAGGAGCTTGAGCATGAGGCTGATTTCGGTAGAGACCACTAAATTTTAAAGTGATATGTAAGGTCGGATGGTACGGATCCTCAGGTAGGGAGAGTGGTCTGTCCACTAGAGATTTAAAAATCAAAATTATCATTGACGAAAACGAGAGCAATTATGTATAAAATTTATTTGGCTCAGAGAAATATCAATGAGTCCTGAAACAAACTCATGATAACCGGAAGGAAAAGAAAACTATAATTGGAAGAACTAAGCCAAGACAATGAAGGCAGATTAAAGTCGCCTAAGACAACAAGTTGATTCCGAGTACCAATAGAATCAGCCACCATACGAATGGCAGCGAGATGATTCTGATATACACTCAGGTCGGAGCAGGGGGGTATATAGGAACAAGTCAAATAAATAAAATGCCCTTTTACCGCAATGAACTCAATGCATATAGGAAAATTTAGAGATAGTAAATGAGATTCTAAGCAGAATTTTACAGCAATAAGAACACCACCACCACGACCGGGAGACCGGTCATGCCCGTAAGTCACGTAAGAGTTAACAAAAATCTCAAAATAATAGACAGATCTCAAAAACATCAGAATCAAAATCTACGCTATTAGTGAAAAGTTTACTAAGAAGAAAGGAGACCTCGAACATTCTGATATTGAATGGTAAGTGTAGAATTTAGTTTTTTGAAACTGTATTAGCTACAGGTATGGAGGGAGCTATATTAGATGCTAAAGTCTTTTTTGGTGTTCTAATAATTAGTGCCTCATGCACTAATGTATGAGTAGGCTAGAAAGAAGGATTAAGAATAGTAGAAAATAAGCCCATTTATAACAGTTGCGTCTGGTTTTAATATTTCGCAAAGCACATTCCAAACAAAACTCCTGCCTTTACGTCGGTCGCGCAATGTGTAATTTCCATTTTTTATTTGCGAAATAATAAAATCGGGATTTTCTGCCATTTTTTCGACTTAAAAACGTCAACAACTAATAACAATGACTGCTGCTTTGTGACTGACTACCTATGTTTCTAGTGCAATCGCTGAAACAACCTATCTCATGAGCAATAGCAACAAGAATGCAAGTTATAGGCCAAGCAAGACCGACCGTGGCAAACTTCTGTAGGTTACTCGTATTACACGAGTACATTGTGAGTTTTGCAAATCAACAGCTCAAGAAATACACAGTTCGTTTGTACTAACAACACGAAAAGCTCGTGAGTCACTTTTGATAGCTCAAAAGATACACATGCATGTTGTTCAGACATGAGCATAAGACGTCACATCGGTACCTTTCAGGCCCGCATTATAGTTATGGCTTATGACTATTCTTGCTGTGAAGGCCTCAAGTGGCCTGCATATGTTGGGATCGTGTATGTGGCACATAAATTAACATGGGATAAGCGACCTGCATTGGAATGCGACTATTGAGCATTCGGTAATGTATCCTAGGTCAAATATCACTTCTGCTCCCATAAACACCAGACGGCGCACTTGACATTCTTATATACATTTTATATACCTAGTTTTAAGTACGCTACTGCTTACAACATAGCGTTTATTATGTAACTTAGAAATAAGAGATTAATTTGAATAAATATAAGACCACTCGCAATGGTGGGATCAGTACCAAACCAACATCCAACGCGTACTGTAGTGCGCCAGATCATCGAGTGCGCACAGAGCGGCAGTACAATAACATTGCCTGCTCTTAAGGTGTACATTCTTGTACATTTTTTGGTCCTTCGGATCGCGCTTTTAGTGCGATCAACAACAACAACAAGATCAAACGTGACTGATCTGTTGTTTGTAAAAAGAATAAAATAAATCAATTGATCGTAATGCTGTCCGATAAATTTGAGCAGATAGATCTAGGCAATAAAATGGCATTCGGATCTTCCCAGCTATCAAACGTGACTGATAAGCTGATAGGAAGGCAAAAACATGACGACTTTGTTGAACTGGTCCAAGGACAGGCAACCGAGCTAAAGCAGCAAGTGAAGAGGGCCTACAAATTTCTAGCCGATGCAAATATGGATGACATGCTGGAGTGTAAGGGCGGGATTGATTTTCTGTCCCTTGAAGTCGAAAGAACCATTAACAGGCTGGAAAGCGAGTATGATTATTTTCTGGTTGACGAAAAGATCAGCAAAATCCAGACTGAGGCGTTCTGCTTGTGCAAAAAAATAGAAAGGAAGATTGCCAAACATCAAACTGCAGTTACGACAGAGAAACCGGAGCTGCCAAGAGTGGAACTTCCACATTTTGATGGCAATTCAAATGATTGGCCTACCTGAGGTCGTGCCTTAAGGGCGAGGCGAAAACAGTGCTGATCGGCTCAGCTTCCAACTACGAAGCGGCGTGGGAGCTAATATGTAAGCGCTACGAAAATAATAGAAAAATTTTCGTTGAGCGGCTTAACACATTGATGGATTTGGAGCCAGTAAACCCTTATTCCGAAAAGAATATTCGGAATTTTATGGATACAGCTGTAGAATGTATTCACATAATAAAGGCAAAGGCAAATATTGGCCAAGAAGCAGATTGTATTATTGCTCAAATACTTCTGCGTCAATTTTCAACGGATGCCTTGAAACTGTATGAGCAACACGTGCGTAAATCTAGACAAATACAGCCTCTGAAAGATGTGCTGCAGTTTGTTGAACAGATCTATCGTTCAGCAGGCTCAGCTCAAAACGCCGTTGACAAGGAAGAGCTGACGCATCCAAAAGGAAATCTATGCCCGTTCTGTTCGAAAAACGGGCACGAACTAGCCAATTGCCACGACTTCAAGAAGTCTACGATCGCTGACCGCAATAAGTTTATTACAAAACCACGACTCTGCTACGTCTGCTTCGACAAGCATATTGTGAAGCATTGTAAAAGTGGTCTGAGGTGTCGGCTATGCAAAGGTAGGCACAATACTCTGCAACATGAGGAAGCAAAAAGAGAAACTGTCAACTGTCTTACCCAAAAGAGCAAACAGGACACTGGTCCTGACAGCGTCGCATCTCCTCGTCAGGAAAACAGCAATGGTAAACACCAACACAATGGTCGGCAAGAACAGTATTTGCCCTCTGGGAGAATGTTCATGCATGAACACGAAGCACCACCAATCAAGAAACCAATGACGACGAGAGTCTCTGGAACCGTCAAAATGGTTATGGGCTCATCAAACGGAACGGCATTGATGAAGAACTGTTCGTGCATCATAGCGCTATTGCAAAGAATAATCCCAAAAAAGCATGTCGCTCTTTGGGCGATGGGGAAGCTGTCGAATTCGATGTGGTCATTGGAAAAAAAGGCCACGAAGCTGCAAACGTCACAGGACCGTTGTGAGTACCAGTACGCGGCAGCATATTTGCGGTGGACAAACAACGCCCACGACGCCCCTGGAGAAAGAAAATACAGTGCTACTATCTCGGTGGCGGCGGATCTGACAGCAACGATCGACCACGTATAAACCGTGATAAGGTGCTGAGATTTTGCATCGAAGTAAAGTTGGTGAGCAGCGCTCTTCCCACATAGCTTACACTTATTTAAACGCAGCAACTACTGGATGTCACTTTTCCCCGGGGAGAATGTTCAGACATGAACATAAGACGTCACACCGGAACCCTTGCAGTGCGCATTATAGGGATGGTTTATGACTATTCTTGCTGTGTAGGTCTCATGGCCTGCATATGTTGGGATCGTGTATGTGGCACATGAATTAACAAGGGATAAGCGGCCTACATTGGAATGCGACTGTTGAGCATTCGATAACGTATCCTAGGTCAAATATCACTTGTGTTCCCATTAAGATTAGAAGGTGCACTTGACATTCTTATATACCTAGTTTTAAGTACGCTGCTGCTTACAACACAGCGTATATTATGTAACTTAGAAATAAGAGATTAATTTGAATAAATAGAAGACCACTCGCAAGGGTGGGAATTAGTACCAAACCAACATCCAACGCGTACTGTAGTGCGCCAGATCATCGAGTGCGCACAGAGCGGCAGTACAATAGCATTACCTGCTCTTAAGGTGTACATTCTTGTACATTTTTTGGTCCTTCGAGCCGGATCGCATACTACAAATATGTTATTGCGATCTGTGTTGTGGCCTTCATGATGCAAGGTGCAAGTGCGCACCAAGGCTAAGTTTACGGCCAACAACACTGCTATACTTAAAGGCGGAATAGTCGACAATCAGTATTTGAATGGGAGTCGACTATGGAAAAAGTCAGGACCCACAAAAAGCCCCTGATAAAGGTCTAAGTGCTGACCAAGGTGCAAGTGCGCACCATTTGGACGGTAAAGTGCCTTCAACCCAGCCATACTAAAGAGCTGAATAGTCGATCATATTCGAGTCGACAATTAAATAAATCACGACCCATAAAGAGTCGCTGATAAAGGTTAAAGTGCTGACCAAGGTCAAAGTTGCTGACCAAGGATTGGCCGAACCATCTAAAGTATCTGATGGTCAGAGGGCCATATCCACCAATATTGTCGAAAACGGGAGGGAAACACAACGCTTGCGCCGCCCCTGGAGATCTCCGTCAGTGGTTCTGATAGCGGCGACCGAGGTGAACACCAGGATCAGACGACAAGGACTCATATTGGAGTAAGGTTGGTGAGCAGCGCTCTTCCCGTTTAGATAATACACAACAACTACTGGATGTCACTTTTGCCCCGTGGAGAATGTTCAGACATGAACATAAGACGTCACATCGGTACCCTTGCAGCGCACATTATATTGTAGTTATGGCTTACGACTATTCTTGCTGTGTAGGCCTCAAGTGGAATGCGACTGTTGAGCATTCGATAATGTATCCTAGGTCAAATATCACTTGTGCTCCCATAAACACCACACGGCGCACTTGACATTCTTATATACATTTTATATACCTAGTTTTAAGTACGCTGCTGCTTATAACACAGCGTTTATTATGTAACTTAGAAATAAGATATTAATTTGAATAAATAGAAGACCACTCGCAAGGGTGGGATCAGTACCAAACCGACATCCAACGCGTACTGTAGTGCGCCAGATCATCGAGTGCGTACAGAGCGGCAGTACAATAACATTGCCTGCTCTTAAGTTGTACATTCTTGTAAACATGTTTTGCTCAATTGACTTACATTGCTGAAAAGTTTAAGTCTGACAGTGTGCACTCAAAAATTTATATACACGTTGCAGCTATCTAATATCGAGGTATTTTTATTTTGTGAAGCTCGCGCAGAGTCTCAATCAACGAGTATAAAACACAAAGAGTGAAACAACTGGCCGTTACGAACAATTTTTCAGCGAGTGCTGAGCAGAACATTGAGGACTTGCTCGGGTCATTTAAGCAGTTGTATTATGCATGCGTGCAAAGAGTATGGAAGAAAAACCCGAACGCCGTCGTCTGTACTGCTCTAATGTGTTAAGTTGTTGTTGGCTGCTGTGTTGCATATTTTGTTTTGGCTTTTCATTCACTTTTGTTTTTCACGCAACTAGTAAAGTGTGCGTATGCATGAATATGGAATCAAGGGGTGGGGGGACATGAAAGGCAAATAGTTGTGAGCAGGTAGTAACTTTTTTTGTAAGTTTCTTTGTGTACAAGGAGGACGTACATACATATGTATGGACAATTTGTATGCTATTCAAAATTGATTCTTAATACAAATTAAAAATTTTATTGCTGCTGAAAAAAAATAAATATTTTTTGTTTAAAAAATAAATATATAATTATGTATATGTAAACAACCAACTTTCTTTTATAATTATTATTATTATTAATTACACATATTCTTAAAGTTTCATATACATATGTATGTATGTATGTATGTCAAGATGTTTTTTACTGCTTTTGTTGTTGTTGCTCATGCTGTTGTTAATGCTGCACTTGTTGTTGTTATGTACATATTTTTGTTTTTTGTACTTTGGAAAGTTACGACGATTTTTTGAATCAGTTATTGTTAATGGATTACAAAAAACGTACATGTGTCGTAAATGGTTGTGCTAGTGGGGTGCAACTATTTTCGATTCCTACTGATAGAAAAGAGGAGTGGTGCGAAAATTTCCATCTTAACGTAAAGTATCTTGCAAAAGAAACCGCTACTTTTGGTTTATTTATGTATCTATCAAGCTCGTTTGTTAAAAATAAACATATAAAAAAAAAGAAAAAAAAAAGCAGTACAGACGACGGCGTTCGGGTTTTTCTTCCATGCTCTTTGCACGCATGCAAAATACAACTGCTTAAATGATCCGAGCAAATCCCCAATTATTGGTCAACGGAGAAACCAGCGTGTAAACCAGAGGTGTGCACCCATAGCCCGTGGGGGCCGAATGAAAATGAGTATTCACACAGACACGAGCCGAGCACTTGCTGAAGTCAAAAGCCAAAACGAAAAAATGGTAGCGTGCACTGACAGAATAGCTGTAGTGTCGCGTAAAGCTATTTTCACTTTTCAGTTGCGCACTGGCTATACTTTTACAGTTTTGCCGCTCTCTTCTTGCACATCCCTGGTGTAAACGCTAAAGGCCAGTCGTTCCACTCTATCTAATTTTTTACTCGTCGGTCTCAATTAACTTATTCCAAGATGAATGAAGACTCATGTAATAATATAATAACGAACCATACTAGCGAATATCGTAAATTTGATAGCGCCATCTATTGCTCGCTAGTTTCCTAAAGTAATATTACCAGATGTTTTAGAGCGGCCTTTGAGCGCTCGATAATTAAACTGCAGCTAAAAATAGAGTCAAAGAACGTTGAACTACCCGTGACCTAGCCCATCCACTAACGTAGCCTCATGTAATACTCTATTTCCGTTTTTATACGTTGGCCAGTAAAGGTATTGGAAATAGTGCTAAAAAGTTGAGTTTTGTTAAAAAAAAAAAGCGAAGTGTGCAAATTAAAAAAAAAATGAATTAAATTTGTTAAATAAAAATTAAAAAAATAAAAATAAAAAAAATACATATATATTTATATAATTAACTAAATCAAATTTAATTAAAAGTGCGCCTTGAATAGGCTAAAAATTTAAGAAAAATATCTGCAAATGTGAGAAGTGCATTCGTATAGCCATTTGTGAAAAAAAAATTGTCTTGGTGATTAATGGTTTTTATTCTTTTTATCAGCATTTTTCTTAACGACAATCAATTGCACTCTTATGCATGTGCATATATATTGGCTGCCCTGAACCTGTGTGTTCACACACACTCTCGAATACACTACACAGATACCTTTTATAGCTTTGATGCTAGAACAAAATCTGATTCAACTGTGTCCAAATCTGGTAAGCTTAAATGCCATAAAAAGGGTAAAAAAAAACATTACCCATTGAACATTCCTTTGATAGCGTTTCTCTACATTTAGGAGTTTATTTCCCAGCGAGAGGAAGGCCATTCGCTATTTCGCACCCGCACCAGCGTGGATAAGCATTGCCAAAAAAATTTAATCGCCTTCTTGTGCTAAGTCCGTCGCTGGAGAATAAGATCAGCTGTCTGCTACGTACAATAAAGCTAGCTGCGCTCCCCCTTTTTCATGTTGCTGCAATATTATTGATCTGGAGTAAAAACAAAAAAAAAAAAAAAAAAAAATCTTGCAATAATTAGGTTTTCGTAGTGCTGCATACTATCTATATCCATATATACATGTGTACATTTATATGCAAATTGTACACATGTACATATGTATATTATAATTTATATTAGCAGAATATTTTTCTAATTGAAATCTTGTAATTAAATTTTCTAAGGACTTAGCATCATAGGTTTTAACAGAAAACTGGAGTAACCCAAAAACGTTAAAAATATAAAAAAAAAATTTGTGCTTTGCATAAAAACAAAGGAGAAAAACAGAACAGAGAAATATTGAAGCCTTTAAAGATAATAGAGAAAAGTCATGAAATTTTAAGCAAGCCGTATATGATATAGCATTAGCTTTCATTCTTATTTCCCCTTAATGCAGCAAACCAGCGGAAGATCTTTCGTCGTGGGACGTGCAATGTCGTAAGTGCTTAAAACAAGCATGCATATGAAAAGTATTTAAGTTAAGCTAAAGATACATAAACTAAAGATACTTGTGGTTTTGCGTTTCTTATTGGATATACAAGAAAAAAAAAAAACTATGTTTATAATATAATAGCTTTAAATGATTAAACTTCATAATAATTTATTAGCTTATAATTACCTTTTATATATATAAATAATATTAAACTTTTTTTTAAGATCTCCCATAGGATAGGATCCATAAAATTTAATTTAATTTTTTTTATGATTAGCAATTTAGAGTTTTGCCTCAATATGAAAATTTGTTGAGAATATAGAATTATTGAAATGATTTGTTAATTGTGATTTGTTTCTCTCTCTGGTGCAATGCGGTAAAATAATAATGTAGTATAATTGTATATGGGGTCCTTCGACAGCTTTGTTTGTCTTTGTGTTTTGAGGACCATGGTTGGGTGGGTAAAGAACGTGGGTCAATTTTCAACCGCCAAAGTTCTTGCAATAAGATTTTAGCTTTAGTGACGATTGGGCAGATCAGTCCTAGAGGGTCAAATAGTCGAGAAGAAATCGACAAAATATTGCGCTTGGTTGGCTTTAACTCAGCAAAGCAATCGACGTCAAGGTGGTACCTAAATACGTCATCTTGAAGGGCCCAGCGCATTCCAAGCGCCATACGCGAATTTGACTCTTCAACTTTAAGAGCTATCTCATTCTCAGTAGAATCTTAGCTAATGGAAGTCCTCCCGAGTCCAAAACGTCTACGACCTGTTTGCATATTTCTTGCAGCTTTTCCAAAGCATCTGCTCCTGCCAGCATGTCATCAACATAAAAACAATTTTAAATAACATCCGATGCAACCGGATGTGATTTCTTATGAATATTTGCCAATTCAACTAAACAGCGCCCCGCCAAAAAGGGTGCTGAGGCTGTGCCATATGTAACAGTGTTCAACTGAAATGTTTGAAGCTCATGCGATGCACTTTCTCGCCATAAAATTAACTGAAAATTTTTGTGCTCATCAGAAACATTGACTTGCCTATACATGTTCGAGATGTCAGCAGTCACGGCGTATTTATTCAATCGAAAATTTACAAATGTTGAATAAAGCTCCCTCTGAATAGTTGGCCTCACCATTAACGTTTCATTTAAAGAGAAAGATGACGTTTTACTAGAAGCGTCGAAAACAACACATAATTTGGTTAAGGTACTTTAAGGCCTCAGGACACATTGGTGTGGAATATAGTAGTGCAGTCCTGGAGGAATAGATTTAAGGGCTGACATATGCCCAAGATCACGGTACTCTCTCATAAAGTCGTGATACATGTCATGTAGGACTTTGTCCTTTGAAAACTTCCGCTCAAGTTGCATAAGTCTTCTTTCACCAGTTTGAAAGGATAGGCCAACTACACTTGGATCAGTTTTAAAAGGGAGTTTGACTTTGAATCGACCGCACGGCAGTCGTTGTACTGTTTTTGTGAAAAAGGCTTCACAAGCCTTTTGCTCAGCTGTCTGGCGAAGAGCCTTCGATTCATTTGGACTTTGATCCAATTCCCAAAAGCGTTAAACTAGGGAATCGAGTGAGTAGTCACTAACGTTAACACATAACTGTTGACGGGGTATTGGGCCAGTATATCTATATATATAAAAAGAAGTTACATTTCCTTGGTGATCTTATAACTCAAGAACCGCCGAACCGATTGACACAATTGACAAATTTTAGAGTTCGTTCCCATCTATGAGGAGGTGGTTTGTGTGAAGTTTGTTTGGAATCGGTGCAGCCGTTCCTGAGTTATGAATTAATTAAATTTATAATTTTTTCTTGAAATAATTTTCAATGTTTTGCTTTTACATTCAAAACTTTGAATTAATTAAATTTATAATTTTTTCTTGAAATAATTTTCAATGTTTTACTTTTACATTCAATTAGTAATATACTGTACTGCAAGAAACGTTTTCCAAAGCAATTGATTGCTGAAACAATTACAGGCGATGATGGATATCCGCAGTATCGTCGACGATCAACTGAAGACAACGGTAAATCAACTGTAATTAAACTTCAAAATCAAGACGTTGAAATCGATAACCGGTGGATAGTTCCTGACTCACCGATACTGTCAAAAATGTTCAACACTCACATAAATGAAGAATATTGCAATTCTGTAAAATCAATCAAATATATTTGCAAGTATGTGAATAAGGGCAGCGATAGGGCTGTTTTGGGAGTGGCTCCTGAAAATAGTCATGATGATATTTTGCAGTACCAAATGGGGCGCTATATTAGTACCAACGAAGCTGTATGGCGTATTTTATCGTTTCCAATTCATGATAGACATCCGGTTGTTGTACATTTGGCAGTTCATCTTGAAAACGGCGAACGTGTTTACTTCACTGCTGCAAATGCCGAACAAAGAGCAGTAGAGCCACCAGCAACTACACTGACAGCTTATTACCAGTTATGTGAAACGGATGAATTTGCCAGGACTTTGCTATATTCGGAAGTGCCTCACTATTTCACATGGAATGCATCAACAAAAAAATTACAACGTCGCAAACAAGGCACATCTGTTGATGGTTATCCAGGTATTTTTCGAACAGATACTTTGGGACGCATTTATACAATTGGTCCAGCTAATGTTGATTGTTTTTACTTGCGACTTTTGTTGGTGAACGTACATGTACCTCAATCATTCCAACATTTACGAACTGTCAACGAACTGTGCGCCACTTACCGTGAAGCATGTCAACAATTGCATTTGCTGGAAGATGATACGCATTGGGATGCTACGCTTCGATGATCAATTGATCTGCACCAAATCAAATTCGTATGTTATTTGCGATCATAATATCAACATGTTATCCATCAAATCCACTGGAATTGTGGAATAAATAGAAAGATTGCATGACTGAAGACATTTTGATTCGACTTCGACATCGTTCAACTGATCCTGCATTGCTGCTGACATTGGAAATGTATAATGAAGCCTTGATAATGATCGAAGATTTGTGCCTTACGATTGCAAATAAAGCATTAGGGCAATTAGGATTGACTCCACAAAATCGTCCAATGCATGATTTATTTGAACGAGAATTACAACGCGAACAGCAATTCGATCGTGATGAATTGCGTGCGTTCGTACAAACGTATACAATTAAATGATCAACAAAAAGATGCATATGACAAAGTGATGCAAGCTGTCAATGACAACACTGGTGGATTATATTTTTTGGATGCACCTGGCGGCACTGGAAAAACATTTTTGATTTTATTGATACTGGCAACGATTCGGTCGGAACAAAAAATCGCATTGGCACTTGCTTCTTCCGGTATTGCAGCTACATTACTTGATGGCGGCCGCACAGCACATTCCGCCTTGAAATTGCCATTGAACATGCAAGCAATTGAAACACCAACATGCAATATATCAAGGAGTTCTGGAATGGCTAAAGTCTTACAACATACATCCATTATTTTATGCGACGAATGTCCAATGGCCCATAAAAAATCTTTGGAAGCCTTAAATCGAACATTACAAGATTTGAGACGGAGTTCACAGCTGTTTGGCGGTGCATTAATTTTGTTATCTGGTGATTTTCGTCAAACGTTGCCTGTTATTCCGAGATCAACACCAACTGATGAAATTAATGCATGTTTGAAAAGTTAATTTTTGTGGGCACACGTACAAAGGCTTTCGTTGACGACCAATATGCGTGTGCGTCTTCAAAATGATTCATCAGCAAGTGAGTTTTCAAAGCAATTGCTGAAGATTGGCGATGGAAAAATTGCAAGTGATCAAAATGGGTTTATCACGTTACCGAATAACTTTTGCATAATTGTATCATCAAAACAAGAACTCATTGATCGCGTTTTTCCAAATATTGTTCAAAATTACAATAACCATGATTGGTTACGAGAACGTGCAATTTTAGCACCAAAAAATATCATTGTCAAAGAAATCAATTTCCACATCCAGGAAAAATTGCCAGGTGATTCGGTAAGGTATAAATCCATTGATACTGCTATGAATGATGAAGACGCAGTCAATTAACCGGTCGAATTCTTAAATTCTTTGGAACCACCAGGCATGCCACCGCATAATTTGAATTTGAAAGTTGGTTCATCGATTACACTTCTCCGAAATCTTAATGCACCGAGACTTTACAATGGGACGAGACTTTCAGTGAAGAAATTGATGCAATAATTCTCACTGGTAAAGCAAAAGGTGAAATTTTACTAATACCGCGCATCCCATTAATACCCACGGACATGCGGTTCGAATTTAAACGTCTTCAATTTTCTGTTCGGCTTTCTTTTGCTATGACCGTCAACAAAGCCCAAGGGCAAACGTCCCAGGTGTGTGGAGTTAATTTAGAGGAAGCTTGCTTATCTCACGGTCAACTGTACGTAGCATCTTCGAGAGTTGGAGCGCCGAAAAATTTGTTTATTTATGCACCACAAAATAAAACAAAAAATGTTGTGTATACAATTGTATTAAATTGAACGTTGCTTTTCTTTTTCCGAAATAAAAATACAAATTATTTCATTTTATTTTTTACATTATTGTGTTTAGAAATCAAATCTTATTAGCAATAAATTTTTTGCGTAGCGAAGCGCGCCGGGTAACGCTAGTTTTCACATAAAACACACACACTGATGAAAGCAATAATGCAAATGGTTATGAAAACTGTAATTTTAATGGTTGCGCCCTTGAAGAAGTTGGATTTAGTATTTTCGATGCACTCGCCAATTATTTAAAACGACGCCATATTCGATAAATATAACTTCACTTATTAAAATCATTTAATTAATTTTTTAAATTTCCATATGTTGTTGTGGCTTTTTTCTCCTTAGGTTGCGCTACTGATATTTGCATTTTGAACTTAAAGTGCAAAGCTATTGACGTTCACAACCTGTGGCGGTACTAGATGGTCATGCCCCACATGCTTTAAAATGCAAGGGAACTTTTCTCGAATGTACAATAACGTTCGAAATGAGTTTCTCAGGCTTAAAAAGCTGGCTAATCAAATGTCGTCTGAGTTTGATAACGGTCTTAAACTGCTTAGTGACTATAATTTTGCCACGCCTCCAAAGCGTTCAGTACCGACGCATCCCCCTGCCCCTCAATTGCGCCTTCCGCTTCCCTCTGCTCCTCCTGTTTCTCCTCTAACTCCAATTCCAGGATCGCCGTTGCTTGCTTCGTTTTCGTCTCCGGCCCCTTGTCTTGATTCTTTAAAGACGAAGCCCTCTACGCCACCGCAATCCTCTAATTATTTGATTGACTTGCCTCCGCCTAGACCTAGTCTTAAAGTAGTCGCGCCGCGTAAACATATTTTTGTATCTCGTCTGGCGGCGGAAACTTCTTGTGAAGATTTAGTATCTTATATGGATATTGGTAACAATCCTAACATATCCATTGAGAAATTTAAATTCTCACAGCCTCGTGAAATTTCGTCGTTCAAAATTTCCGTCCCTATAGGTGATTTTGACAGATTATGTGATCCAAGCTTTTGGCCACCACATATGATAGTTCACGAATTTAAATCTTTTCAAAAGCCTCGGCCTTCGCCTGTTTCCTTGCCCTCTGCTGTTCCATCTTCTGTACCCGCCCCTATCATTTCAAAAAACTAATTTCTCAGCTCTCTATTAGATATCAGAATGTTAGAGGCCTTTTGACAAAACTTAATGTTCTGTTTACGAATAGTTTTTCTTTTGACTCAGATGTTCTTGCCCTTACAGAGACGTGGTTAAACTCTTCAGTTTCTGACCACGAAATTCTATCTTCCAACTTTGTAGTATACAGGCTTGATCGCTCTGTCCGCCGTGGTGGTGGTGTCCTTATTGCGGTTGATGCAAAACTTTGTTCTAGCTTAGTTAAAGTTGATACTTCCTTAGATATTGAATTTATTTGCGTCAAACTTAGGTTGCATAACTCTTCATGTTTTATAACATGCTCGTACATTCCTCCTTCATCTGATACTTCAATTTATTTGCAACACTTGGCTGCAATTAATTTTGTTCATTCGCTTTTACATAATCGCGACAATCTCTTAGTTTTAGGTGATTTTAATCTTCCAACCATCTCATGGGTTTCGTCACCTTCTTCTAACTCTGTTATTTCATCCTCTTATAACGAATTCCTGGACGGCTTGTTCGATTTACCATTACTGCAAATAAATGCCGTCCGAAACTGTTTAAATCGAATCCTTGATTTGGTTTTGGCTAATGATCCTGCTATTGTGTCAGTCTCCAGAGCTTCCCCGTTATCTATTCCTGAGGATTCATATCACCCCACTTTGGATATTGAAATCCAAATTAGTGCGCCTCAACCACAGGTTTCTTCTTCTCCTATTGTTCGTCGCCGCTGTTTTCGTAAGGCTAATTTTGCTATGTTAAACGAACTTTTAACTTCCACTGACTGGTCCTGCTTGATGAATTGTGATGACGTCAATGAGGCTGCATCAATTTTCTATAATACGCTTAACATTATATTTGATGCGTGTGTCCCTTCGTCAAATGCGTGTTCTTCGCTTAAACCTCCCTGGTTCACTCGGAATTTGTCACATTTAAAAAATGTAAAATCTAGATATTACAAGAAATTTAAAATGACCGGATCTAATCGTGACTTCTCGAATTATTTGTATGCCCGGTCTGAATTTATCCTTTTAAATAAAAATTGCTATCAAAATTATTTATCCCGTTGCCGTGAACAATTTTCTATTGATCCGAAACAGTTCTTTAATTTTGTAAATTCAAAACGTAAGTCTGATCTATTTCCTTCTACACTCGTGTATAATGGTGAAGTAGCCTCGACTGACGCAAGTATTTCTAACTTATTTGCTAGTTTTTTTCAATCTACTTACTCTGCAAAGTCTTACTCTCCTACTTCTTATCCTTTCAATATTTCATCCGGTAACGGTCTATTTGTTCCATTTATTAGCAATGATGATCTCAATTCTGGTATTTGCTCACTTAAAATGTCTTATTCGCCAGGTCCTGATAACGTTCCTACCTGTGTTATCAAAGCTTGCGCACTTGCGCTTCATGTACCCTTGCTGAAACTATTTAATTTGTCACTTGAATCGGCCTCTTTCCCAAACATTTGGAAATTGTCTTTTATTGTCCCACTTCACAAAAAGGGTAATAGATCCGATGTTTCCAATTATCGTGGCATCGCCAAATTGTCTTCAATTCCCAAACTGTTTGAAAAAATTTTAGTGGCTCATTTGCAGCATCTTTGTAAGTCACTTATTTCCCCGTGCCAGCATGGATTTATGAAAGGTCGTTCTACCTCTACAAATCTTCTCGAGTTTACATCCTTTGTTTTTAAAGGATTTTCAAATAAACTTCAAACAGATGTCATTTATACTGATTTTAGTAAGGCCTTTGACTCTGTTAACCACAAGCTGCTTATTTTCAAGCTTGGACTCTTAGGATTTCCGACCAACTTTCTCAATTGGATTTCATCTTACCTTGCTGATAGAACCCAAAGAGTTAAAGTTAGGTCTACTGTTTCTAAAATTGTTCAAGTATCTTCCGGTGTTCCGCAAGGTAGTCATCTAGGTCCTCTGTTTTTTACACTTTTTATAAATGATCTGCCAAATGTGGTTAATCATGCCCGTGTTCTTATGTTCGCTGATGATGTTAAACTATGTTTCTCATTTAATGATTCCGCGTCGCATCTTTTACTTCAGGATGATTTAAACTCTCTTTATAACTGGTGTTCTGTTAACCTTTTGAACTTAAACCTCTCTAAATGTATGTTTATGACATTTCATCGACATAAGCCTCACTTGGTTAATTACATCATAAATGGTTCTCTTCTGGCGCGTATTTCTTTATTTACTGATCTAGGTGTTACTTTTGATCCGAAAATTACCTTCAACACCCATGTTTCTACAGTTGTGAATAAAGCCAGGTGTGTTTTAGGGTACATTAAACGCTGGTCAAAGGAATTTAACGATCCCTATACGACCAAGATTCTTTATTGTGCTCTTGTTCGCCCAGGACTTGAGTACTGTTCCTGTGTTTGGTGCCGCCAATATAAAAAATATCAAGCACGAATCGAATCTGTGCAGAAACAGTTTCTCCTGTTTGCTCTTCGTAGCTTAAATTGGGACCCCAACATCCGATTTCCTCCTTATGCCAGTAGACTTCTTCTAATTGATCTTCATTAGAAAATCGTAGGATTGCCCTTAATGCTATTTTTCTGCATAAACTTATAACAGGATATATTGATTCCCCTTTCCTACTTCGGCTGCTTTTGTTCAACATTCCTAGACGTTCCTCTAGGAATTTTGTACCCTTAACTCTACCGAGATGCACTACCAACTATGCTCTACATGAGCCATTACGAGTTTTATGTTCAACTTATAACGACTTGGCTAGTATCCTCTCAAGTGAACTTTCTCCTTCTAGTTTGATGAGAGCTGTTTTAAATTACCTTGGCACCACCTAGGATCTCCGGCCGCTCTTCCTGTGGGTGGGAGCGCGGCTTGCCTGAGGACGTTTTGCGAATTCAACTTGTTTTGCCACTGACCACATTTGGCTGTGGGTAGGGGCATAGCTGGCCATCTGGCAAATAAAATACCCCCACCGGGTCAGTGGCAAAATACCTAATAATATTATTTATATTATTTATTATAAGTTTTATTTATTGTTTCTTTTTATTGTGTTTTTGTATTAATTGTATTTGTATTTTTTTGTATTAATCAACTGTTAAATTTATATGTTGATCTTAAATAAATAAATAAATAAACAACCATGCGTAAAACGCCAAACTAGTAGCGCCGACTGGAATACCTGCTGGCTCCCTCTTTTAGCCATATATTGCCGCACATTTTAAATTCTGTGCCAGTTCCATAAACATTTGAAGCTTTGGCGCCTTGTGACAGTGTTAACATTTTCCCAGCGAATAGTCGAATAATTTATCATAAGGACGCAATACCACAAAATGTTGGAATGATGTAGAAATTTTCGGAACGGCAAATTCATACGTAACATCTTCGACAAAAGATGTTAGATGTGCCCCAGTGTGAATATGTTATAAGGCTTTAACAGTTTCATAAACAATTTCTTGCACATATGCATGTACAAGCCTTTGCATTAACACCCTACAAATACATACATATGTATGTACATATGCTACTGCTACAGCACACATTTGCGAATATGAATAAGCAGACGAGATCAAAACAAAAACGGCAACCAGCTGACTGAACACATTTTCTTCCATTCTCTTAGTTTCGCACACTCAACTCAAAAGAAGGGCTGAAAACGTCACGATTTTCTGCGCAACCGAGTACTTTTTGTGCGGGTGTCCGCCTCCATCAGGTTGATACTCCTTGGTGATGGTGATGGCAGTCCACGTCCGAATTTAGCGTACGCCTTCTTTTTGTTTTATTTCAATTTCAAAGGTTTGCTTTATTGCCAGCAAAGTACCGATTTGCTTAAAGCTAGCATTTACTTTTTGGCGGTATAAGTATTATTTATTATTAAATAAATAAATATATATGTTGTTCGTTTATTATATGTATACTACGAGCTTCTCAGTAAAATAAAAAATTACTGGATGTCTTGGTTCCCGCAGATCACAAAAATACGGTTGCTTACTATTCGTTTATCTCTAGAACTGGAATCACAAATTTATGTCGTTCCTTTTCCACCATCCCTTTGTACGTTTTGTAATGTTGATTAAAACGAACATTACAAATCCATTTTATTTAACTAATCTGAAAAGTGAAGGATACAAATTGTCGGTTTTGAAGTTTTTCTGATAATTTCACTTTAATTGTTAGTGGAAAATTCTTATGCAATGGAAATATACTAAGATTCATTGGTGGGTAGCCGCAAATGCATTTAAAAGTGGTTTAAAGATTATTAACATGCATATGCATATGTATATCTATGTACATACATACATACAATTTTATTAATTAGAAATTGTGTGCTACCAAGGCTTCGTTAAGACTCAATTTTTCGTACATACACACGTGTTTTGTTTTTTAAATACGCCTTTGTACACATTTTATATATACATAAATAAATTATTTAACGTGATTATGTGTAATTTGGATTAAGGGACTGTATTTGTCAACCCGCTTCACGGGTTCTGTGTTTTATATACATATGTATGTACATACTTATGTATGGATGTGCATTAGTTGCTTAATATATTTTGGCATAAATTGTATTTGCGGGAAAACGCATGAACTCAAATTTGATCTTGAAATCCATAAATGCATTTTAATATTACACAAAGTCTATTAATCTTAAATAAGTCGTGCGTTCTAATTGGTGTTAATATCGTAGCGCAAATGTTGCTGTACAACCGGCCTTATAAATTTTTGCAACGTTTGTATGAGGCAAATGAGAGTTTCCAATCACCAATATTTAGTTTTATAAACACATGACCGCATGAACATATACATATGTATGTATGTATGTACATTTCGGCGGCCGAATTGTTTAAATGTACAATGTATGCAGTGAAACCGGAAATTATTGCACACTTCTAAATTTTAAGTTAAAGCTGTTGAAAGTAATCAAAAAGCTGTCAAAATTGTTTTTTTTATATCAAACAACAAGAAAAACTTAATGAAATTAAAAAAGTAATTTTTTGTGTAAATAACTAATAATAGTTCTAGTGTTTGGCTGTTATTAACGACTTCCCATACGTTTAACCAATTTATTCGTCTCTTTGGGTTCAAACTTCTACTGCACCTCGACTATTTCTATTTGTTATAATTTCTAGCATGTTATTTGGAGCGTCCTTAATATTTTACAATCAAACACCTTAATGTTAATATGATATTTTTGCTAGGGTCTTTTTCAGTTCATATACATACATACTACATATGTATGCACTGCAAATACCATCCGGCAGAATATTGTCACAGTAAAAACTAAATTAACTATTTAAAGGAAATTAATAACCAAATAAATTATTTTTTTATTTTCAGATTGAAAAATATTAAAATGTCGGTGCATTATAAATTTAAAAGTACTCTTAATTACGATACAATTACATTTGACGGTCTATATATTTCGGTTGGTGACTTAAAAAGAGAAATCGTCCTGCAAAAACGTTTGGGAAAAGTTATTGACTTTGATCTTCAAATAACAAATGCTCAAACCAAAGAAGGTCAGTATACCATTTCCGCTGTTCGAATTAGGCTTTTAATATTTTTTTTTCTTTAAAAGAATACAAAGACGATGGATATCTTATACCCAAAAATACAACATTGATTATATCCCGGGTACCTATAGTACAACAAACCAGAAAAGGCTGGGATCCTTTAATAGAAAATGCCATTGCATCATCTTTTGTAAGCAAACAAGAAAATTTTGCCGTGGACTTGTCTAAAATGCAAGGCAGTGAAGAAGAGAAAATTCAGGCAATGATGATGCAGAGTACTGCTGACTATGATCCAAAAACGTAATTATATTTTAAAACACTCAACAAACTCAACTGCATTATGAAGTTTTTGCTTTTTTGTGCCGTAATTTTTTACAATTTTTGACGCAATTAATATTGATACAGAGGGGTGTATCGATAAACGAATGTTCATAATTGTGAACATTGACCGAATTTCGTGCCAAAAATAACGAATTTATTGTTACTTTTAAATTATTTAGATTTGTTCGTATTTGCACTTTACAGCGTTAATTGGTTTGGTACAGCTGGGAACACAGTCTCTATCAAGTTGCATATTTTATTTTAAGTTAACTACTCAATATTAGAGTGGTAGCTCGGATACCCTACCCGCGTGCTTTGCACGCTGACCTTTGGGTACGGTTTCAATCGGAATATCCCGAAAATGCTACCCACTATACTTTCATTAATGTCCACAGTGTGCATATAATTTTGAAGTGTATGAATTTTAAAGCATATATTGAATGATAAACAGCGATTTCAGTAATTGCAGATTCTTTACAAACACTTTTACATATAGGCTGTTAGGTTTAGTTAGTCTGCATAATTTTTGGCTCTACCGATTTAAAAAAACTTTCCTTGTAAAATGGCAAAGGCGGTAAATAATAAAAAACGATTCGGGGATTTCGGGACCGGACCCACCCCAAAAGTTGGAAAAATGGGTTGACAGTCTTTTGCGAGCTGTGTTATATATACAGTGGGGAGCAAAAGTGATTCCACACTTAACATTTTCATGTTCGAGCGCTCATAAAACCTAAACGGATGAAGTAAACGAAAAAAACTTTTTTTTTCTGAAATATGCATTTAATTTGTAACAAAAAAAAGTAAAAAGTAAAATAATATAATAAGCAGTGAAATAGTGAAAAATCAAAAACAAAAACAAAAGGCATGAACTCAGTTTTGCACCTTCCGTTATTCGCACTTGTTTTTGCTCTCCCTCTTTTCTTATCAGTAACAGACTTGGAGATTTACCGTTAAATGTCTTCTTTATTCATTATTCGTTGTCATAATTCAGAGAATTACACATTTCTTATAGTTCAAAGTAGATTTATTGAGTTTAGTAATTAGTCTCTAACTTGTGTCCGAAAAATGAAGAAGCTATCACCAGATACCGAAAAGAGTATTGTTTGCCTGACTAAAAGCGGCTGTTCGACACGCACTATTGCTGAGAAGCTGCAAGTTAGTCAGTCAGTGGTGGTCAAGGTGCAAAAAAGACTAAATGTACGTTCCGAAAGCGTGTTGAATGGTCGCCGTCGCCTCCTAACAGACTCTGACGCCCGACTTATGATGTCCAAAATGAGGAAAGATAAGCTATTAACACCAAAAGAGGCTTCTACTGAAATAAATAAAAACGTAAGTCGATGGACAGCTAGACGAGCACTGGGTAGAATTGGATATGTCGCATCTGTGAAAAAAAATAAACCAGCTCTATCCGAGAAAAATGTTAAGGCTCGGTTGAAATTCGCAAGAGCACACAAAAACTGGACTGTAGAGGACTGGAAACGTGTTATCTGGTCGGACGAATCCAAGTTTAACCGTTTCCAGTCGGATGGCAAGCAGTATTGTTGGCGTAGACCTGGCGAAAAGCTTCAAAGACATCATGTAAAGCAAACCGTAAAGCATGGAGGAGGAAATATAATGGCTTGGGGGTGCTTTACATGGTGGAACGTTGGACCATTGCACAAAATTGATGGCATAATGCGAAAAGAAGACTATTTAAATATTTTGGAAACCAACCTTCCCAATTTTGTGGACAAGTGTGCGTACCCGGAAGGAGAAATAACTTTTCAACAAGACGGGGATCCGAAGCACACTGCAAAAATTGTAAAGGAATGGTTGGGAAAGCAAAATTTTAAGTTGATGGAGTGGCCAGCGCAAAGTCCCGACCTCAATCCGATTGAGAACCTATGGTCAATCGTGAAGCGACGGCTCGGGCAGTACCAGTCAGCCCCATCCAACTTAGACGATCTTTGGGGTCGTGTCCAGCTGGAGTGGAATAAAATTCCGAAAGAAATAATTGAGAAACTGGTTGAGAGTATGCCAAACCGAATAAAAAATGTTATAAACAATAAGGGTCTTTGGACAAAATATTAATTTAGTATTATGTTTCATTTTTTCATAAAAGGTGCAAAACTGAATACATGCCTTTTGTTTTTGTTTTTGATTTTTTACTATTTCACTGCTTATTATATTATTTTACTTTTTACCTTTTTTTGTTACAAATTAAATGCATAATTCAGAAAAAAAAAGTTTTTTTCATTTACTTCATCCGTTTAGGTTTTATGAGCGCTCGAACATGAAAATGTTGAATGTGGAATCACTTTTGCTCCCCACTGTACACTTCAAAGTGAAGAACCCCCCTAAGACCAAATCCTGGATTCGCACTTGACGTATAGATTGTTTTTAGTGGTGCTTCTAGGCAATAAATTCAGAAGTCCCTTAATCGTTTCCTTTTATGTGGCACACAAAAATTCCCAAGCACTACCAAATTTTTACGGTTTATCGGACAAAATAAGGTTTTGATGGCATAACTCGCTTGGTATATTGCGTACCCGTAGGGTACCAGTGTATATTACAATTACTTGAGCCATCCGAAAATATTTGTGTTTAGCGTAGCGGCGCCCGCCTCGCTAACCTTTGAAAGTGATGGTAAAATGTTTTTTCATTTTTGTATTCGAATTTCAAAAAAAAAAAAAAATCATTCGGTAATGTAAACAATCCACTATCATCGATGTGCATTCTTCCATTTCCGATCATAAATAACTGGTTTGAAAATGCAAATGCGTTGTATCATTTTTCAAATGAACACGCAAGATTTATTTTGAGTAGAAGTGTTAGTACAAATCTTCACAAATATGAATATATTTCAAACACACATTGATTTCATGGACATTAATAAATTTTTGAATAATGCTTCTGGTGATTTCTTATGAGCCATGGTACATACATAGTGTGACCATCCAATTTTTGAGCATTCGGGGACATCTGAGTATTGAAAACGGGACATTTTGAAAACAAAAACGAGACAGTTTCAGGAACACTTTTTGTTATTAAAAAATCAAAAAATATGAAATAAGTGTATGGGTTCCAAAAAATGGGTTGAAATAAGACTGAAGATGGCGTACTTTAAAGTCGGACGACTTTGGGATATCCTGTACTACCACATTGCAATTAAGTCCGGTACAATACTTAAGAACTCCAAAAGACATTTGATTGGTAAATATGGTTACGATCTCTTCATAAGCAAGCGAAAAACAGATGAATTTTGCACCCAACACGCTTTTTGGCCGTTCGGTCATTTGGGAGCTATATGATATAGTCAACCGATTTTGATAAAATTTAGTACAGTGCTGGGGGTCTCTAAAAAACTTCCGATTGCCAAATTTGGATATGATATCTTCGTAAACAAACGAAACAGAACGAAGTTTTCACGATACACGGTTTTTTGATCGATCGTCCCTGTGAGAGTTATATGATATAGTCAACCGATTTTGATCAAATTTGGAGATCTCTAAAATAGTTTCGAATGCTAAATTTGGTGACAATATCATCATGAACAATCGAATTATCCATCTAAAGCTTTTGGTTTTTTTCGAGGTCCTCTGAAACACCCCTATAACTATATATATATATATATAGCTATATAACGTAACCCCGATGCCAAAAAAAAAAATAAACTTTTCCCCTATAGAATAATAAGGTATCTAATCTGAAAGTTTTGTTGCTCTAGCTCTTACCATCTCTGAGATCTAGGCGTTCAAACGGGCGGACAGACACACAGACGGAAATGGGTATATCGACTTCTCTAGTCACCCTGATCATACTTTAGGTAACTTTGGGGGGTCTCCGACGACTCCTTCTATATGTTACGCAAATTTTCTGCTTGCACAAACTTAATATACCCTTTTTACCATACGGTACAGGGAATAAAAACTTCAGAATGCCAAATTTGATTACTATGCTTTTATAAACAAATGAAACACAACGCATTTTGTGCAAAAATCGATTTTTTGGCCGATCGGTCCTATGGGGGCTATATGATATAGTCATCCGATTTTGATCAAATTTAGAACAGTCTTTGGGAACTATAAAAACTTCCGAGTGCCAAATTTTGTTACGATATCTTCATAAACAAACTATTATACGCATCTTTTGTCAAAATTTCAGATCCATAGCTCTTGTAGTCTCTGATATCGTTTTACTCATACGGACAGACAGAGAAGGCTATATCGACTCGGCTGTTGGTGATGATCAACTCGACTCCTTTTGCATGTTACATTTTCGGCTTTCCACACCTTAATATACCCTTTGTACCATATTGTACAGGGTATAAAAAAAAATTAAAATATAAAATCAAATTTGTAAACATTCTTATCTATAAAAAAACCCAATGCAATGCTTAAACGCGAAATAAAGATTAGAAAAAAATTATCCATCCAAAAATTTACTGCCGAAGTTAATCCCAATACACCCCTCTCAAAAATACGGTCTAATGTAAAAGGCTTCTGCGGTCTAAAACTACTTCATCAACGATCACTCAGAAAATATTCTTGACAAAAACAAAATAGCAAACACCCAAGTTACCGAAAATATGATCATGGTGACTGGAGAGGTCGATACACCCATGTCCGTCTGTCTGTCTGCCTGTATGAACGCTTAGATCTCAGAGATGGTAAGCGCTAGATCGGCCAAACTTTCACATAAGATGCCTTTTTATGTCAGGGCAGACATTTATTATTATTATTTTGTTGTTCCCATAGGAGTCTTTCAAAGGACCTCGAAGAAAACCCATAGTTTTAGATGGATAAATAGTTTGTTTATGAAGATATCGCAACCAAAGTGGGCATTCGAAAGTTTTTTAGATTTCCAAGGCATTGTATAAAATTTGAACAAAATCGGTAGACAATATCATATAGCTCCCATAGGGCGAAAAACCGTGTTTGGTGCATAATTTGTCTTTTTTTCGCTTATTTATGAAACCAAATTTGACAATCAACGTACGCCATCTTTGGTTTTTGAGTTGCTGTAGGGTTGAATCCCACCATACTACTTACTGCTTTTCTCTTTCCCAGTGGAGCATAGGGCCGCAACAATCAACCTAAATCTTACTCTGTTGTTTGCTTCTCTGCATATAGTATGCCAAGAATAACCACTATCATTTGATTCGCTTTCGACCGTTCTGCACCAAGTCTTAGCAGTACAGACTTCACATTGGAATTACATGTCCGCCATATATTTCGAAATATGCCAAATGCGGCTCTGGATTTTACAATACGTGCATCAACGTCCTCATCTGTGCCGCACTTGCTCGTGACTAACTGCCCAAATACAAAAAGCGATCAACGGCCAAATTTGGCCTCTGCACAGAACTGCAACCGCTGCTTATTATTTTAGTTTTGTCGATCTTTACTATCAGGCCAGCGCACTTTGCGTTTTCGCTCAATTGTTCTAGACCTGCAGGTTACTTATTTTGTGGCTTATTAGACAAACACCATCAGCGTACTCAACATCTAACTGCGTAAAAGGCGTCCACAGATTTCTCATATGTAGGAAGCGGCATCTAAAGTTATTGTACATTGCCTTAATAATAAGCATCATTTTTGGTAGCATTCCTCTTCTGCTTAGCAGTCGCCAAATTAATTGTCGTTTCAGGCTATCAAAAGCCTTTTTCGAAATTTATAAAAGCAGCATATGCAGAAGTTCTGAACTCATTGCACTGTTCGAAAATTATTCTCATGGTGTTTATAAGATCGACACAGCTCTAAAGCTTAATTGACTTTCACGCACTGAATAATATTCGCAGCTACTTAAATCGCCCTTTTTATACCCTGTACCGTATGGTACAAAGGGTATATTGTGTTTGTGCAAGCCGAAAATGTATGTAACGTACAGAAAGAGACGTCGGAGACCCCCCAAAGTTACCTAAAGTATGATCAGTGTGACTCGAGAAGTCGATATACCCATGTCCGTCTGTCCGTATGAACGCCTAGATCTCAGAGATGGTAAGAGCTAGAGCAACCAAACTTTCAGATTAGATCCCTTATTAATCCATAGGAGACAAGTTTATTTTATTTTTTTGATATCGGGATTACATTATATAGCTCCCATAGGGGTGTTTCAGAGGACCTCGAAAAAAAGCAAAAGTTTTAGATGGATAATTCGTTTGTTTATGAAGATATCATAACCAAATTTGGCAATCGGAAGTTTTTGAGAGACCCTCAGCACTGTACCAAATTTGATCAAAATCATTTGACTATATTATATAGCTCCCATAGGATCGATCGGTCGAAAAAATGTTTTATGTACAAAATTCGTTGTGTTTCGTTTGTTTGTGAAGATATTGTAACCAAATTTGGCGTTAAGAAGTTTTTAGAGTTCCCAAGCACTGTTCCAAATTTGATCAAAATCGGTTGACTATATCATATAGCTCCCATAGGACCAATCGGTCAAAAAATCGTTTTTTCTACAAATTTCGTTGCGTTTCGTTTGTTTTTAAAGATATTGTTAGCAAATTTGGCATTAAGAAGTTTTTAAGAGTACCCAAGCACTGCACCAAGTTTAATCAAAATCGGTTGGCTATATCATATAGCTCCCATAGGAACATTCGGTCAAAAAAACGCTTTTTTAACAAAATTTGTTGTGTTTCGTTTGGTTTTGAAGATATCGGAACCAAATTTGGCTGTCGGGAGTTTTTTATAGTTCCCAATCAGTGTACTAAATTTGATCAAAATCGGTTGACTATATCATATAGTCACCATAGGACCGATCGGTCAAAAAAATTGTTTGGTGCAAAATTCGACTGATTTCTTTTTTTTATGAAAATATCGTAACCAAATTTGCCGAATAAAATATCTTCTGGAGGTTTTAAGCAATGTGTCGGACTTAATTGCAATGTGGTGGTACAGGGTATCCCAAAGTCGTCTGCACCCGACTTTAACGTACGCCATCTTTGGGATTTTAATTAGTAATTTTTAATTCCAGTCTTAAGGAAAAACTTCATTCTCCCACATTTTGTGAAAGACGGACAACCACATATCAGCAGATGTCTCGGGATCGTTTTTTAGAAATTTCGCACAAATATTGGTGCCTGCAGATTTATTATTTTTAAAATCCTTAATTGCCGCAATAACTTCGGCTCTGGATGGCAATGACGTATCCCATCGAAGTAGTTCATCATATCGACAAATCTAGCAATGTAACAAAATCTGATAAATACAACAAAAATTATAGTCAAAAATTTCAGATTTCAACCCCTCTTGCCAATAAACTGCATCAATATTTGACTCTACGTTATTATGGTATCAACTGATCTAGAATCAACAATTTTGGTAAGCAGATTCATGTGGCTCTTTGGACCAAATCTACATCCGTCCTTTACAAGAACAAGAACTATGTCGCCGACGCTGATGCCAGGTTTTGGAAATTCGCCATTTCGTTCTTTGAGGTAGAAACATTAAATACTTCATGTATCGGTCGAGGCGGTTGAAATTTGAATGGCTGACATCAGGTTCGGCTAATTATGATAGAGCAGAGGTTCCTAAGAAATGAGCAGGTGTCTGGACATCAAGATTATCTGAATCCTCTTGAACGAAAATTTACTTGAACATTATTTATTATTATTATTTACATTAATCAGAATCTTATAAACCACAGACAATAAGCAAGTGTAACATTACCTTATCATGTCACGGGGGTATAAGTTTATGTATTTTTTTTCGGTGATGGCTCCAATAGAGTTATGTCGTCTGCTGCTGCACCTCCGTCTGTAGAAATAAACTACCCAGATAAGTGAAGTTGTTCACATTTTGAATGCTGGAATTTGCCACGTTAAAACTGCTACTCAGATCCGCTACATTTACTAGAGTTACTATGTAGCACCTCTAATAAAAGCTAATTTTTTTTTGTCATAGATCAAAAACAAAAACTTTCGGAAAATTCAAGTTTTTTATCCAATTTTTGATTAATTAAACGAAAAATAATGATTTCTCGATTTATTTATTGCATCTCCACTTTTAAGAACTAACAATGAAAAAAATTAAATTATAAAAGATGGCGCACGTTAAAGTCGGGCGCAGACGACTTTGGGATACCCTGTACCACCACATTGCAAATAGTTCCGACACATAGCTTAAAACCTCCAAAAGATATTTTATTCGGCAAATTTCGTTGCGATCTTTTCATAAAAAAAAGAAATCAGTCGTATTTTGCACCAAAAAATTTTTATGGGGACTATCTGATATAGTCAACCGATTATGATCAAATTTAGTACACTGTTTGGGAACTATAAAAGACTTCCGACTGCCAAATTTGGTTCCGATATCTTCAAAACCAAACGAAACGCAACGAATTTTGTACAAAAAACATTTTTTCGACCGATCGATCCTACGGGAGCTAGATGACATAGTCAACCGATTTTGATAAAATTTGGTACAGTGCTGGGGGTCTCTAAAAAACTTCCGACTGCCAGATTTGGTTATGATATCTTCATAAACAAACGAATTATCTATCTAAAACTTTTGCTTTTTTTCGAGGTCCTCTGAAACACCCTTATGGGAGCTATATAATGTAATCCCGATATCAAAAAAATAAAATAAACTTGTCTCCTATGGATTAACAAGGGATCTAATCTGAAAGTTTGGTTGCTCTTGCTCTTACCATCCCTGAGATCTAGGCGTTCATACGGACAGACGGTCAGACGGACATGGGTATATCGACTTCTCGAGTCACACTGATCATACTTTAGGCAACTTTGGGGGGTCTCCGACGTCTCCTTCTGTACGTTACATACATTTTCGGCTTGCACAAACACAATATACCCTTTGTACCATACGGTACAGGGTATAAAAATGTAAATAAAATTATTTAATGAATAAATTAAACCCCCCACGGGGGTTTTCGGGTCAAGCCGCCCCCCTCAAAGTTGGAAAAACGGGTTGAAAGTTTTTTGCGAGCTCTTCGAAGTGAAGAACCCCCTCAAGACCACATCTTATATCCGCACCTGGTCGCTGTGCTGCAATTTCGTTGCAAGAGCATTTGGATGAGCTGCGAACCTTATTTGATTTTTTCTTGTTTTTCGGAGATCTTTTCTTTTACGTGCTTGATGTGCAGGCCTCTATGAATATCCTCGTTCCGAAAATACCATAGTGCCCCAGATATGTTTCTAAAGGTTTAAGACTGCTCTCGCTGTAAAATGCCACCATAACTCGGAGCCATAGGTCCATTTTGGTTTTAGCAAAGAGTCTTACTGAAGAACTTCATAGTCCACCACAAAGGGAGCTAGCGTTTATAAGCCAGTGAAGGTTACTTGCCTTAAGTTGCAGATGCGTCTTTTTCGGTTCTTTGCTAGGCATCTGGAGCGACTAAGAATCGCGGTGTCATCAGCAAACATATAGATTGTTCGTTGGTGGTTTCAGCGGATGTCTCAGGGAATTCAGTGCGAGTTTCAGATGTGATGCGATTGATCTGCGCGATCGTTCCATGCTTTTCTCGAAAACTGAATTGGTTCGATGGTACTACTATACGCACTTTGTGGTAAACGCTGATGCGCTGCATGAGCACTTTTTATACCCTGTACCTATAGTACAAAGGGTATACTAGATTTGTGCAACGTATGTAACGGCAAGAAGGAGGCGTGGCAGACCCTAAGTCCTTTATACCAAAATGCTTATCATAACCTCGGGTAGCGATTGAGCCATGTCCGTCTGTCCGTCAGTATGAACACCTAGATCTCGGAGACTATAAGATCGAAACTTTACCAGCTGATGCGTATATTTCCTGAGAAGATCAAGTTTGTTGAATCATGTCAATATCTTTCCCCGTTCCCCCGTAGGTTTTTAGCTAAACCGTTTAATATTTTAATCTGAAACTTAACAGAGCGATGCGTTGTGTGTGCATCTGTGTGTCAAAAATGAACAAAATCGGACAATTACAACAAAAGTTATAGTCTGAAATGTACAAACTTCACCTCCCCTTGCCAATAAACTGCGTCAATATTAGACTCTACGTAATAATAGTAACAAATGACCTAGAACCACCAATTTTGGTAAGCTGATTCATGTGCCTCTAATGAACAAATCCACATCCAAATTTTATCAATGCAGCCCCCCCACCCCCCGCAACCGATTTATCGTGTTTTCTCCCACACCCTTCATCATATCCCCTTGAAACTTACCCCATATACTTTAAATAACTCCTTTGACGTAAATTTCGATTTTCATCAAAATCGGTTAAAATTTGCGGAACTTATAGGTATCAATATCGTTTTGCACCAACAAAAAAATGTTCCAATTGGAAATTCTTAGTGAGAATATGCAGGAATAAATCTTTTTTTGAGAAAAAAAGGTACAGGGTATTACACTGTCGGGCACCGCCTCGACTGTATTACATTTTCCAAACAGTGTTTATTGGCCTGAATGACGGTAGCTGCCTTGTATCATTTCCCTTCTTAGGAATCATTATTATGATAGACTTCTTCTTTCTTAATTTATCAAGAAAATTCTTCTTATTGCATTAAATATACGAAAGATGTTTGAAACCTCACGACTATAGAACTCGATTATAATTTTTTGAGTTAGCAAATCCAGGAGATTTTCTGGCCTTTAGTTGCTCTTTAATGACTTTTACAATTGCGCTTGGACGTAATTTGATTGGTTCTAATGGCTCTACTAGATTGCCAAGTAATAAAGTGGTTCCACAAATGAATTCCTGGCAGGGTTAAAACACTTGATAGTAGATGGGCAGGAAATGCACTCGGTAGGTTATCCACAATGGATGCATTGTGTAGATGATGAGTCTGTGTGTAGTTACTTTTAATCTGTTCTTTTTTTTCTGCTTTTCCAGAAGCAGTTGTTCGATTTTTTGATAAAATCAAGTGGAGCCAACGTTTTTGAAGGGATAAATTTGCTTTCGTATCAAGTAAAGTTTTTTTGGTCTTACTAATTACACTAGCTTACACGAAAAATGAAACTTCGTTAAAAAGTGTTTTTAGGGTAATTTGGGGTCGATAAACACGAAAATGGCAACCTTTTTTTTTTCTTAAGCACCGTTTTCGAGATATTTTCAAAAAACATGCTTTTGGGCACTTATTTCAGTTATTCGTAAATATCTCGTGAACAAAACTTTGTAAAAGATGATTAAATCAAAAGGTATTGATGTGCTCTTTACTGTGATATATAATTATGTACACATTAAGTAAAAATTATAGAAGTTACAAGCAACCAAACTCGAAAAGAGTGTAATTTTTGACCATTTTTTAAAATTACAAATTTTCGATTTGATTTTTAATAACGAAAAAAATTATGTTAAGCTTTAAGCTAACGAACATTTCGAGTCTAAGATCTTTAAAATCGGGTTAGAATTGTAGATGTTATGAATCAATGATGAGAACAATACAAAATAGTACCATCCTCTGTTTCATAATTTTTAAGTCGCTATTTGGCTTTTGACATCCTTTCTGTCATATGGACAGACAGACATGGCTATATCGACTCAGCTGGTAACGCTGATCAAGAATGTTTACACGTACTTTATGGGGTCTACCACGCCTCCTTCCGCCCGTTACACACTTTTGCACGAACTTATACCCTTTGTAATTTTTAGTACAGGGTATAAAAATACTTCTTGAGTTGAAACTATTCTTCAAAACTAGGGGGCTCTAATGTCACATGTGCTCTATTTGGGGCAATATGCTTTCTTTGTATTTGACATTGTATGTCAACCAGCGCAAACTCTAATAATTGGGTCCCAGTCGGCGCGTTGAGTGACATATTTAAAAATCGTGTGTTACTTATTTTATTACTTGTTCAAACTGGGTTAGCTGAACTGCATATAGTGTATTTAAAGTCTTAGTTATTATATTATACCAGTGTTTTCTAGGATACGATAAAGTTAATTTATTTATTCTTTTATTGATAGGTATCAACGTATAAAGGGACAATCGCAAGTTGGTGAAGTGCCTGCATCCTATCGTTGTAACAAATGCAAAAAAGGCGGCCACTGGATCAAAAACTGTCCGTATATTAGTGGAAAAGACCAATTTGAAATAAAAAGAACCACTGGCATCCCACGGTCTTTTATAGACAACCCTGAAATGTAAGTAAAAAACAATTGATTTTTTTTACTGATATAAATTATGCCGCATCCGGTTAGGGGTGTAATGAATTATCCACGCCAGCAGCTTAACGAGCTCTCCGAGTTCGATGCGTATTCCTACTTTGGCCACGATTGTGTGTATGTATTTAAGAGTCATCGATTGGGTACGACGGTACCTTCACACTACAACGTGCTTTCACTTTCAAATAGAATTGTGAAAGTATTTCTCGTTTGATGAACAAGCTTAGTTTTTCAATCTACCCTGTGCCTGTAAAGAACAAAGAGTTTATTAAGTTTTTGCAAGCCGAAAATGTTTGTAACTTACCGAAGGACACAATGGAGACCTCCAAAGTTACCTAAAGCATGGCCAGGGTGACGAGAGGATATACACATATGCGTATGTCTGTCCGTCTTTCCTTTCTTCCGTAGGATCACCTAGATCTCAGAGATGGTTAGGTTTATAGTCATCAAACATTCGATTTATATCTCTTATAAATTCACGAGAAAGAAACATAGTTTTGTTAAATTCCGGTAGCTGCTCATGGGACATTTAAAAGGTTTTGTTCATCTATATATAAATACGTCAGCAAAAAATCAGTGTGGTACCGATTGTGTTCATATGCGTGAACGTATCGAGGTGAAACTTAATTATGTGATAGCCATACGGTGTGCACAATGTAAGTTTCACATCAATACGTTGAAATCATGTAGGTGAAAACTCATACGAAACATTAAAATGTATAATGAAACGCGGAATTGAAACGTCAGCAATAGCAATCTTTTTTGATCACATTTGTTTCAATATGGCATTAATACTTTGTTGCAACAGTTGTTTTCAAGAATAGTTTGAAATTTTGGATAAATTGCAATTATCTGTTGTTTAAATTAATTAATTTGTGCAGTGCGAGTTTTAGGTAAGCATTAAAATGGTGAAAAGAATTTTTGAAAGTGAATAAAACAAACAAAAATTTAAACTACAATATCAAAGGAACCATTGCCAACGTTCCTATTCCAGTTACGATTCAGCATGCGGCATGCAGGTCGCTGCTGTTCCAGAATATTGTATTGCATAGCAATGGAATGAACATTATGGAAATAAAGCATTGTACAGGGTATATAATAGTCTGGATGATCTGAATTAAATAGAGAAGACCGATGGTTGGAGTGCGAAGCACTATATAATAAAGTTTAACACTATCACAATAATAATTTGCTAATTCTTTTTGGATTTTGCATGTCAAGGCATGAGATTGGTAGATTTGAAGAAGCTGCCAACATGTTGAAAAGACGCTTGTTTCCCATTATCCATTCATTATTACTTATTACTTGAATTTATGCTCCTAAAATTTGTATACCCAGTACCTATAGGTTCAAAGGGTATACTAGATTTGTGCAATGTATGCAACGGACAGAAGGAGGCGTGGCAGATCCCAAGTGCTTTATACCAAAATTAATTGCTTGTCGGAATTTTTAATTGCTGTAATACAAACTCTTGATACTTCAAAATTATTTTCTTCTTTTTAGTTCGGTTTACTATTTAAAGCGTGTTTTTTTAGATTTTTTAAACTATAATTTTTTATTTTAAGACTAAAAACAATTATTTTGAAAAACTGTTTCATACTTTAAGTGTACATTTTATTTTTTAAATCCTGATGATCCTAGTCAGGATATTATAACAAAGTTATTAAATAATTGTAGTGTCATCAGTCGAACACTGAAAGATTTTGTTACATACATACATACATATATACAGGTGATGCTAATAAAAGCATGTTAAAAATTTACAATATTTCACATTAGTTAAAAATTAATTGCTTTGAAATATTTTTTATTAAAACGATAAATTAACAGATCGTACCTTTTGCACTACATATACACAGCTACACCCAAATTACGTGACCCATTTTTTTCAAGTTTTGAAATAGAGTCAAAAAACGCACGACAATAACAATGACAATATTATGGTTCGAAAGAGTGGGCATTGAGGGCAAAACATAACAAGTGATATATTCCAAGAGAAAGTCTGCAAGACAACCAACACAAATCAAAGGGGAAACAAAAATATAACCAAGTGCAAAGTATTTAGGCCCATTACTTGAATTAAAATTGACCAGGAACAACATGAACTGAAAAATCGAATTGAAATTAAAAAAAATTCCGATAACTAAACTGGCTAATTAACAAAAATTCAAACACACCACTGCATAACAAACAAATATTTAAAAAATCAATTATTAGGCCAATCCGGACATATGGACAGTTGAGGAAACTATAAAGAAAAACACCAGTTACCATTCCCTTCACCTGCTGAAATGCCAATTGCTAAATATGAGACGAATACCGGAAATGGAGCTAGCAGTAACCTAAGCGAAATGCCAAAGTTAATCTGCATGTATTAAAAAAAAGATGGCGTACGTTAAACTCGGGCGCTGAATTAGAAATCAACGTCAATAAAACAAAATGAAAGAGTAGTGGCTTTTTCTTTGCTGAAAATCCGGTGCTTAAATGTTCAAAACTTCATTTACCTCGGAAGCGTCATAACAAATAAAAGTGGGACTGACAAGCCGTTGGCGCTAGAATCAACAAAGCGAAATGTAGAACAAAACTGTGCATCTTTGAATAAAACGTAAAATCGGTACTCTTTTTTGGGTGCGAAACTTGGAAAGGCCTGAGAAGCATTAAAACCCAGATACACACATTTATACACAATTGCCTTCGCAAAATACTTAAGATTAGATGGCCCGATCGAATAAGTAATTCGGCGCCTAGAGCCACACGCACCAGGAAATGGCGTTGTGTGGTGTGTCAAAATACTTAACTTAAAATTATTCTCTTTGTTTAATCATTTGTCCAAAAAAATTTTATTTTTACTTTTCGTTCAACTAATAAATGTTTAAGCTAAGATAATAATGTTAAATCAAAATTTGACAGGTGTCTTTTGGCACCTCTTGGTAGAAATAGTGTTAAGGGTCTCGGCGACCTGGGGTCCCCACAACACATGGAATGAGATATGCCGTGATGCTTCCAATAGAGTGAGATTCAGATCTGTTTTCGAAGCCCTGTGCTCCACAAGGAGAAGAGGATTGCAGTAGTAGTAAAGTCTGGCGCGGACAACTTTGAGATACCCTGTACCACCATATTGCAATCGGATCCGGTATATTGGTTAAAAACTCCAACGGTCGATTTTAATCAAATTTGGGACAGTGCTGGGGAACTAAAAAACTTCTGAATGCCAAAATCTATTTAAAATTTTCATAAACAAACGAAATACCTTTCTTTAACTTTTGATTTTTTTTTCGAGGTGCTTTGAAACATACCTATGGGTCTAATAAGATACGAGCTGTTTCAAAAGAAAGTATAAAATTGGGAGGTATGCCAGTAGGAAGACTGGCACTTGGGAATTCAGTCGCTATGGAGCGATCCGCGCGGCTTACAAAAACGGAAATTCAGTGCCTGTACCGCGTAGAAGAGTCTGCAGTATTTGAAGTCTTCGTCACTTTAATGATACGCCAAGCATACCCCTCATTCAAAAATGGGTCAAAAAGTTTGAAGAGTCTCGTTCAACATTACAAAAAAACCTAAATCTGGGCGGCAAATGTCATCAAGAACCTCATAGGCTTGACTTCATAAACCAGGCAATAGATCGTGTTACAAGAGGACGTGTGCCCGAACTGGAAAACTTGTCTGGCTATATCCAAAGAACATGGTTCCAGCAGGATGGGGCAATCAGACACATCCAATGCGTCTCGGCAAATTGAACTCCAGGAAAGACGACATCAGTCCTGATTTAACTCCTATGGGCTTTTTGCTGTCTGTGCGGCTATCTGAAGTATAATGTTTATAATTATAAACCGACCTCCCCTTTCGCATTTTAAAGAAAATATTAGCTACGTGAACGAGAAAGTTTACATTTAGACGATACTGGGGGCTCGGCTTCTTTGATACTGTTCTGTTTTTTATGTCCTAAGTAGGGGGCCTCAGGAGGAGCATAAGCGAGTCCGAAAAGAGGTAAACAAGGGTTTAGGAGAAGAAGGGTGCCCCATAAGGTCTTCTTTATTCAATTTAGATCATCCAGACTATTATATACACTGTTCAATTCTTTATTTCCATAATGTTTATCCCATGCATAAATGTTGGGTCAGCCCTAGCCTGTGATCTATTAATTCTATCTATTTTTCCTTATAATATTCTAATTTAAATAGTTTGTGTTTGTGCTGCTTTATAATATATAAAATCTCTACTTGACAAACGCTCACCAAACCAGCATTTAATTATAGTACAGTTATCAAAAGCTCAAAAATTTCGTTTGCTGGAAAAAAATACTTGAAGCAGATTTTGTGAAAATCAATACTCATTTAAATTTTGATAAATTGAAGGCTTGCGTTTACTTTTCCAATACCAAACCTTTCAACTGTTCATGCTCATGACACCGTCACTCAAAAAATTGTATGCTCGTTGCAGCTTTCTGGTGCAGTCGGTTAATTACCACAACACATGTGGTGAAAGTCAATACTTATATGTAGTTATTGTGTACCGAATTGTAACACTATTGTGAACCGACATCCGAAAGCATCTGATTCGAGGAGACTATTCTGTATGTCCTTTGGCCAAACTGTGTGTCTGAAATATGCATTCTGGGTGGTAGTACTGGAGAAACGTCGATGTTATATCGATGTATCGAAGTTAAAAATATCTATATATATGTATGTTTTGCCAACATTTGATGAGTGCAGTAGTGCTGAAGAAACATCCCTGTTGGCCAACATCGATGTTTTCTATATTTTGAACTTCGATACATCGATGCATCGATACTTCCAGCACTATTGGGTGTTAAAACTTAAAACCGCTGTATTGCTTGCAGTGATAAGCAAAGGCATTACTTTTCTAAAAATAGCTATTAATAAAACTATTGATTTGTATTTTGCATTTTCAGGACAATGGATCAAAAAGGAACCTTAATTCACTTTCCTGTTGAACGAAAAGAAGAAATACCGGAAGACTTGGTATGCGGCATTTGCAGGGATCTTTTTGTTGATGCAGTTATGATTCCATGCTGTGGCACATCATTTTGTGATGACTGTAAGTGAACACAAATAAATGAACGCTTACCGTGACTCACGTCAACAAATACCAACTTCATAAGGATTTAGGTGGGACACTAACACACTAAATCACTTCATAAGGATTTAGGTGGGACACTAACACACTAAATCCATAAATAAAATTTTTCAACTAATCGCTTTAAATTGGTTTAGTATCATTTATTTTGGCCTAGTCTTTACACTCAAGTGCTTAGATTTCTGCAATGCACGGAAAAGGTAGATGAAGGCTTTGCAGACCATAGACCAGACCATTTATACCAAAATGCTAATTATCACCTCATGTAGTGATTTAGTAATGTCCGTCTCTTTTAATGGGTAAATATCAACGATTATGGTAACCAAAGACACAAAAACAGACCGAAAAATATTTTACATACTTAAAATTCGAACATTGATGTCGATATCTTGGCTGTTTCTCCGTAGAAGAATTTCGCTGCGTGCAACAGCGAGTTCAAAATTCGCTTAGAGTAAAATGTTTAAAAATGATTCACATAATTTTGTATGGCCTCAAAGGTATTTTGAATCAAAGGACAGACATATACATAATACAGACTCAGTAATTCGTGATAATAAAGAATATATATCGAATTTACATTTTGAGGTTGGTGATGCCCCTTACATTTTTACCTTCGGTGCAGGTGTATAAATAAGTAGTTAATTGATGATTGTTATTATTTATTATCATTTTTATTTTTTAGGTGTTCGAACATCATTATTGGAGTCCGAGAACAATGAGTGTCCGGATTGCAAAGAAAAAAATTGTTCACCAGGATCCCTAATCCCGAATCGATTTCTAAGAAATTCTGTTAATGTATTCAAAAATGAAACTGGATATAAAATAGGATCTGTTAAGACTGGTAAGAAAAATTCAATTTTACATATAGTGGTAAAAGTGTCTTCATTGAATGGAAGTTTTTATTTAAATCTGTTATTTCAAATTCATGCAACTAATTAGTTTGTTCCTTCTGCTGGCGTAGGCAAGAGTTGTTGCTTTGTATTTTTTATACCTACTTCCCCGATATGAAATCAAATTTCTATTCACTTTTCCAAAAAGTATACATTCTTAATCAGGATGGACAAGAGTGCTGATATTGCCATGTCCGTCTTTATGAACAAAAGGATCTCAATGACTTTAATATGTAGAGACCCCAAATTTTACGAAAAGTGGCCGATTTGCCCCGATCCCTGTAAGAGAATTTCGTGGTTTACAGTCACAAAATAAATGCTACCGAATCCAAATTCAGTATGCTTAAATGCTTTTAAAAAAGAGTCAATTACCCATTTTAAACCCCTTTGCCTAGTAGATCCTCTAATAATAGTGTGAACTGCAAACAAGGTACTTCAAATTCTTGAAAATTAAAAGAAAATACAGGGGATATTATGGTTTAGATGTTTCGAAATAAATACAGGTTGGGAATGAATTTCACTCATCTCTTCTTTATGAGTTGCAAACTGATAATCTAATAATTTTTATGTAATAATTTCTTTCAAATGCGCCAGAGAAATCGGTTTTTTGTTATTTAGATTTGAGTTGACCCCACAGAAAATAATCCATAGGAGTAAAATCAGCGTGGCCAATTTAAGTCGCCTTTCCTGGAGATTAATTAGCCAGCCCATACGGTCACCACTTTTGGTGAATAAAGTGGCCTCTCATGCTTGTGTTTCGAATTCGTTGCATCTCCAAGTTGCGGTAGTTTTGCTTATTCGTGTGTCTGTTAAGGTGAAAATGAGCTTCTTAAGAAAAGAAGATGCCAAGTCAAGTCAGTCCCATGACGTTCTTTATGACCTTCGCCGCCCAGACTTTGGTTTTTCTACTGTTGAGCTGGTCTCTTCAATTTTTTTTGGAAAACGCTCCGTGGTGGCTAAATTCGCAGGAGCCCGGCTACCAGGATCATTCATGAAAAAATTTGGAATTTCTTTTATTGAGAGTGGTCAATTTGGTTTAATTTTTTATGTTAAATGTAAACCCATACATTTTTATTGGAATAATTGCATTTAATGAAATTCATAATAACATTGTATTTGTATACCCTGTACCCTACGGTACAAAGGGTATACATATTAAGTTTGTGCGAGCCGCAAATATATGCAACATACAGAAGGACACGTTAGAGACCCCCTAAAACCTAAAGTATGATCAAGGTGACTAGAGAAGTCGATAACTTTCAGATTAGATCTATTATTGTTCAAGTTTTTATTTTTTTGGTATCGGGGTTACATTATATAGCTTCCATAGGAAAGTTTCAGAGGACCTCGAAAAAAACCGATCCGTAAAAAAAATTTGTTTAGTGCAAAATTCGTTTTGTTTCGTGTGTTTATAAAAATGTTGTTACCAAATTTGGCAAATAAATATCTTATGGAACTCTGAAGCAATATACCGGATTTTATTGCAATGTGGTGGTACAGGGTATCCCAGTCATACGAGCCCGACTTTAACGTACTCCTTCTTTTTTTTAAGAAAATGTGTTGGTTAGCCCTGGTGTCAACTTAAATTAAAAAAAAATTTTTTTCAAATGCGTTTAAAAAAAGTTTAAAAACTGTAATGTTGCGAAAAAAATTTAGTTTGCGATATGCATCGCAAACATCGTAGTTAGCCGTTAGCCTATGTAGGGGGAATCACGCAGTGGTAGTAATACCGCTGTGCCGTAACTGCTAGGCTAACGGAAGTGCGACTATAACCTCCAAGTGGTAACTACCGGTAACACACTTCTCAGTAAGGTCATGTCTCTGCTGAGAGTGTGGCTAATATAGTTGGGCTAAGAGAGAAAACTCTACACAAACCCCAATCCAAGGTGGAACAGCGTATGCCGATGGATGAATGGCTAGAGGGTATCTAGTCGATAATATGCGAACTTGGGGCGCCCAGGCAAGGCCCCATTTAATTAAGAGCCTTACTGCGTCACCGGGGCACTGGCGCAGTGGACCGACATTCCCCTTTACTCGTGGGACCAAAAATGAACACTTTTAACAACACAAACACAAACACTGGCGAGAGCGGCCAAAACAGCTCACAGCAAGAGGCCACTAGACCTCAACAAATGGAGGTAGAGCAACCTTCCACAGGCGCGAGCCAAGAAGATGCCCCTCAAAGCCCGATAGGCACGGCACCACCTGCAGAGAGGCCTAAAAAACTCAGTGGAGCGGGCAAAAAGAGGTTCGTGTACCTCCTAAAAAAAGGGCTTAGCAAAGAGGAGGCTTATACTAAAGCGTTGCACCCTATGCCAACAAAGGGAGAACAAGCCACTCCTGGCCCCAAGAGACAGAGGTCCAATGAAACGACCCCTCAAGAGGCTACTATTAACAAGCGGGCCAGAGAGGATCAACCCTCTACTTCCAAGGCCGCAGCAGCAGCAGAAACACCCGCATCAAGACCAACGGATGCGGTAAAGAAGCCAAGAAGAGGCAGCCCACTGCCTCCTATAAGGATGTGGTGTCTGGCATCAAAATGGCAGTTTTAGCAAGGGACTACCCAAATACGCCCCTGACAACGGAGCAAATGACCTCCATACAGAACCTCATTCTGGACAGAATAGTAGAGGAGAAAGAACAGGCCATAAAACCTGCTTTCATAGGCTCTACATATAAAGCAGGATATCTAGTCCTGCACTGTAAAGATAGCGCCTCATCAGAATGGTTAAAGGCGATCATCACAACGGCACCACCTTGGGGAGGAGCCTCACTGTGGGCCACAGAGGAATCCAAAATTCCTCACTCAAGGATCGCAGTGGGGTACTTCCCTAACTCTCAATCCCTAGAAACCTCTAGGATATTGAATTTAATACAGGGGCAGAACAAAGGCCTCTACGTCGAGACGTGGCGTACACTGAAAAGAGCCGAAAGAGGCTCTTATGTCACTCTGGTCCTGGCGGTGGACCAAAAATCAGCAGCCAGCCTGATCGAGTCGGCGGAAAAGGTCAACTTCCGTTTTGGCCAAGCGACCATACGGCTAAAAACTGCGCCCGTCAATGCAGACGCAACAAAATGGATGCAGTAGAGCTGGAAGAAGAGGACGAAAGTACTCCATCCACTCCTGACCCCGCTAACACAACATGAGGTGCATCCAGGCAAATCTTCACCATGCTAAGGCTGCAACAGCCGAACTAAGCAGAAGGTTTGCCGGTGGAAACATCAACATAGGGCTAATCCAAGAGCCCTGGATACACAGAGGCAGAATAACAGGCCTCAAAATACCAAACACACAGGTAATCTTTGACGTTGGTGCAGCCAAACCAAGGGCTGCACTTGTCATTGATACCAATATTAAATTTCTGCCATTTACAAAATTTATGAATGGCGACACAGCAACAGTGCTCGTTGAAGCAGTCTCGGGTGGAAAGAAAATAGAGGTTGTCATAACCTCAGCTTACTTTCCAGGAGACACCAACGAAGCACCACCACCAAATATTGTAGGTCTAGTGGAATACTGTAGAACACAAAGTAAGACCTTAATAATAGGCTGTCATGCAAATGCGCACAACATAATCTGGGGCAGTACAGATACAAACCTTAGAGGTGAGACACTCATAGAATTCCTTCTACAAAGCAACTTAGGCATTGCAAACAGGGGTAATAAACCAACCTTTGAAAACGCCATACGACAAGAGGTTCTTGATCTCACACTCATAACAAATAATTCACTAGATATGATCACTAACTGGAGAGTCTCTGACGAGGACTCTATGTCTGATCATATACACATATTCTTTGAAATAAGGGGGTTAACCAAGAGCTTAATGCTCTACAGAAGCCCGCAAGCAACTAACTGGGAGAAATACTCAGAATGTCTAGAATCTAGACTAACCAGAAGCACGCTTTCCCCAAAATCGATAGAGGAACTGGATGCATCAGTCGAAACATTGACCGACTCCATAATATCCTCATATCACGAATGTAGTCCACTTAAGGTAAAATACTCAACGAAGAGAGTTCCCTGGTGGAATAAAGGACTTGCTAGTACCATGAAAACTACCCCAACTGCTGGCATGGAAGCACTGCTAAATATACCACCGCTACACCTAGCAATACAAGAGGAAGCCGCAATGCAAGCACTCTCAATCCACTTAAAAGAAAAATTCAAACCAGGAAACCTTACTGGCCACCTTCAAATCCTTAACAGGGTCAGAAATGCCACACACATGACCCAGGTAAACGACCACACAGACCCAGTACTCAATTTCACCAAGAGGTACAAAGTCATTTTTCCATCAAGAGAGGAATGGAATGCTAACCCAGTCTGGTTACATGACGACTCGCAAAAATGGTATACAGATGGATCCAAAACGCTCCACGGTGTAGGAGCAGGAATAGTGGGCCCCAGAGCACACAAATCAATAACCCTAAGCAAGGACACCACAATTTTCCATGCGGAACTGTTCGCTATAATGGAAACTGTGGATATCCTTTCTAAAAGAGGACTCAAGAGAGTTAAGATCAAAATACTCTCAGACAGTCAATCAGTCCTCAAAGCACTGAAAAGCTACACATTCACTTCTAAAGTCCTTACAGAGTGTAACAATGCACTCAACCAACTGGCCACCCACAACCAAGTTTCATTGATTTGGGTGCCCGGTCACGAAGGACACGAAGGCAATGAAAAGGCGGACCTTTACGCCAAGAAGGGTGCGGAAAAGCCATTTATAGGCCCCACTCCCTTTTTCGGCTTCAATAAAAACAGTATTAAACATGAGACCAAGAAATGGACTCAACAAAAAATTACGGAATACTGGAATGGCATTGAGGGCCTCAATCATTCCAAAAAATTCCTAAGCTTCGATGCCAAAAGAGCGACCACTACTCTCACTCTAAAAAGACTTAGACTTTGTCACTCACTGGAGCATTAACGGGCCACTTCGCCTGCAAAAAACACCTACACAGAATAGGTCTATCAGATTCAGATACTTGCAGATTCTGCTGTGATGAGGAAGAGTCCATGGAACACCTGATCACAAATTGTGAAGCACTATGCCACAGGAGATACAAAATTTTAGGGGCGCACCTACTAGAAGATGCAGACCTACAGAAGCTCCCTGTGAAGGAGCTGGTCAACTTCCTCGACATACTAAGTGTCTAAACACAAAGGGGTGCACAATAGATCAAATTGGTCGCAGTGCATAAAGGCCTATGCCTAACCCATTCACAATTACATTACATGCATCGAACTGCATTATTAGTTTTAAAAAATCGCTGGGGGCAGTTTCTAGTACCTTATCCAGCTCGACCCTTTATGAAAAATAGCCAATACCATATACCCGCTAAACGTAAGACGTAATGCTAAATTATCTTATTGAAAATAAAACAAAATACATTTCTTTGTAATTATAATTAATTTTTTTAAAAGAAGCAAATTCAAATTAATTTTAATGAAAGCATAGCATTGTGGCCATCGATAGCGTAGTGGAAGCATACTCGCTTTGTAACCTGGTCGGTGGTTCGATTCTCTGCAAAGGCCTGGTGCATTTGCCTAGCACTGTCATCGCTAGCAAAAATACGCTATTTTGGCAAGAAAATCTCGATTAATTCAAGACACCGCCGCTCGGATTCGGCAATAAACTGTAGGCCCCTGTTCTCTTCGAACAGTTATTAACCCACTTTCGATTTTTTCGCGAGAAATTTTTTTATTGAAATGAAATCATTGTAGAAGCGTTACATTTGCTAAATTTTAGAATTTTCTGACACCTAGGAACGCTGTGACGTCATACGATCTTTTCACCAGAAATTATTAAAAACACATGAAAGCAATGAAATTAAGCAGAAAATAAAATAATAGGAAATAAGAATGAGTTTGTTGTATTGAGTGATCGTAAGCTTCTTTTCTTTCTTTTCGCTAATATATGAAGTTCAGTTCGCTTCTCTTAGCCGGTTTGATCCCACATTCCGATTATGAGAGAATCATTGACGCACCGAACCCAATGGTTTTTTTTTTCCTTTGCCAGCGTATGGAATGGTATGGAAAATATATCCTGAATCGGAATAGAGGTATCATAAGTTGAAGCCGTTGCGAATTGGCTACGCTCTAAATAACTACGTCGGGCGAAATATGAAGTATGTACATGTTCAACAATCGATAAATGCGTCACGAAAATTCCAACTTGCTTGAATTTCTTGTTCAATGCCGAAAGCTCAAGATCCGGTTGAACTTATAGTATAGTACTCTATCTGACAAAGTGTGAGAAAGAAAAAGAATCTCGATATAGCGAGACACTTGTTGTCGAGTGGTGGTGAAAATTACAGAGTAGATTATTCAGTTAGAATGGCGATGGTTTCGTCAGTCCCAGAATATCCGAAACAGTTCTAATGGGGTTTCACTGTCTAAAATTGTGCTGGAGAAATCATCGATGTTATATCGATGCCTCGATGTATCGATGTTGGCCAACAGAGATGTTTTTCCAGCACTTCTGCACTCATCAAATGGGTGTTTAGTAGAGCTGGAGAAACATCTCTGTTGGCCAACATCCATCGATATTTAGATATTTTAAACTTTGATACATCGATGTTTTCTCCAACTCTAGTCTAAAAATAATATAAAATTAGAAATGCAATTATAAAATAGCAGTGTCAATAACGCATAAGTAACGGTCCGACTGGTGGCAATGTCGAATTTATTTGTCGAGCAATGCGCCAGCGTTGCATAATCGCAACACAAATAACTAACAAAAAAATGGGCGCATAAGAATTTTTTGAAAAAAACTGGATACTTCAAATTTAGTCTGCAAAATTTGCAAAGATTTACCTTGCGCCTTATTGACGATAATTGCAAATGCAATACGAATGGTATGTCAGTTGAAATCATTTGAATTTGCGGTATCAAAACGTCTTCACCCTTGTTTTTGCCAGTGAGAATTGTCGCTTTAAGTGAATTCCAAAACTCAGTTGGGTAATTTACAACATCGTCTCGATTCACAACAATTTCTACTGATTTGCATTGGCCAACTATTTGCGATTGAATAGTTGCGTTAAGTTCATTGACATCTTTATTTTTGCTGCCAATATGGCTCTTAAACTCAACCAAAGTTGATTTTTATACTTTCTTTCGTAATCAACTCTACTTTGGATTGTGTAAAATGCCAAAAATCATTCGGTAATGTTTCCAATCCACTATCGTTGATTGTCATTCTTCAAATTTTCACACATTCATTTCATCGGCAGCATTCCAATTTTGGAATAATGCCCCTGTCACGGTCTTGGCGCCCTGACTCTTTTTTATTGAAATTGGCGCTTTTTTGTGTATGCTTGACTTCAGTCAAAAATGTTCCAATTTATATGTCACTACTACCTATCGGTATAGAAATGCAATTCTTTAAATAAACCTTAGCCAATCGTTAATAAAAAAAATATTGTTTTTCCAGGTGGTTTTAAAAATCGTAAGTTAAAGCGTGTTAAGTTGATTTTTAAAAAATGAACAAGTCTTTAACAATTCTATGCAACTAACAGCGCAAAAAAACTCAGCATTCAGACTTTTTGCTGCATTTTAAGAAATTTTCTAAAACTTCTTTTAAGTAATTCAACGCATGCAGCAGGAGTTCATGTTCTTCCAAATTCGTTACTTTACAAATTTGGGGACCTACGAATATTCCTTCCTTAACTTTCAAATTACTTAATTTGGGGAACTCTTGTTCAAAGTGAGAGTTTGCAACATCGTTTATTTTAGATGAAATTTTGAGATTTCGTGTACCCAAGATGATTCATCGAACTGTTGGCGTTCAATGGACGATTCGAATTTCATGAAAAAGGGCTTATGACTGCTTCTTTACATTACAGCTCAAAATACAAGAGAATTGCCGATTTTCACATCTGAAACGCATTTAAAAGTGACGCAACAAAACCATTCGAAAAAAATTTAATCTTTCACTTTTTGTTACTAAAAATTCAATAAAGTAGATATTTTGTATCATTAAATTATCATGCAATAGCTAACTTTTCAATTGTGAAAGACTTTCGCGGAAATATTTCATGATATTTGTATTAAAAAGATCGCGCAAGTTAAAGTCAGGCGCGGATGACTTTGGGATGCCCTGTACCACCACATTGCAATCAAATCCGATATATCGCTTACGAACTCCAAAATTTGGCTACGATATTATTATAAACAATAAAAAAAAGTCGAATTTCGCACCAAATATATTTTTTTTTACCGATTGGTCCTATGGGGGGGGGGGGGTCTATTTGATATAGTCAGCCGATTTTGATCAAATTTGGTACACTGATAGGAAACTATAAAATACTTTCGAATATCAAATTTGGTTTCTAAACAATCGAGTTATGCCCTAAAAACTTTTTTTGACCGATCGGTTCAATGGGAGCTATATGATATATAGTCCCCTGATTTTGATCAAATTTGGTACAGTGCTTGGAAAATATAAAAAACTCCTGAATGCGAAATTTGGTTACGATATTTTGATAAACAAACGAATTATACATCTAAAACTTTTGGGTTTTTTTTCGAGGTCCTCTGAAACACTCCTATAGGAGAACCCCTATAAAAAAAAAAAAAAATTTTCCCCCGTAGGTTAATAACGGTTCTTATCTGAAAGTTCAGTTGCTCCAGCTCATACCATCTCTGAGATCTAGGATTTCATACAGATGGACATTGGTTTATCGACTTCTCTAGTCTCCGACGTTTCCTTCTGTATGTTACATATATTTTCGGCTTGCACAAACTTAATATACCCTTTGTGCCATACATAGGGTATACAAAAATCACAAAATGTTGAAGAAAAATCATCGTTATATTTATTACCTGTTATAAATTTTGTTGAAATTAGCTCGATATAAGAAATAAACGAAGCTAATTCAGTTCCTATGTTAAAATATCTAAATCTTTTGAAATTAAAATGTATCAAAATATTGAATGCTGCATGTTTTGATTTTATATTAAAACTAGCGGGTACCCGGCGTGCTTCGCTACGCCCAAGAATAATAAAATAATTTGAAATTTAATGAAATACTCATTACGCAATTTACTTTATTAAAAAAAATAAATTATTTTATTCGCACACTTCAGTAAATTTGTTTGACAACATTTTTATTCTAGGTCTTTTTAATTAATTCGTAATATACGCATCAAATTACCCTAAAACATACTTTTTTCGTAGTTTTTTTTTTTAACTTTAATTTTTCGTCAATTTTGACGACTAACATATTCCAAAACCTTTCAAAGGTTTCGTACCGGAATTTAAAAAAACTATGGTAGGTACGCACGATTCGGGGAGCCAATATTGACTCGGATCACTTCCTTGTTGCAGCTAAGGTTCGCATGCGGCTTTGTGCGAAAAAAAAACGTGCAATCTAAGCTCGAAGTCACCAAGCTGCAATCACAAAAGACAGCCAGAGATTTTGCTACTCTACTCTCGGAGATGCATCTTCAGGCGCAAGAAAAGAGTGATGGAGAGGCGCGAGTGTGAGGAAATGGAAGAGGTGCATGACAGAAATATGGCCCGAAAATTCTATCAAAAAGTAACGCGCCTTATTTAAGGCCGGGGTCAGTTCCTGCAAAGACGCCGTAGGGGATCTAGTAACAGACGTCCAAAGCACGCTTAGTTTATGGAGAGATCACTTTTCGAAGCTGCTTAACGGTGACAGCAGTTCAGACAACACGGAAAGTGGTCAAGAAGAGACAATCACTGAAGATGGAATTATCGTCTCACCGCCCGACTATAGCGAAGTCAAAACAGCCGTCCAGCGGCTCAAAAACAACAAAGCTGCTGGTGCTGATGGCCTACCAGCAGAGCTGTTTAAGGCTGGCGGCGAGGAGCTCATGAAGCGCATGTACCAACTCCTATGCAGAATATGGTCGGAAGAATGTCTGCCCAGTGATTGGAATCTAAGCGTTCTTTGTCCAATACTGAAGAAGGGGGATCCAACGATCTGCGCCAACTACCGTGGAATCTCTCTACTTAACATCGCATACAAGGTCCTTGCCAGTATCCTATGTGAAAAATTGAAGCCAACCGTCAACCAACTGATTGGACCTTATCAGTGTGGCTTCAGACCTGGTAAGTCCACTATTGACCAGGCATTCGCAGTACGGCAAATCCTGGAGAAAACCCTGGAAAAGCAAATCGACACACACCACCTGCTAGTCGATTTCAAAGCCGCTTTTGACAGCATTATAAGGTGTCACTTTTACGCTGCTATGTCTAAATTTGGTATCCCTGCAAAGTTAATAAGGCTTTGCATAATGACGCTACAAACCACTTCCAGCTCGGTGCAAATTGGAAAGGACCTCTCGCAGCCTTTTGATACCAAAAGAGGTTTCAGAAAAGGTGACATTCTATCTTGCGATTTCGCACTGGCACGATATTGGGGCAAAAGAGTGTCATGCTACTGGCGTATGCCGATGATATCGATATCATTGGTCGCGACAACTGAGCCAGCCGTATGTGCTGCATTTTCCGAGCTTAATGAAAAAGCAAGGCGAGTGGGTCTTGCGGTGAACGAGGACAAAACAAAATACCTCTTGTCGACACAGAAGCCCTCTCAGAGTCTTGGGCAACATGTAATTGTCGCTAGCTACACCTTCGAAGTAGTAGAGGATTTTGTCTAACTAGGAGCCAGCATTAACACCAAAAACAACGTCAGCCTTCAGATCAAGTGTATAATTACTCTTGCCAACAGGTGCTATTTTGGGCTAAGTAGGCAATTGAGTAACGAGCCCTCTCTCGCAGGACGAAAACAACTCTTTATAAAACGCTCATAATACCCGTCCTTATGTATGGCGCAGAACCATGGACGATGAAGAGCAATGATGAGCGAGTCTTAGGAGTTTTCGAGAGAAAAATTTTACGTTAGATCTTTGGTCCCTCTTGCGTTGATGGTGAGTACCGTTTACGATGGAACGACGAGCTGTATGAGCTATACCGCGACATAGATATAGTCAAGCGCATTAAGTTGCAGCGACTGCGTTGGCTAGGTCATGTGGCGAGAATAGATGATGATGCTCCAGCGAAAAATGCCTTCGAAACGGTGCCAACCTTGGTGGAAACCAAGCCAAGACCTATCCACGGTTGTAATGGCCAATTAATGATGATAATGATGGTAAGAACCAGAGATCTGCAATAGTTCCTGTTTTGTTGCAATAGTCATACTCTTAGCAAAAGTAATGGCAATGTCAGCTGCACTCTTAGGCTTATGGTATGGCACCATGCGCACTCTTAACCATATATGATTATAATCTTGTTTACACTCACACACTGCAGACACTTTTTTGAATGTCAAGAGTGACAATGAAACTCTTTTCGAGCACTTAGAAAGAAAAAGGTGAGAGCAAAATGTTTATTGCGTGTCAGAACGAGAGCTGGGCAAAAAGAGAGCGGGTCCTTGTTTTGCTTGCAGTAGTGAATTACATTTCAAAGTGAAAGGTTGTGTAAATGCCGTCGGCAAATGATCGTTATTGTCCTGGCGTGTTTTTTTGTTGAAGTTCTAATGCGGGTCTGTCTTTATTTTGCTTGCAGTAGTGAACAACATTTCAAAGTGTTGTGCAAATGCCGTCGGCATTCGATCATATTTGTCCTCGCGTGTTATTGTAGAATAGTATTAATAATAATAAATAATTTAATCTCTGTATATATTTCTATTTATCTTGTAAAACTAAATATTAATGCCATGGAATAAAATTAAATTAAATTAAAAATAAATAATAAAAAAAAATTTTAAATTGAATTAACCGAGTATTTTATTTATTAAAGAAAACTAGTCCACGAACAAATTGCAGCAACAACAAACGATCATAATTTCAGCAACACAATCAAGCAGCAATAGCAAAACAAATATACAAAATGCACAGCAAGACAGATAAACCAAATAGTTTTTGCCCACCCTTATCCGTATTTTTCGCTTTTGTCCTCACCTTTTATTATTCCACCATGTGCTGTATGTTAGAATGTAAAGCGAACCATTTGCAGTCGAGTTTGGCACTATTGGCACCATAGTGCTAAGAGTGGACGAAGGCAAAAGTGACATGCACACTGCAATGTCTATGTATGTTGCCTTAGCAAACTAGAATGTCAACAGTAGTCGGAAATATGTTATACACTGCCACTGCTGCAGTTCTCTGGTAATAACCTTCCACACATCTTGAGAAACACACACAAAAAAATTAGGTTTGCATATAGTGGATAGTTCGTGAGTCTATTAATGGACACATGAGCATTATTTAATTTTTTTTAAACATATTAGGGTGGGTAAATTTTTTACGGTATAAAGGCTCTCAGCGATTTTGATTCTTTGGGTCATTCGAAGCAATTTTGCCCAAGAAACTATGGGCTTAAAATGAATTTTGAATCTTTTTTTTTTCAAAAAATGTTTTTTTCAAAAATCGACAGACAAGTTATTTTATCTCTAGCCAAATGTGTATATGGGTGTCTTTGAGGTCGAGGAATCTATTTTAAATATTGAGCGCCGCCAGAGGGCGTTTTTGTGGGCATTTTTTTTGTTGTTTTTTTTTTTTTTTTTGGAAAATTGACAAAATGTTGCGAAAATTGACGAATGTGCCACTTTTTCATAGTTCTCAAGCACTCTAACAAATTTTATGATTTCGGTGTACTATATCTCCCATAGGACCGATTTTTGTTTTTTTATGAAAATATCGTAACGAAATTTGACAAATATAATATCTTGGATTTTTTAAGAAATATACTGGACTTAATCTATGTTTTGGTACAAATAAATATTTTATAAATTGAAAAATATTCCATACTATAAAAATTATCCAAAAGAGTTGACTGATTTTCATTTAGCTTTATTATTATTATTGGGCTTTATTTCCTTTATATTATAATATTGCTTAAAGCTAGCTTAATTTATTATAAACAGATTTAGCTTTATAACATTATGTGCTAAAATTCTAATAATAAACTATTTGAAATTAAACAGGCCATTATATTTGTGTATGTATCTTCTCCATTTTAACGATCTGTAATATTAAGCATTACAGCTCTGTCGTTTACGGTACTGTGTTATTTTGTAAATTCATTCGTTTGACTCAATTCTTATATTCAAATTTGAGTTACGTTGGAAATAATGTTGTTAAAAACAACCTTTCTAATGCTCACTCAGAAAACGTCTTAATAGCAATGTTGTTTGACGGTGATAAAAAAATACGCCGCTTAGCTCTAAAAAATTTGTATTTTTTTTTACTTATACAAGGAATCGAAAGTTAGGAAGCCGTGAAAAAGTTATCTGGATTCTTTTCTAATACTCATCTTTGCGTATGTAAACTAGGGTGCCCATTTTTGAAACATCTCACGATTTTAATAATGCCACGCCAGCGCCTGTATAATTTAAAGGCGATCCGAATGTGTTTGATGGGTGCTAAAATAGGTCAAGGAAACTTTGGGGGTGGGGTTATTGATATCGACGGTTTAAAAATCCTCCATCCCTGAGGCGGCCACCCTAATGTACACATATACCAAAAAATAAGATGACATTGCGTTTATTTTGAAAAATTGTTATTTATTCGTCCAAATTAATTTCATGCACTTATGCCAACGGATTTTCCAATCTTCGAAACAGTTGTTAAAATCGATTTCCAGTATGGCCTTTTGCTCTCTTCGACGCGGCTGTTGAATAGCCAGAAGTTGTAGACTGATATAAGTTCAGTTTCTGGCGAAATTGTCACGAAGAATCAATGCAGTGTGAGGCGTTGCATTGTCATGGTGCAAAAAGTGAATGAGTTGCCACAATTCCAGCCTCTTTTGGCGATTAGATTCACGCAAACGACTCATAACGCTCAAATAATATTCCTTGTTGACTGTTTGACCAGGCGAAAGGAACTCATAATGCACAACACCACGATAATCGAAGAAAACAGTCAACAGACCTTGATTTTTGAGCGACTTTGGCACGATATACGCTCGATTAATCGGTTGTGTCGGGGTCGTAAGCATAGATCCAAGTCTCATCACCAGTTATTATGCTTTTCGTCTTGTCAATGTAGTCAGTAATCATTGTTTCACCCACTTTAACGCGACGCCTTTTTTCCAACAAATTAAATTTAGACATTGTAAAAATCGAAAAATTTTATCAGCACAAAAATTAAGCGTACTCAAACACTAATGAATATTTTGACGTGTAAATTGGCATGGATGACAAAGACAGTAATACCAATCTGAAAAAAAAACTTTCCTAAAATCCAATTTTGGGCGCGCGCAGTTTAAATTGAAATGTAATCTTACTTTTTGGACATAGTAGTATAAGATCGATTTTTTTGTGTAAATTAAAATTGTCATATAAACTCATATGACTTCTCTGTGTTTTTGAATGTGTTGTACAAATTTTTTCAGTGTACACGCACAAGCAGATCGCTGGCGTCGGGTTGGATGGACTATAGCCTTCATGAAAGAACATTATGGAAAAAAATAAATGTAAAAGGGATATTATAGTCTGGATGATTTAAATTGAATAAAAAATAACTTACGGGGGTTGGCGTGCGAAGGACGCATGGGGCGGGCTCCACCAGTTTTAAGTGGCAAACGTGCTTCTAAAGCATTTTTTATGAGCCATGGTACATTCTTCCAATACGGCCAAAATGCATTGCTGTAAACTTTTACCATTCCAGATGTCTTCGAATTGTTACATGTAGGATTTTCGACAATTTGAATTTTCAACGGCAACTCAAGTGCAAAATGGGCCGTTCGACAACCATCCAATAAAGTGGATCGAGTTCGAGATGAAGCAAGCGCCTCAACAATTTTATTATACCCTGTACCTTGTGATATAACGTGTATATTATGTTTTTGCAAACCGAAAATGCATGTAACAAACAGAAAAAGACGTAGGAGACCTCCTAAAATTATATAACGTATTATCAGGGTGACTAGAGAAGGCGATATACTGATGTCCGTATCACGTTTTTTGTTTGTTTTTAAAATATTCTAACCAAATTTGAAATTTTGTAGTGGTACAGGGTATCTCAAAGTCGTCCGAGGTCGATTTTAATGTACGCCATTTTTTTTTTTTTTGTCGATTTGCATACCAACCGAAAGGGAAATCTCGGACATTTCTTTGTCACCTCCAGATAATTCGAATTTCATAGGTTATCCAACTAAGGGCGATTGATACATTTTTGAATGTAATTTTTCCTACATGATTTATGTACATATTATACATTTAATATCAACTCTATATTTTTTATTTTCCCTGATTTAATTAACATGATTTTGTTTTATTTGCCCCTAGTTAATCCAACTCAGATGACATCCGTAGAATCTGAAAATGAACCACGTCAAAACGACTTACAGGAAGCAAACGTTTCGGAAACATCAAAAAATGGTCAAGAGAATGTGATCAACAAAGTAATACCACACACTACAAGTAACGCTGAGAATAGCTCAAACGAAAAACATTATTCAGATAATGGTGAAAAAGTAATTATGCCAGGCTCAAATCACTTGGACATTGTTGACAACGATGCGACACATATACAGGTGAGCATAAAAAAGAATTTGCAAGTAGTTTTTATATCCTGTACCTATAGTTACAAAGGGTATAGTAGATTTGTACAATGTATGTAACGGACAGAATGAAGCGTGGCAGACCCCAAGTGCTTTATACCAAAATGCTTATCATAACCTCGGGTAGCGATTGTCCGTCTGTCCGGCCGGAGTCTGTATGAACACCTATATTTTGGAGTATAAGAGCTAGAGACACCAAATTTAACCACCTGATGCACATATATCCTCAGAAGATGAAGTTTGTTTAGTTATGTCAATATCTTCCCCGCTTCCCCCTAGTAGAATTTCGAGGTTTTTATACTACTACCGTATAGTAGTGTTCCGCAAACTTTTTATGTTCAGGGTACACTTATCAAATCAAAAAATTTAAGGAGTACACCAAAGAAAAAAAAGTCATCTCATCGATGGGGTGATTTAAAGTACGATCTATTGATAGGAGGTACGCGGTTCCCGCACCGCAATATCCATAAGTACACTTGGCAGTCCCCAGACGGTCATAATCGCAATCAAATTGATCATGACATCAATAGCAGAGCGTTCCAGAACTCGATTTTAGACGTAAGGTCATTCAGAGGTGCCGACTGTTTCAGCGACCACAACTTAGTGATAGGAGTAATACGGCTAAGGCCAGTAGCTATTCACCCGGCAGAGCGCACAAAAAAAAACTGTTCATACAACTGCCAAAAGACCCTGTGAAATTGACCGCGTTTAACAGCTCAGTTCAAAACCAACTGGCCATGGCACGGCCTTGGGAATCCTGGGACGCTATAAGCCAGATATATTTCACAGCCGCCAGTAATACAATTGGTTATGTTAATAGCCAACGTAAACCGTGGATAAGCGACGCATAGTGGCTCGGAATCCGAAAAAGCGTTGCAAAAATCATATTCTCTAAACCCAATGATGAAATAAATTGTAGTTAAAAAAAATGATCAGGCTTTTAAATAAGTACTCATACATGGTGATACGATATCTGAAAGCTGCGCAATATGTTGTGGAAGTTGGATTTTGTTGCCTGTGCAACATTTGCCATTGAAAAATATGTACCTAAATATTTTATTTTTTTTCATTTATAAAGATATTTTGATGATCAATTTTTTTGTTCATAATTTTATATTTCAGTCAATAAATTTTATTTAACAATGCTTTTTATACCCTGTACCTATAGGTACAAAACAAAGGGTATACTAGATTTGTGCAATGTATGTAACGGCAAGAAGGAGGCGTGGCAGACCCCAAGTCCTTTATACCAAAATGCTTATCATAACCTCGGGTAGCGATTGAGCCATGTCCGTCTGTCCGTCCGTCCGTCTGTCCGTCTGTATGAACACCTAGATCTCGGAGACTATAAGAGCTAGAGATACGAAACTTTACCAGCTGATGCGCATATTTCCTCAGAAGATCAAGTTTGTTAAATCATGTCAATATCTTTCCCCCTTCCCCCGTAGCAGAGTTTCGCGGTTTTTAGCTAAACCACTTAATATTTTAATCTGAAACTTAACAGAGCGATGCGTTGTGGTTACATGCATCTGTGTGTCAAAAATAAACAATCTGACAATTACAACAAAAGTTATAGTCTAAAATGTAAAAATTTCACCTCCCCTTGCCTATAAACTGCTTCAATATTTCACTCTACGTAATAATAGTAAAAAATTACCTAGAACCACCAATTTTGGTAAGCTGATTCATGTGCCTCTAATGAACAAATCCACATCCAAATTTTATCAATGCAGCGCCCCCACCCCCCGCAATCGATTTACCGTGTTTTCTCCCACACATATCCCCTTGAAACTTACCCCATATACTTTAAATAACTACTTTGACGTAAATTTCGATTTTCATCAAAATCGGTTACAATTTGCGGAACTTATAGGTATCAATATCGTTTGCACCAACAAAAAAATGTTTCAATTGGAAATTCTTAGTAAGAATATGCAGGAATAAATCTTTTTTTGAGAAAAAAGGTACAGGGTATTACACTGTCGGGCACCGCCTCGACTGTATTACATTTTTTATTATAATATGTTACATAATTTGTCTTATCAGTAGTTTTTTGTAAAATAATCATCCACGTTTACGTTTGAGGAATATCTAAAAGACTTAACATTTCTTTTGAATAACTACTCCTCGGTTTATTTTACATTATTCAATGCTCTGAATTTTTTATAATCCTTGTTTCTCGATTCCTGGGCTTCTTGTGACATCTCCCCAATGGGTAGGCAATGATATTCAATTATAGTTTGGCTATGTTGGCGCAAATCGCTTATTTTGTTTTAAGTAATCAGATATTGTAATTTTTATGAAGTCTAGTGTAAGTGAGGGTAGGGCGGAGCGGGATCCAATAAAGCTTTCGTCGCTCTTTGCGAGTTCGCCCCGCTACGCCGTGGTAGTTTAAGCTAGACTTAAGAGATAAATATGAAATTATTCTAAGATCAGTTTTCGATTACCATTACATGCAAGCGCACGCACATTGTCATTACTTTTGTTTTTATTCTTTCGTTTTGTTATAAATTATAGTTGATAACATTTAAACACATTCCGTTATTTCATTAAAAAATAATATTATTATAATATCATAAAAACTCTTATGATTTTTCAAGCTATGTGCCGAAATTTTGTGAAGCGTGGGAGTCAGTTTTTTTCCTGGATATTTTTCCATTAACAGCTCTCCAGTCTTGGTGGCATATTCACCAAATTTGCTGCCGTTAATTTTTTCCTTGCAGTTCAAAATATTTAAAATAACACCCAATCTTTTGATAATTTTATCATCTACTCGTTTTTTCTGATGTAATTTTGTTTTCTGAAAAGAATTTTCGTGATGAGTTTCAATCGTTTGAGTTACCATATCCATATTTGGGGCGGTCGACTATCAGTCCCAGTCGAGTTAGGAATTATTTTTGATTATATTTTATATTTATATTATATTTATCGTTCGACAATAGTGAACAGATGAAGGGCGCGGGTTTTTCCAATATTCCAATGTTTCACTTTTTAGTCGTCGTAGAGGGACAACAGAAGCCATGAACATGTTTGCATCTGTAACACCTTCATCATCTGTGGCTATCCAGAAAGAATATGAACATTATGCCGGATTAAAGAATCCCGCAATATTAAATATTTTCCCTTAGACAGATTTAAATCCATAAACAACGCCAAAGTCTCTCACTACTCCATTGGTAGTGAATTTGGTGGTGTGGGGATGCTTTCCTTTATCCTTTTAAGTCGCAAAGGGCTTGCATCGGCAACCGCTTTTGTTATATGCGACTTTATTTTTTCATCGTTATTCCTGTAGAGCCTCCGATAGATAATCCGTGGCTATATCGACTGTGGCATCCGCAAGTTTTCTCTTTAGAGTAAAATTTGAACACTCTTCCAAACATTTTGTAGGTCTTCCTCTGTTTCGGTGCGTAGACGTCTGAGATTCTTCTGAGAAATTTTCAATAAGGGTAAGTCCGTTTAGCCAGTTTTCGTGTTTCTTAATAAAATGTTCTCGGCAGTAATAAGCGTCTAGCCACTTTTTTTTTGATTTGGGCGTAAATAAAATTAAGTTTGCCTTTTAAGGTATCAAACTTCTCCATATTTGCTTCCTTAATGTTAAGTTCTTTTCTAATGGCCGAAACGAATTCATTCGCGCTTTTGGAGTTTCTGAACAACTGAAATAATTCATTCGCGCTTTTGGAGTTTCTGAACAGCTCAAATAATTTTAAATTTTCCAAAGACATCGTTACACTTATAAAATCAATGCTTGCGAATTATATTTAACAATGCTTTCACTGCAATACGTGTTCTTGTAAAGTAAAAACAAGACTATGATATTTCAAAAGGATTCAGGAAAATACATATATACAAATTTTAAGCCTATATCCACAAAACGCGTAACAGGTAAAAATTTAAATTTATTAAATTTTTTAGTTGGTACCTACTATTATAAAGGGAAAGGTTACATCCCAATCGGGATGATAACCGTTCAACTACCTACACATGCAAAAAAAATTGGCATTTGTATTAATAATTTTTTAATTTACTTTTTTCAAATGCAGCAGGTAGGTGCTTTTTTATTGTCAAGTACAAATATAAGCACACATCTTTTAATTTAGTGGATGTAAGAAGTGTATAAGTGTTATTCTTCTTCTACCTGCGGTAGCATTTTTTGCAGTTGGGTTTCTGCACTTCTAGTAGCCTTACAGCCAAACTTGGATAAATTTGGGTATAAACTTTATAGAGTAGGTAAGTAAATTGATAGCAAACATATTTATGTTAGGTTAGGTTGCACCGGTTGACCCCCGGGGGGAGTCACACATAGACTAAATAGTCCTTAGTGGTACCGGACGTATTTATGTTAAAACAATAAAATAATAAAATTTAATTTATAAAATATTTTCTCCAAAGTTGAAAAAGTGGTCCAATTACAGTGGTTCAGGTAAACGGAATTATTGAAAAAACCAGAAAAGATACGATGTAATTTTTTTCCATTTTATGTTTAAATTTCATATTCCTTTCATAGAAACCAAGAAAATAGGGATTGGTTGCGTAGTTTTTTAAGATAACGATCTTAAACATCTTTTTTATTCCATAAATTTAGATTTTTTTAAAAATTGAAAATATACTACACTTTGAGCGGCTGTAGCAACTAAACTTTTCATCCGAATTGAATAAAATTTTAATTTTCGTGATCCTTGGGAAATTCTTAATCAGATTCATGTATAACCTTTACAAAATGATTTCATCGCATAATCGATTTTTGCAACGCTTTTGCGGCTGCCGTGCCACTGTGCGACGCAACCTAGACACTGATCGCACACAGAAGAAAACTAAAGCAGAAATTTCAAGGGAGAAGCCCTACGGCCAGAGTGAATCAGTTAAAAGCCGAGTACTGCGTAATATAAATAAATGTAAAAAGATGAGCAAGAAAAGACAAGAATAAATTTTTAAACGCAACCGCGCAAACTATTCAGCATGCAGCTGGCAACACCAAAGCCGCGTATGAGGGCATCAATAACCTCACCAACGCGAAAAGTCGATACCTCCAATAAAAGATTCCCAGGGCAATATTATCACAGAAACTGGTTGACAATTGACCAGATGGCAGGAGCACTATGAAGATAGTGAAGAACCACCTCCTTTCTTACCGGGGCCGGTTGGCCGGCGAAGAAATCCAATAAGAGGCATATCGACACTCCCTCCGAGTACTGGTAAAATCGAACAGGCCTTACATAATCTTAAAAATATCAAAACTGCTGGTCCGCACGGGCTCCAAGTCACCCAAATACACTGGCGCAAGTCTTAGCGCCAATTATACGAAGAGGGAATAAGATTCCCTATTCCGAAGAAAGGCGACCTAAGTCAGTGTAAAAACTACGGAGGAATAACTGTTCTGAATGTTATCCAAAAAGTTTTGGCCTCATAAATTCTAAGCAGAATTAAAGATCCAATCGAGATACTACTCCGGCGATAACAAAATGAGTTCCCATCGTCACAGATCACATTAACACTTTAAGAATAATAGCGGAACAATCCGCAGAGTGGCAGTCTGCACTATATCTCCTGTTTGTGGACTTCGAAAGGCCATTCGACATGATCAATCGTGATGCCATTTGGGAGTCCTTAGCTCGACTAGGAGTACCACAAGAAGATTTAATCTTTTAAAATCAATCGAGGGATGCGTGAAGGATGTGTCCCGTCACCACTTCTGTTCCTAGTAGTAATTGATATTGTAATTAGAAAAAATGAAGAGGATTGCCATGTGGAAATACAACGGAGACTTTTTTAGTTGCTAGGTTGCCTGGAATACGCTGAAGATACCGGCCGGATGACGCAGGACATAAAATGCATGAAAAACAAATTCCTAGCTCTCACTCAGAACGCAGACCATGTGGGACTTAGAGACAATATGAAAAAAACCAAAATAATGCGCATGTCAACCACAAGCAAGCATGTCGCCTCTAAACCTTGATCATGAAAGCGAAAACATTATAATTGATGAGGTCCACAGTTCACTTTAAGCAGTCGAGTCGATCGGTCGCGTTTCACAAACAAAACCCATCGAAGCAATTCAGCACAGAGCGGACAAGCAAAAACATAACTAAGTCCTATAACTGTAGTATCTCTAAATAGATTTTGTTCTTATCGGCACATCAGCAAAACAACTGCATCAACTAAAAACAACAAAAACCGGCAGCATGCCGGACCCTCCTGACATCTGGAGAAGGCAGCCCCCTTCCCTAGATGAAAATTTTTGATGATAATAAAAGAAGACAATGGATCACTGGCTAGCGTTTCTCCGTTTGTAATAAAAAAAACGATTGATTTTACCTGTGGAGGCGAAGTTGCAATTTGCAAAAAAACGCGAGACGGGGAAAATATTGATCAAAACAAAAACTAAAAACCAGACGGAAAAACTACTAAAACTCAACGAGCTTATGAATATACCTATAATTGTCACAGAACACAAAACTTTGAATTATGCTAAAGGCATTATATATTCAAATGGTTTGCGTGGAATACCTGAGACTGAAAGCTTAGCAGAGCTAAAAGATCAAAAAGTACATGAAATTAAAAAAATTACTGACTGAAACGGGACTAAATATTATCACATTCGACCTACCCGATATATCACATTACCTCTATATAGGATACGAAGTTCGGACATACGTCTCTCTCCCGTTGCGCTGCAATAAGTGCTTACGCATGGGACACATTGCCAAAATGTGTAAAAACGACGAAACATGCACTGCAGCCAAAAGCAACATGTCGACGTTGAGACCGGAGAAAAATGCGAACGTGACCCTTGCTGTATTAACTGCCGCGACTAAAACTTAGTTCTAACAATCACCACGCAAAGGATAGGAAATGCCCCATCTTTAAAATGTATAAAGAAGTGCAGGTAATAAAGGTAAAAAAAAAGTGACCAACCGAAACGCCTGGTCACTCTACAAATCCAAACACCCACACGATGGTACAATGTACTCTTCTGTAGCCACAACAAACCAAGCTCGATCATCACAATACCGCACTTCACTTTCCGTGCCACTAACAATAAGCCAAAACAATACTCAAATAATAGAAGAAAACGCTAGACGGATCGTTGCAAATGATGATATGCTGGTCGACTCCGAAAGAGAGGCTACAAATATCAGCGTAAACGAACAAACACACAACAAAATTAGCGCACCAACAGCGTCCACATCTGAACTTATGGAATACTCAAGCCTAATCCAAGAAGATATCCAAGAACCAGGTACAACGAAAACCCAACTGGAAACAGAAGACGAAGACGACATGCCAATCAGCACCGATGAAGACTACCTGAAAGCCGAATGCAAACTGAAAATAGAGATATATCCCAACAAACTATCTAACAAAAACAAGCGAAACTTAAAAAAAACTAAGGGTGTAAGTAAACCAGCTACTTCATCTAAGTTTAAAACCATTCCAAATCCAAAAAACGACCTGAAATTAACATTAATTAACCTTCAAGCGAATTTTATAAAAAGGAACACAAAAGTATTTTTGTGTAATTTTTACACAATGGGAAAAATGTATGGAAAATAGTGAATTCAATGAATTTTTTTTTTGTTTTTTAAGTTTTTTCCGTTGTTTATTTATTTAGTTTATAATTATTGTTTAAATTAAGAGAAACGAATCGATTTTGAACAATTTTCGCAAACAGAAAAGCGATGAGCTGAACAAATATACTGGACGCACCTATCACACTGGATGGCATGATTGTTGGCGCTCGAAATTTCTGGTCTTGGGAAGATGTGTCAGTTGTTGATGTGGTAGTTGCTGTTGTGGTTGTTGTTTTTGTAGTTGCAATTGTCCTGCTCTTATGCTCTGTAGTACAGAAAGTGCATTAGCTCCATAAGGCTTCTACTTTCGTTCCTCTATATAAGGATGGCATAAAATTTGTCCAATCAACGAGAAATAATAGATAAAAATCTGATAGTTTTTTTCTTTATATTCCATTCTGGATTCATTGCAATAAAGATGATGAATGCATTGCTGTCCGAAACGTCTAACATACTGCAAAAGAGAGCTACTGGCCAACGATTCACCTTCCTTTTGCAACGATACGTGCCCACAAGTTTGTCCAAAGTATCGACTCCGCCCTTGGTCTTATTTTACAATTTCAGGCTTTTTTTGTGGGTCGGTTGAGTCGATGTGAACATTCGAATGGTAAGTGGAGAGTAAGGTAACAAATCGTCGGTTTTTTGGGACGTACGAAAGCATACAATCTCGCAAATTATGGTCAAATACATAATCGGTATGAAAAACTGGCTTTTTCTTCATGTCAAGCAATATTGGCGGGATTTCTTTTCAGTTCTTTCGAATCGTACCAACTAATGTTATTTGCCGTTTCAGTAATTCATTGGCGAGGTGATGAGAGGTGAAAAAATTGTCGCATGTGACGTTCCTTCAATTCAAACCTTCTGTCATATCCAACACGACACGGTTCCCTTGGTTGACTTCAGGAGCGCAATTCCGATCACGACCGACGTACACTTGCATGTTATAAGCGTAATAGGTTTCAGCATCAGCTGCAACCCATATTTTGATTCCATACTTCGCTGGTTTCGTGGGAATATATTGAGTGAAAGGCGATTTATCACGGAACGGAAGAAGTTGCTCATCTACAGTGATGAAATCTCCTGGATAATAGTTTACTTTCAATCTTTGAACCCATTTATCGAAAACCGAGCGAATAGGTGCCAGTTTATCCCTTGTTCTCTCTCTTTGTTCCTTGTCGTCGAAACGAAGGCATCGATTGATTTGTTTGAACCGTTGAAGAGACATAGTTGCTCGGAAAACTGGTCTTCCGTGCTTGTCGTCCCATAATTCTAGCAAACTCTCGCCATTCGAACGATAGACCCCTGCCAAGAGGAGAAGACCATAATATGCTTGCATCGTTATTTCGTCGACTGGTTCCCATTCTTCCTTGTATTGCCGAACACCGTAAAAATTGGTCAATTGTATAATTATTTTCTCAATTGGCTCGATGAATAAAAGAAACGCTGAAGCCGAATCAACACATTGTGAAGCAGCGAACACAGTCGGTCCTTGTCGTGAGCGAAATGATTGGCTTGGACAATGGCTTGCTCGCGACAAGGGCATTAGTTCTGTGGTGTATTGAATTCGTTTGTCTTTCGATAGAAGCATAACATTCGGTTCAGTTGCAGCGGCTTCTCTTATTTCTTGTTCAACGTAAACGACGTCGGAATCGTCACTATCGTATCCATCTTCAGAAATGGCTTCATTTTCATCCGGTACATATTCCTCTCCACTATCGGTATCAAAGGCATCACTATCGTCGTTAGAATGTTGATCAAACCAGGATGATTCCGTGATATTCACTTTTGTACAAAATTTGTATTTACTACGCACTAGCACTTAGCACGAAATTTTGATACACCCACAAAAGACACTGAAAAATTATATCACCAGTTGATACAAAAATTTTATTTACCCAAAGTAAAACGGAAAATCGTTCGCAGTTACACAAAAATGTGCTACGCGAGCACTACAAAAAAGTACCGTTAGGCTCGCACAAGCATCCTCAGTTTGGGCGGAACGCGCACATTGATTGTATATTGTTTTTGTTTTATTGGCGATCTACTTGTGCGTGCTCACTACGTTATACATATCAAAATACATGCAGTGTGCGCGTTTCGTTTGTTTTACTCGAGAGCTCCATGTGTGGCCGTAAAAGGACATACATTCCGATCGCTATATTTCGTGCTCACCGCTTATTATAAGCAATAACGCGAAATTACAATCGCTGTTTATAGTTGACAGTGGCATCAGAAAGGCCACAATTGTCATGTAAAAACTCTTTTAAAACCACGCCACCTGTATTGTGTAAAATTTACACAAAAATACTTTTACGTTACATTTTTTATACAGGACAAATAGAACATCCTTGGACACATCTGATGTCAAATTCATAAATTTCATATACGATTTACCCATTGAGCCGGAATCCCTAGTCGATTCGGGAATATATAAGTGGAAAAAAACAAGCTTAAATTTTTTTTTGGTGTAAAATTTACACGAAATACCCTTGAGGGTTAACAAAAACAACTAATTAAAACTTCACATAATATACATAGAATTAAGCTAAATATTTATTTAAGAATTTAAAAAATCTAACTATAACACTAACAATGACCCTCAAAATAATGCAATGGAACATTAGTGGCTACATCAACAACTACAATGAGCTCTTAATTCTAATAAAACGATGTAGACCAAAAATTATCTCCCTTCAAGAAACCCACTCAACATCCTTCCATAAACTTCCCATACCAGTAAACTTCAAAATGTACTCAACCGTCTCTCCTTCAGCGAGAGGTGGAGTGGCTATTTTAGTGCAAAAATCAATCCAACACAAAAACATCGCCATTGGAAGTATTTTCGATCGAAATACAGTCAAAAAGAAAATTTAAGATTATAGCCGCCTACATTCCTCCCCATCAAAAATTCTCACGGCAAGACCTTGAAACAATGTTTTCAAATACAAATACCTCCACACTAATTACAGGTTATTTTAACAGTTGGAATATGTGCTGGGGCTCACCAACAAGTAATAGTAAAGGAAAATTCTTAGCAAAGTTTTTCCATGATAACAATAACATCGTTTTAAATAATGGAAAACCAACACACTTTTCTACACACAACTCTTTTACATACATTGAATTGTCAGTTTGTTCAAATGATTTAAGATTACATTGTGACTTCAAAATTAGCGACACTCTCCAAGGAAGTGATCATTTTCCCATCACAATTGAAATGTTCAACAATAATACAAACAAAGCACAATGGGTAGTTACCCAAGAAGATTCATTACTAGACGAGCCAACTGGGAAAAATTTGAACAAATTACAAATACTTTGAGCACGCAAATCCCATACTCCACAAATATTAACAAAGAAGCAAGCAACATTAATAAAATTATCTTACAAAGTGCATACAACAGCATACCTATTTCCAAACCTCCTTAAAAGCCATATAATGTTCGTTGGTAGAACAATGATTTAGAGAAACTTAAAAGTGAAAAAAAAAGCTTGGAGAGAACTTAGCAGAAATATGAACCTTGAGAATATAATAAAATATAGGAAATCAAATGCAGAACTCAGACGGAAAACAAGAACACAAAAAGCAGAAAGCATACATGAACTAACATCAGGCATACGATCAATTGAAAAAAGTGAGTCCATATGGAATAAAATTAGAAAATTCTGTGGCATGCATAAATCCACTTCAATTCACTGTGTGGAAGACAACCTTTCGAATCAAATGGTTACAGATACAGGTGAAGTCGCAAATGCTTTTTCTAAGCACTGGTCTATTCAATCTGAAGACAACAAATTTTCTTCCGCTTTTGTTACCGCTAAACAAACGATTAACATCAACAACGAATACAGCCCACGAAAGGGAACAGCAAAATCTATAGAAAATGAGATAAGTTTCTTAGAATTCTCATCAGCGTTAAACTGCCTAAAAGGACACACTCCTGGATATGACAAAATCGATTATGCGATGATAAAAAATACTTGCAAATCAGTAAAAATTCGAATCATAACATTCTACAATAGTATACTAAAAAACTACATCCCACAAATTTTTTCAAACAAGCACAATAGTCCCAATTCATAAGAAAGGTCAAGATAACACATCAATAGAAGCGTATAGACCAATATCTCTCAACTCATGCCTCTCAAAAGTCTTAGACAAGATAATATCCAAAAGACTGTGGTGGTTTGTGACATCGAATAAACTACTAAATTGTCACCAACTTGGTTTCAAAAAGGGAAAGTCGGCTGCAGATTGTCTACTTTATGTAGACGCTCTTGTCAATAAAGCCCTATTAGAGAAAAGACACATCTCCATTATTTCACTAGACTTTGCGAAAGCGTTTGAAAAAGTTCGCCAACACACTATTATCAAACAAGTGACTAAGTTGGGCTGTGGCCCTTTTATAATTAATTACATAAAACACTTTATGTCTAACAGAAAAATAAGAGTAAGAGTCAACCAAAAATACTCAAATATATACCCTTTGCACAACGGAATCCCTCAAGGATATCCTCTTTCAGTAATTCTATTCCTTATTGCTTTCAATAGTCTATCAGACACCATTGCTGCACACAAAAATATAAAATTCATAGCTTATGCGGATGATTACAACGTAATAGCGGACCTAAAAAAACAAAAAAATATCCATATCGATCTCGAAAATTTATTTGGAGACATAACAGATTGGTGTAATGAATCTGGAGCATTACTTTCTGTTTCAAAATGCAAACATATCCATGTTTGCAGGAAAAGAAACTGTATAAGTCACATATCAACTCGCACAACATCAATAGAAACGGTCAAGGAGTTAAAACTCCTTGGATTATCATTTAACTCAAAATACAAATGGAAACCACATATTAAAAACCTGCAAAAATCTCAAACAAATCGTTAAATATAATAAAATGCCTTTCTAATGACAAGTTCAACTTTCACCCTCACACATTAATCCAAATCGTCAAAAGTACATTAGTATCTAAAATAGATTACGGCTTACCATTATATGGACTGGCGGCAAAAACAACATTAAAACCAATAAAAACAATATTAAATACGGCGGTACGCATTGCGTTAGGAGCATTCTGCTCAACGCCAATAAGGAATTTATACTTCGAGGCAAATGTTGCGACACTTGAAACAAGAACCAAACAGCTACAAGCTAAATTATTTAATACTATAGTCCATTCATTTGATTCTCCGCTTAAACACATAATAGAAAATATAACAACTAAAAACGGTAAAAAATATAAAAACTCTGCCCTTAACAAATGCATTAACATCTGTTCGATGCTAAACATCAAACCTACTCTAAATGAAGCAGGTCCCAAGGCATACCCTCCTTGGCATCTCAAAGCTATCGACACACAACTTAAAGCATTCAACAAATCCTCTACTTGTAAGGATGTATACATACATACAAAAATTTAGAGAATATAAACAAAGCATTAACGATCACACTCTCCTATACACAGACGGATTCCTTAACCAGGAAGTTATTGGATATGCGATAACAACTGAAAATGAAGCTATCAAACTCGCAATTCTACCAAGCTACTCATCGGTATACACTGCAGAGACAATTGCTCTACTTGAAGCAGTAAACATTGCAACTAGAATGCCTGGAAAAATAATGATATGCTCTGACTCATTATCAGCAATTGAATCTATAGAGAATGTGGATAACTACTCTTTCTATCCAGCTACCATTCGAACGCTGCTAATTAAACATTATCCAAAAATTAAAATACTGTGGGTTCCCAGACACGTCGGTATAAGAGGTAATAAATATGCTGACGAGGCAGCAAAAAAGGCAACAATATCTCCACTTATCACATCATCAAATATAAATCGAACAGATATCAACAGACATGTTAAAAAAAACACTCCTCAACAAAAACACAGATTTAATACACCGCACTTCAATCTGGTACCAAAATCTCAACCAAAACAATGATAATATTGACTCAATAATATTAACTCATCGAAATAATATTCAGAACCAAAATTTAACATCCTTCCTTGCCGAACCCTCAACCAAAAACCTCCTAAGCATCCTTAAATTCCTCAAAACAACCAAAGTTATAAAACATTTGTAGCTATACATTAAACCGTTTATCAAAGTTAGATCTTTATCATTGTATTTATCTATTATATACTTCTAAATCCTTTTAATAATTTAATAGTAAACAAATTGTTATATGATAAGATCCCACTAAGAACCAGCCGAAAGCCTTAGCAGCTATGGCTGTCCTCTCTGTAGCTTTAGTTTTAAACTTTAAGCATACAGTGCAAAAATAAATAAATAAATAAATTAATGAGGTCGATGAGTTTTGCCACTTAGATGCCAGAATCACCAAAGCATGATATGCATTCTACAAACTCAGCAATACTTGGCCGGCGCGCAACATCACAAGACACACCAATCAGCGAATATTTAATTGCAGCTTAAAGTCAGTACTACTGTATGGTAGCAGCACGTGGAAGCTTACTGACAGAATCACAATAAACTTACAAACATTTATTAACCGCTGCCTACGCAGAACTCTCAAAATCTTTTGGCCGAACACAATAAGCAATGATGAGCTACTGCGGAGAGCAAAAACTAAGACAATGCGACCCCATAGGGCTGTTTCACAAGGCCTCGAAAAAAACAAAAAGTTTTAGATGGATAATTCGTTTGTTTATGAAGATATCGTAACCAAATTTGGCACTCGGAAGCTTTTTATAATTCCCCATCACTGCACTAAACTTGATCAAAATCGGTTGACTATATCATATAGCTCCCATAGGACAGATCGGTCAAAAAAACGTTTTTTGTACAAAATTCGGTGTTTTTGTTTATTTTTGAAGATATCGATACCAATTTTGGAAGTCGAGAGTCTTTTAGTTTCCCATCTCCGCACCATATTTGATCAAAATCGGTATTATATATATATTATAGCCTCCATAGCACCAATCGGTGAAAAGGACGTGTTTGGTGCAAAATGCGAAATTTTTTTTTGCATTATAAAAATATCGTAACCAAATTTGGCAAAGACACATCTTTTCGAGTTCGTAAGCAATGTATCGGATATGATTGCAATGTGGTGGTACAGGGTATCCCAAAGTCGTCAGCGCCCGACTTAAAGGTACGCCATTTTTTCTTCTGCTATTTCGTTTAAAATGTTTCTTATTTGACCAAGGTTTCTTAATTTATGGGAAATCAATTCAAAATGTTCTATTTATTTTATGTTGATTTGGCACATTATGTGCTGTATAGCTGCGTCTGTTGAATGATTTTTGCTGTTCCAAACGTCAAACCGCGATGAATTTTAGAATGCAAATTTTACTTAAAGAAACCCGAATGTCTTTTTTTGTGGCAAAAAAGGTTATTTTATCAGTGTTCTACTCACTTTGGTTGATAAATTGGCATTTTAATCTCTGTATTTAAATAGTAAAAAATTAAAATAATTTGAATTTGTAAAAAAAAAAATTTTCAAAATTGGCCAAAAAACTCATAGTGCAGTGGAATCATCAATTTTTTATTATATACAATAATATTCCATGAGAATTATGACTCTTTTCAAGTCACTTCGAATTTGACTCCAGAAGAACTTAAGACTTGGGCCCGAGCTCAGTTCAGCTTTAGTACATATACAGATTAAGTTCGGTTACTGTTAAAAACACTTCCTGTTAATTTATATATACTTTATAGGGTAAGCGATGCCAACTAATTATATCTTTGTTCTTTTGGTACAGCGTATATTGTCCAAAAATGTATTATTAAAAAAAAAAATTTGAACCTATAGCTCATTTTATTATCACGTTTTTTACAGAGATTAACTACCGATCAGCATAAGGAGCCAGAGACGTTTAATAAGCTTGAAAGTCAGGAGCGCACATTTATTAAAGAAACGGATACTAAGCAAAAAAAAGAAACTAAAGTTGTTAGTGGTATTCCACAGAATGAGCGAAGCCTTCTGCCCACTCCAATCGACGTGCATCATACTTACCAAAATCTTAATGTAGGTGACAAACGCGACAAGCTTTCTGCGAATGTCAGTATGGGCAGTAACAACAACCAAGTGAATGTTTATAAACCTCCGTATATGCAAATGCCTCGGGGTCCCCCATTGCATATGATGCCACATCAACACGCAACACAATACAATGGTTATGCACACATGCCACACAGGCACCCGATAAGGTAAGATTTGATTCTTTTGAAACGTTTATAGCTAGTGCTTATTAAATTAACATTAAGTTTAGTATTAAATACTAGAATTCATTAAAATAAAGAAAGTATAAAAAAATCGACCGAAGTTGAAGTGGACGCGAAATTACCGCCTATTGCTGTCTTTAAGAAGACTGCAAAATTCCTTCATGATGTTCTTGAAAGCATCAAAGTAACTGATTACTTCATCAAAACTATTTCGATTGGAAACAAAATATTCATCAAAAGCGATACAAATTTTATTAAGACATGTAGAAAACTTCGTGAGCTAAATTGTGAATTTTACTCTTATCAAACGAAAAACTCTAAACTCTACAAAGCCGTACTTTTTGGTCTTGATAAACTGCCTAATGACGAAATTAAATCATTACTTATAAATCTTGGTTTAAATTGCCTCGATGTCAAAACTATTGAGAAAACAACTAGAAATAATCACAAACTATTACTTTATGTAGTATATTTTGCTCACTTTGCATAAGCTACTTAAAGATTATTTGTATATCAACCATACAAAAGTTCGATGTGAATAGAAGACAAGATCCCACAATAAACTTACTACTCAGTGCTACAATTGGCAACTATATGGGCATGGCTCAATGCATTGTGCTGTTAAAACTTCTTGTGCGTACTGTGCCGGCTCTCACAATACTATTGACTGCCCTGACAAAACCGAAGTAAAATGCGCAAATTGCAAGGGAAATCATCATTCTAACGATGTTAAGTGTCCTTTAAATGGTAATTAATTATCAACATAAAATGAAGCCTCATTTCCATACCAATCATGGAATAAATCAAAACAACAATGGAATGCTGCTCAGAGAGAATACTATGCTGAATTTTTCTTATAACTCTCCACCTACTGCTTACCAGAGCTACATAAATATCCTACTCAATGATTTACCGAATTATACCAATAGCAATGGGAGCTCTCATCAACCGATCTCTTCCGATTTATTCACCGTAAACGAAATGACTGCTCTTTTTACCGAACCTATAAGCAAATTAAATGGTTGCACATCATAAAGTGAGCAATTTAATGCTATAACAAATCTTGCTATAAAATACGTGTACTCTAACAATTAAAAAACACAAATTTCTTAATATTATGGCATGGAACGCTCGTGCCGTTCTTACAAAGCGACTTGGAAAATTTAGCATTCAGTATTCCAAAGATCCATCATATATTCCAGCCAGTTATAAGGGAAAACCTTCTAATTTGGATGTGTTTCTTACAAATTCTCCAAATAATTTCGCGGAGCCAGTTGTACATTCAGAACTATCGTCCGATCACAAGACTGGAATTGTGCAAATTTGCTGATAGTACCTGTCCTTACCGTCATCAAAAGTGAAACATATTTACAGTACTCCAAAGCAGAATGGAAGAAGTTTAAACGTCGCCTGAACGATGTATCTCAAGAACAATTCGATCTTTTTATGAGTCGTCTCCCTAATATTGATACTATTGGTTTGATGGCTGACATTCTAACAGCTTATGTAACAGATACAATACATAAATCGATACCTGAAAAGGAAATTAAACCTTTAGTCAGTAAACTTTCACTTAACATTAAAAGTCTCATTAAAGATAGAAACACTACTCTAAGAAAATGGATCGGAACCAGGCAGGCGATCTTTAAAGCCAGGTTGAATTTCTTGAATCATGCAATTCGGCAGAAACTGTTTGAGCTAAACAATGTCACTTGGAATCATAAATTGTCTGAATTAAAGAAAAATGAAAAGCCATTTTGGAAACTTACCAAAATCATTAGAAACAAGAAACAATTTATTCCACAATAATGAAGTTCTTTCCACTAGACAAGAAAAGGCAAACATCCTAGCTGACATATTTGAATCTTAATATAATAAAACTAAGACTTACTCTGATTCTACCACATCAACTTTTGTGGATAACTCACTTAGATGCCTTATGGACTCAACACATTCTTGCCCTGAAATCACTTCTGGGGAATTTTAACCATTTATTATGTCTTTTAAAAATAAGAAATCTCCAGGTATTGATCAAATACCTAATATCTGCCTTAAAAACTACCAAATGGCACTCTGACTTATTGCATGTTTTTCAAGGCAGGGGAAGATTTTAAAGCGTCATATCGTGGAAACTACTAGAGATACTTACACGAAAAACTGAGTTTTAGTAACTTTGGCGCCTAAAATGTGAACTTCTGGGTATACCTTCCATTACAAATAAAATTTTAAATTCAATTTTAAACATTTTCTGCCTTGGAAGTTTTTGTGTACGGCTTATAGATCTCGAGATAAATGGGCTCAAACATATGTCAAAATAATGGAAAGCCCTACGGGGGGAGGAGGTCTCCAATTTGGTTTTAGACTTTTTGGATGGTCCTTAATACATTAAGCAAGAGAAATTCTAGTGTGCAATTTTTTCCAGGTCAGCCCCTTTTTTGGTCTATTTTTACTGTACTATATAAATGAAACGCTTTTACATATTCCTTTAAATTTCGCAGATTTTTGCATTTTTGTAGATGTAGTTAAAATCAACTTCTATTTTTGTCACGTACTAAATCGTTGGTTTTATGCCGATACATTGGAAACGGTAAATTAACAGACCCTATATTTTACACTTTGTATACTGCTACAAAAACAGTATCCAAATATAAACACAAGGAACAAAGAATTTCACTCTTTCTTTACTTTTTTGCACTTTAAAGGCGTACGAATGTCGCGTACTGCGATCCTGGAAATGCCCATATATGATGCCAATTTTTGTAAAATGTATAGCAAAAAGAAAAGAGCAAGTCAAATGATGTATTATTTTTTCTTTCTGATCTATCATTTTTACAAGTTTATATTAAATGCTTATATTCGTAAGAGATAAATTGTTTAAATTACGTATAGTACAGTAACAATAGACCACTGGAATTTCTCTTGCTTAATGTTTTAAGGACTATCCAAAAATTATCTATCAAAACTTATATATTGGCAACAATTTCGACCTTTCAACTCTCTAAGTTTGATAGACAAAAAGATATCATGCAAAAACCGTACCAACATATGTACATTGTACATATATTGTCAGGGGCGGTGCCATGGCTCCTACCCACAAATACGAAAACTCGGTTATAGACTTAGAGCAAGGTCACTAACATTCCCTAAAAGTTTCATGCATTAAGTATTTTTTTCCATATGAAACTCTTCGTTAACTGTACTAGCAGCACACACACACTATATAAAACCGTGTCACTACTCTGCCGAGCCATCAAACAAACGCAGTTGCGTTATAATTTGTTAGCAGAATTTAATTTAGAGGCACAAAATTATTGCAATTTAATTTATTAAAAAATCACGATTGCGTTTTTTAGACGTTAGAATGCTTTATACGCTTTACTAGCTTTAACCGGAACCGAACTAAATGACATTTTAAAATGCACCAACATTTATTACCACAGCACGATTCTTTTATTATTTAATGCTGATGGAATCATAAATTAACTTAACAATCTCGCCTTTATATTACATAATGCGGGATTACGTACGGTTGCACAACTACTACGATCCTTGCCAAAATGCAGTTCACAAATTAACTAACCTAAAATTTTATTGAAAAATGCGAGAGAATTACAACAACAACAAAAAAAGCCAAAAAACGCAGACGCTCTAAGCAGATGCCTAAATTGTTATTGTTTAACTCTGCTATTGCTTTTTGTACGACTTTCTAAGGCGCTCAGCGCAAAGGAAACGTTGAGAATGTCTTACTATTTACACTCCTTAGATGAAACAAAACGTGTGCGTGAGTTCATATTAGGGTGGTCCAAAAAAATATTATTTTTATTTTTCATTCTCCAGAAGGCCATTTCTTTTCGTTTAGGCATTAAACGTTTCTATGCAAAATTTCAGCTCAATTGAATAATAATTAGGGGTCGCTATGATTTGTCGATTTTTTTGATATAAATAAAAATCTGTGATATCAGTAATCTGTGATATCAGTAAAAAGTAATTTTAATGAACATAAATGATCTTACAAGTTAAAATGTGAGAGAAAATAAAGTAAATGCTGTGGTAACTTATAGTTATGCAACTGATTCCTCATTTTCAGGATATTAGATTTTGAAGTCACCGAATACTTCTTTCGGTGAATATCGACGTCACGCAGGAGATATTGCTTTTGTTCTTCGTTTTTCGTGATACTCGAATTAAATTTTTGTATCAAAGCTATACCACGCTCTGCGCAGTCATTCACTACTTTCAGCCTTTTGCTGCATTTCAATATAAATTTCATCAGTGGGGCACTGTGAAGGATCTTTTATTAAAAATGCTTCTGATTTTTTTTGACCATCAAAGACAAGCAGGTCAAACAGAACTTTAGTTCGTTGAGAAATTCTGTAAAAGTATTGGATTTTCTACCATTACCCTTTTTTCTTCAGGAAGAACTCTAGAATCGAATAACGATATACCAATTTAGTGTTCGGAAAAGTACCAAAGATGACGGCAGAATGCTTTTAGGATAGCTTTTGACCTGTTCTAGAAAATTAGCATCATTTAAAGGGGCTCGCACTGCCAGGGGAGCTTCGTTCCAATGTCGCCCGGAAATCAAACTGATAAACAGAGATAATTCCGTAACAGACCGTTTTTCAGCTGCAGTTAGATGAAACTGATCTTGAAATAAATATTTACATTTTTAGGCAATAGATAGTGTTTAGAGGAGACACTATTTTGTGCCACCTTTGGCCAAATTATAAAAAATATTTGATTTAAATAATAAATAAATAATAAAGCCGAGCTAGTTAATGTAAACGTGCGTGTTTATTCGGTGATCTGTTTGAAGCAGCAGCATGCAGCAGCATACGAAAGCTCGACTTGAGTGCAAGAGAGAGAGAGTGTAACAAAACAAAAGCTCCCGCTTGAGTGAGTTCTATCGCAGTAGAACAAAGCGAGGAGCGTGATAAAGAATAATATGCCACAAGTGCATTTACATATGTACTGAATGTGTTTAGTTATTTTAATGTTATGTGTTTGTTATGTTTATGTTTTGTGTTAGTTATGTTCTGCTCCCGACAGATAGCTTTTGCCATCCAACGAGCTTGATGTAAGGCTCCAGGTGTACGAAACTTGACTTCTTCAGTTACTTCGGAACTTCTTAGGAATATGCGGCACAAGTTCAGTAATTCGACATAATCATCTCTGGGCTGTTGAGTTTTTATTGCTTCATTGTAATTGTTGCGTCGCTAAATAGCAATATTCAGCAGCGCGCCGACTGATCCAATAATTTCTACTGGGGTGCTTGTCAAAAGCTCTTCCAGTAACGGATCTTATGCTTTGTGTGTTTGTCTCGCTCGCACCTACACGAAATGCGGCTTGAGCCAGCCACATGCTGGACTGTAGCAGCTACTGCAATAGCTTCTGCAGTCAAGCATGTGACCGGCTCAAATGAGTGAAGAAAAGAACTTGATTGATGGCAGTCAAGACCGCATCGAAGCGCAGGCAAACCACAAATATTTCAGCTCACACCCACACTTTTTCCGTGAGCTACTGTTGTGAACTTAAAATAACTACAATTTGTTTTCGGGAGGCTTGCTATATGTGGACCGCGTTGGCGCAGCGGCCGAGACACCAGTCAACATTCTGAAATATTTTGCTGAAAGTATTTCAACGAAGTGAAAGTATTTCAACGAAGTATTTCAACGAAGTGAAATACTTTCGCTACAAACGCGGAGGCAGCGTGTTCTACATTTCGTGCGGTGTGCGGAGGATCAGCCAGAGCAGTCTGATATCCGTCTGGAGCTCGAAGCTTAAGCATCTCGCATGGTGTAAGGAGTATCAGCCAGAGTGTCTGATATCCATCAGGAGTGCGAAAGTGGCAAGCAGCATTGTGCACCGTGAGCGGCGTATCAGCCAGAGTGTCTGATATTCGCCTGGAGTGCAAAACCAGCATACAGTGTGCGAAGTATCAGCCAGAGCAGTCTGATACCCACCTGGAGTGCGAAACCAGCAGAGCACTGAGTGCGGAGTACCAGCCAGAGTGTCTGATATCCGGCTGGAGTGCATCTGGAGTATTCTTTAGCCTGAGAGGTGAGCGGTATCTTCGAGCAGCAGCAGTGAAGTTGCGGCTGCAAAGGCGTAGACAAAATTGGCGCGCTATTGAGATAACCTCAAAGTGTTACGTAATACCGCGTGCGTTGGTATGCAGAGACAAGACTCAAGGGCAAGTGAGAGTGCAACAGAGACGACTACACATCATAAGAGTGAGACGGCAAGCTTGATGGCAGAGCCAACGGGGCATTTCCAGGAAGATCGCCCACAAGTGTCGTCTGCAGCAATGTCTACGAGTACGTCTACACCAACGCAAGGAGGCAACATAGACTGCAGTAGAGTGCAGCCTATTGATGCCATGAAGCAGTTTTGGGATTCATCGTTTTGTAATCCCACTGGATATAGCGACGCAGCTGAGATGGTCAAGCTGGCGCCCCATACAACTACGTGGGCTGCGCCAGTTTCATCAGCCGCGCCGCGCGATGGGTTAGCATTTCCAACAAACACAGCAATGTTTAGCCAAACGACAGCACCGTACAGTGGCACATACCCCAGTAGTGCAGCGCCAGGCAGAGCGTCCGCCGTGTATATGCCACAATTTGCAAGTACGCAGTTCGAAAACAACGCGCCGACTGCTGCTGCGTTGACGTCAACCCAAATAGCAGCACGCCAAGTTATTAGCAGAGATTTGCCAGTATTTTCCGGTAAGCCCGAGGAGTGGCTGTTGTTTATAAGCAACTACGAGCAATCCTCTCAGCGATGCGGCTTCACCAACGAAGAGAATCTGATCAGACTACAGAGATGTCTGAGAGGTGCAGCTCTGGATGCTGTGCGTGGCAAACTCATGGTGCCTGCTATGGTGCCCTATGCGATTGGCACATTGAGAATGTTGTACGGGCGCTCAGAGATCGTGCATGCAGCTCTACAACGTAAGCTGAGAGAGGAACCAGCAATCAAACTGAACAATTTGGATTCGTTGATACGACTGGCATTGGCCGTTCAGAACTATTGCGCAACTATGTTGGCAGTAAACCTGCAAGACTATCTGAACGATCCGGTGCTACTCAGCGAGCTGGTTGCTAAATTGCCAAGCGACCTGAAATTGGACTGGGGCAAACATCGGTTGTCATCTGGTGGCGCCAACTTGGCCACATTTGATAATTGGCTTTTCAACAAAGCGATGTGTGCTTCCATGGTCACCTCTTATGAGCATCAATACTCAGACAGCAGCAAAGGCAACGGACAAAGGGCAACTAAGGAGCGAGTACTGGTTCACAACGTGGTGGACTGCCAGAGAAGCAAGGAATACTCGTGTCCTCAATGTAAAGAGCAGCACAACTTATCCAATTGCAAGGAGTTTCGAGCAATGCCAACGAAAGCGCGGCTGGTCCGAGCCAAGGACCAAACTGCACAAAAATTTCTGTGGCGCGATGGCGACGCTTCGCGGCCACCTGACACGTACGTGATGCAACGAATGATACATCGGCGCACCCTTTGAAATACAAGAGAAGGTCCTAGGCATGTGGTGGCTGCCCGGCAAAGACGTACTTACGTACATGGTAAAAGCAGAGCTTATCAATAACGCAACGTCAGCCCATATAACCAAGCGTCGTGTTCTGAGCGTGGTTATGTCAATATTTGACCCGCTTGGGCTCTTAGGCTTTTTTAACATTCGTGCCAAGATTATTTTGCAGAATATCTGGCGATCTGGTGTAAGCTGGGACGAGCCGCTCAAGGCTGACGATGAAGATGACTGGCTACAGTGGCAAAGAATGCTGCCGCAACTAAGTGAGTTGTGTATACCCCGCTGCCTGCAAGGCGTTAGCTGTGCCAAGACGCTGCAGCTGCACGTGTTCGTGGATGCCAGTTTGGATGCATACGCCGCAGTAGCATATCTGCGCGCCGACTTGGGCTCTGAAATATGCTGCACATTGGTTGCATCTAAAACCAGAGTTGCGCCCTTGAAGCCGATATCTGTACCTAGGATGGAGTTGATGGCCGCTGTACTAGGCCTACGTCTGGCAAAGTGTATTGAATCTGAAGTATCAGTACGCATTGACCAGCGCATATTCTGGACCGACGCCCGTGACGTTCTATACTGGATTCGTTCTGACGCGCGCAAGTTCCCTCAGTTTGTGGCGCTGCGTGTCGGGGAAATTCTGGAAGGATCCGAGGTAGACAGCTGGCGTGGGTACCATCGGCCCGAAATGTCGCTGATGAAGGGACCAAGTGGACGAGAAAGCCAGAAATCGACGATTCAAAACGCTGGTTCACCGGACCCGAATTTTTGTTGCTTGATGAGTCGCAGTGGCCGCATATGGATGCGACCACAATAAGCAGCAGCAGCGTGTTGTACCATGTAGAGTACAACGCAACTCACGTATCAACTTTAGCATGCATTATGCCCGACCCACACCGATTTAGCAAGCTGGAGCGCCTGCGTGTCGCTCAGAAACGAGTACTGATGTATCTACACATTATTGCCAAGAAATCGTGTGGCGTTTTATTAAGGGGTCTGCTGCAACTAAAACTGGATGCTGAGATGGACGTCGTGTTTATACGCGTCTGCCAGGAGGAAGCATTTCCTGAAGAGATTGATCATTTGAAGACTGGTCAACACCTGACGAACAGAAAAAGCATACTGTTCAAGTGTTCTCCATACCTGGACGAGCAAGGCATACTTCGCGTGCGACGACGAATCGATGCTATTGAAGGCGTCGAGGTCAGCGTGAAGCGCCCAGCAATTCTGCCACGTCATCATAGAGTGACGTACTTATTGGCGGAATACTACCACCGGAAATACCACCACCAGCACAACGAGGTCGTGGTAAATGAGATGCGCCAGCGCTACTGGATTTTTGGACTAAGAGCGCTTGTAAGAGAAGTGGCAAAAAGCTGCCCTGCGTGCAAAATACGTCGCGCGCAGCCGCAGCCACCATTGATGGGTGATTTGCCAATAGAGAGGCTGTCGCCACACACACAGCCATTTACATACACTGGTGTGGATTACTTTGGACCGATCGACATTGCAGTAGGACGACGCCGGGAGAAACGGTGGGGAGTTCTATTCACCTGCCTCACTGTCCGCGCCGTCTATCTGGATATTGTGCCATCCCTGTCAACTGACTCGTTTCTTATGGTTTTGAAACAGTTTACTGCTCGCCGCGGTGTTCCTCGCCGCTTGATGTCGGACAATTTTCGCGGCGCCAGCAGAGTCCTTAAGGAGGAGATTGAGCGCATATCGACCTCACAAGTGGAGAGCAAATATCCTGAAATGACTTTCACGTTTATTCCACCAGGAGCGCCGCATATGGGCGGCGCATGGGAACGTATGGTGCGTTCCACAAAATCTGTACTGACTGAGATTCTGCCAATAGGTCTGCGTGAGGATGTTTTACGCGCAGCACTGGCAGATGTCGAGAGCACGCTGAATTCGAGGCCTTTAACCTATGTGCCTCTGACTTCAGCAGATGACGAGGCGCTCACACCCAACCATTTTCTGGTCGGCAACTCAAGCGGGCTACGAGAACGTGGTGCCATGCAGCAAACTGGCGCTACACTGGCAAAGAACTTTCGGGTTGCCAGCCAACTGGCTGACCGATTTTGGAAAAGATGGCTACGAGAATATCTACCCACACTGACGAGACGTACGAAGTGGTTTCAACCGAATCCAGAGCCGATTGCGGAGGGCGACGTTGTGATCGTCGTTGATGAAACCAGCAAACGAAACTCTTGGCCAAAAGGTGTAGTAATTGAGGTGCACAAGGCAAGTGACGGTCAGGTACGTAGCGGTGTAGTGCGCACTGCAGAGGGTCTGGTAACACGTCCTGCAGTAAAACTCGCCAAACTGGACATTGGATACAGGCAAGAAGTTGGTAATACCCAGCGCGGCCGCGCTGTTGAATTACGAGGTGGGGAATGTTGCGTCGCTAAATAGCAACATTCAGCAGCGCGCCGACTGATCCAATAATTTCTACTGGGGTGCTTGTCAAAAGCTCTTCCAGTAACGGATCTTATGCTTTGTGTGTTTGTCTCGCTCGCACCTACACGAAATGCGGCTTGAGCCAGCCACATGCTGGACTGTAGCAGCTACTGCAATAGCTTCTGCAGTCAAGCATGTGACCGGCTCAAATGAGTGAAGAATAGAACTTGATTGATGGCAGTCAAGACCGCATCGAAGCGCAGGCAAACCACAAATATTTCAGCTCACACCCACACTTTCCGTGAGCTACTGTTGTGAACTTAAAATAACTACAATTTGTTTTCGGGAGGCTTGCTATATGTGGACCGCGTTGGCGCAGCGGCCGAGACACCAGTCAACAGTAATATTTTAACATTTCTTTACGGAGCGGAGTGTCACAAGTTCTGGCGTTTTGTACAAATTATCACTGCCAACTGTAAATTCCTGTTGATTTATATTCGGCCATTCCTTCTGAAATCGCTTGAAAGGACTGAAATCTGGTCCACTGCTGGATCCAAACAAGGTCTTGAAAACATCGGACAGGATAATTTCAAAAATGTGATGTCGGCAAGCAATCCAAATAAGTTCTTTATCTAAAGCTTTCTCGATCAAAGAGCATGCACCTTGATTCAAACCCGTATTAGAAGCGGTCGTGTTAAAGCAGAGGCAACGCAATTGAGATTTTAGCTGCCAATCGTCAAGGGTTTTCAAGCAGCCGATGCTGCTTGCGCTTGCCGGCTAAATCACTCCAAACAGATCACGCAATAAATACGCACGTTTATATTAATTGGATCGGCTTTATTATTTCAATCGAATATTTTGTATAATTTGGACAACGACTTTGTAATAGGTTATTCGAAAAATCATAGCGACCTCTAAACGTGTTCGTATACGGCTAAATTTTAGTATAGGTTTTTCACTTCAAATTAAAGTTTTTTCATTTCAAATTAAATTTTTTTCATTTCAAATTCAAGTTTTTTCATTTCAAATTCAAGTTTTTTTATTTCAAATTCAATTTTCATTTTATATAAAGTGAAAAAACTAAGTATTTTTAAGAAAAATTATAGAGTAGGCTTAAATTTCTCGCTATTATTTTGTTGAAAAAATTTTGTCCAGAGCTCGCAAGAAGTGGTCCTTTTTGCCAGCAGTCATAAAAAAACATGTTGCTTGCGGACACGATTAACCCTTTATTAGTTTTTGTTGCATATCTGCAACATACCGGTAAAACTCATTTATTTTGGAATTAAGTCATAAAAAGGGACAAGTGTCAATTGTAAATTCAACTGCAATGCTTTCTTTTTTAATATTTGTGGGTTGGTAACACTACCCAAATCATATGGTCGGTTGCCCGGCCAATTTCGTGAATTGTGAAATTAAGCCGCGTTGGAAGTTTTGTGTTGCAAAATTTTAATATACCAAAGTTATTTATTAAACAATATTTACAAATTTCAAAAGGTAATTATAATAATAAAACATGTTTAACCGGGTTCTTGTGTTTTTGTGTAGTCTAATACAAGTAATTTTGGAATTTCGCTTTGTTGCAGATATGCAACAAATTGCCTTTGTGACTTAAAAAATGTGTTATTGCTTATATGTTTAGCGCCTCTGTTATGTGTTTGTTTTTCCATGGGTTTGGTCTTTTGTATGTTCTTTTTAGGTTAGAATAAATCAGTTATTTGTCATATGCTATTTTTATTAGGGAATAATGTCTGCAAAAGGGTTGACACAAGTCGCGGGTATTATCGACAGTATACAAAGCGAAGATGACCTCGACTTTTCTGCTGATGACGAAAGCGATTACTGCCCAGTGGAAGATTTTAGACAGACAGACGATGAAGAATTTGAAAATCAAGACAAAGGTCGAAATGGTTTGGACGCTGCATTTTCAAATACCGATGTTATTGAGATTACTGACATAGACGACACTATGGTTTCAAACACTAATGTTTCTAATAGAAAGGAACAAAGACATAAACTCTTATGGAGGCAGCGCAATTTAATTTTTACCGAAAATCAGTTGCATCTCCTTACAAGCACAGCCTTAACCGCTGAAGTTATGGAACTTATGCAGCCCACACAGTTTTTTTTTCTATCTCTTCCCAAAGCATTTATTTGAATATATTAGAAATGAGACCAGTCTTTACATAAACCAAAAAGATCCAAACACCAATATCATTTTCACTTCTTTGGAAATCAACCAGTTTATTGGCATTATTTTATATATGTCTATCGGACGGTTACCCAAGGTGTCACAGTACTGGGTCAAGGATATTGGGATGGACGCTGTTCAAAAAGTTATGACGCAGAAAAGATTTGAGACGATCAGACGTCACATCCACTTTAACAATAATGATAACGTTTTGCCTCCTTCTGATCCCCGCCATGATCGGCTTTTCAAAATACGACCAATAGTGGAAGAATTAAACAAGAATTTCGGTAAAGTACCGATGGAACAGTTTCTGTCTGTCGACGAGCAAATTTGCTCTACCAAAGCCAGGAATATAATGAGGCGGTACAATCCCAATAAACCTCATAAATGGGGATACAAGATTTTGGTACTCAGCGGTAGTTCGGGCTTCTGCTACAAATTCGAGTTTGACACAGGCAATGAGAACGTGATGTTGCCCGACGAGACAGATTTTGGCGCGGCGTCCAATTGTGTTGTAAGATTAGCAAGAGGAGTACCAAGGCATAAAAATTTCCGTTTGTTTTTTGACAATTATTTTACGTCAATACCCCTTCTAAGGTACTTGGCAGTAAATGGGATTCTAGCTTTGGGTACAACAAGCAGAATCCCAAATAATAAATTACCAGAAACTAGCAACTTCATGAAAAGTCCACGTGGTTCGTCTGTTGAATATGTTGCTGACGTTGATGGGGTTGATATTTCAATTACTTCATGGATTGACAATAAAATTGTATCCCTCGCATCAAACTATGCTGGTATTTTTCCTAAAGACACTGCGCGTCGATTTAGCAAGGCTAAAAAGGAGTACATTGAAATCGAGCGTCCATTTTTAGTAGCACAATATAATAAATACATGGGAGGAGTTGATCTTATCGACAGCATAATCGGCAGGTACAAAATTTTAAGAAGGAGCACACGCTGGCAAGTTAGAGTTTTCTACCACTTACTTGATTTGACAGTAAGCAATGCTTGGCTTTTGTACAAACGTGTACACAAGGCTAATGGCTCAAGTGGTAAACTTCTTAGTTCAGCTGAATTTCGTCTCGATATAGCAGAAGTTCTTACTAAAGTTGGCTCAAAAGCTAAAGTGGGAAAACGAAACTCTAATCTTCAAAATGAATTAGATCAAAAGAAACAGAGAGGACCAACACAACACATGCCGAATCAAATAGTACGCCTGGATCAGTTTGGTCATTTTCCCGTATGGACAAATAAGAGGACTCGATGCAAATATCCAAATTGCAAAGGTTTCGCCCAAATAGAGTGCGAAAAATGTGGTGCAGCTTTATGTTTAAATAAAAGAAATAATTGCTTTAAGAACTTCCACATGAATTGATTTTATACTTGGATATACCGAAGCATTAAATTTGGAAAATACTTAGGAAGTATTTTTTTTTTATAAGTATAAGCATGAATTTTATAATTTTGATTTAATTTTGACGTGCAAATTGGAATTTAGTTTTCTTTATATACCAAAATGAAAATAGTTATGTTCAACCAATTTGATGCAAAAAGTTTGTAAAAATAACCCTTAAGCGTATTTGTTGCAGATCTGCGACATACCCTTTTTTTTTTAAAAAAAAAGGTAAAAATCAAAAATTAAAAAAAAAAACGAAAAAATATGGTATTTTTTATTTTCACTTTTCTAGCGAATAAAAAAAACTGCATCAAAATCGGAGAAAAAGACAAATAAAGGGTTAAAAACGGAATCGAAAAAACACTTCAATTTCGTTTGTTTTCAACGCGCTCATTGCTCAACCAACGAGAGTATTTTGTCGCTCACTTTATGCATTCGTATATTTCTTATAGTGAAAAACCTATATAGTTATGAATTTCAATTTTTGTAATTTTTTTCTTTTGTTTTGTTTATATAAAAATACTTGTGTAGTTTCTTCAGTTTTAAATATTCGAATTGAATTTGAAATGAAAAAAATTGAATTTGAAATGAAAATATATGAATTTGAAATGAAAAAACTTGAACTTGAAATAAAAAAACTTGAATTTGAAATGAAAAAAATTTAATTTGAAGTGAAAAACCTATATATATCCGATTTATAAGCTATCGAACAAAATTAGACTTGTGGAGCACGAAAAAAAAAACCTTGTTTTTTTTTTCATACTGGCTTGGACCAGTCTAATACATATGTATATTAAAATTTGTATTTACATATGTATATTTTGTTATATTACAAGTTTATTTATTTATTTATTTAATATTGTAACTTAGAATTAATTCTAGGGAGCAAAAGTAGTTTTAAAAGCCAGAGCAACATAGGCCTTCAGGCTTTTATATTACAAGTTAAAATACAGTTAGCTCAATATACATAAGTAGCTTCAATATTCCTTCAAATATTCACAAAAACATCTTTAAACATCACTTTTCCTTTTAATTATCACTTTCGCTCTGCCAACGCATAAGAAGTGCGAATAGAACAAAATCAATAGTAATTTCTCAGCGCTGAGCGCGTAAGAAAGCAGTATAAGAAGAAATTGAGAAAGAGTTAAACAATGTAAATTGCTGTTTGGCTTTGTTGTTCGTGCAACTCTCTCCGCCCTCGCGCCTACTTCTACATCGTTCTTTGCGCAGCGCGATCTAATTTTGTAGCCAACCAAACAGCACCAAGGCCACGGCATTTCCGGCTGGAGTGTTTTAATTTTGTGAGAGTAACAAAAAGTGAGAGAGAGAAGCAAGCTGGCACACAAGCTAATGCATGCACACTGGCACTTGTATGTATGTATGTCGCTATGTTTCCAGCAGTTCGCTGTTTGTAGCGACTAACCGGTAATTTAGGAGCGACAAAGGGGCAAGTTACCAGCGACATCTTTTCGTATCCCGCCTAATTAATTTTTACACACAATGTCATAGGACGGGTGCAATTGTCGCCTCCTCGATGACATGTTGCCAGTAATTTACCACAGACATGTACGAGGTCATTTACAACAGATAAATCGTAAGTAGTTTACCAGAGACATGTCATCAGTAATTTACCACAGACAAGTCTGAAGTAGTTTACCACAGACATATCTGAAGTAATTAACCACAGACAAATCTTGAGTAATTTACCACAGACATGGTGTATTACCGAATATTATTAGTTATTATAAAACATTAAATAAATATTAGTAAAGACACAATTTTGCACTAAAAGTAATTTTAATTTCAGTAAAAATATCTAAAATAAAAAATTTGCAATATTTTAAAATACACATAATTCTGTTTTTACACGGTAGATTGGTTCCAGAAAAACCGTGTAAAAAAAAGTATGTATTGTAAAGTAAATGTATGACAAGTTCAGGAACTAAAAACAATTATGTATGTATGTAAAACAGCTATGTTGTTAATAAAAAGAAAAGGTTATTAAATTTTCAAGTTTAAAAAAAATTATGTTTGTCTTGGTTATTTTGAAAATGGAATAAAATCGTGAAAAAAAATTTTAAATTTTTTAATTTCAACCCGTGTTAAATCAAAACCGTGTAAAAATAGAATTATGTGTATTTATATAAATAGATAAATAGATTTAAAAACCATAAATAAAGCAATTTAATAAATTTAAATGAATGAGTATGTAGTGTATAAATTAAATTTATAAGTTTGTTGCTTTTATTTATTGTTTTTAAATCTTTTTATCTATTTATTTAAATATTTTAAAAATTTGCTTATTTTTTATTTTAGGTATACTTAACTGAAATTAAAAATTACTTTTAGTGCAAAATTGTGCCTGTACTAATATTTTTTTAATGTTTTATATTAACTTATAATAATTCGTTTTCAAATTTTTCCACAAATTATAAAAATTAAATTCATTTTAGTTTACAATAAGAAAAATTTAAAAATGTATTATAGTTTAATATTACAATTAATTTTAGTATAATATAAACTTAGACTTTATATTTTTTAATTGTTTTCATTTTCATTATTTTTTCGGGATACCATTTTAAAAATTCTTTTTTTGGCGACGCATAGCCGTACGTAGGGTTCCTTCTGGATCACTAGTGGCAATTTCTGAAATTGAGGCTGTAATTAAAAGAAAAAGTCATATCACTAAATAAACAGTGGATTATATATTTCATAAAACTACTTACCTACTAAAATAGAATATAAATTTCTAAGTTGCTTCAAAGACTCTTTGCCTTGGCCGCCTCCGATGATATAGGCCATTGTTACCTCATCCGACAAAACGAATTTTAAATTTTTATCAACACCTCCAGGCCGAATTATTGAAGTGACTGTGTTAATCTGCAAAATTGAATATTATTTTTAAATAATTACTTTACTTACCTGCTATTTTGCTTTTTAGTTTTATTTTATTTGTGGTTTTTTGTTACTGATTTTATAGTTTTTTGCTGATTAAAATGCTTCACACATCACAATTTTAAAGAAATAAACAAAATTTGTCAATTGCTCCGGCTAAAAAAAAAAAATATTTGAATATTCAATTTACAATTACAAATAATAGTTAAACTAAAACGTCGCGCACAAAGCCAAAGCAATTAGCGGCTGATTTACAGAAAATCAAAGTAAACAAAGAAAGATGCACAACAAAGAGGATACGTGTAGAAAATAAAGTGCGCGAAAAGTGGTCGACAAAAAATTGCCGCCTCCACAACGGTGCAATGCAACGCACATATTGTTGTTTGTGTAAAACAAAAACCAAAATATTATCTATTCTTTTTGCCACTTTTCTTTTAATTTTGTTTGTGTAATTTTTAGCCGCAGCGAATGTAAAACACGCACACAAAAAGGTAGAAAAACGAGCTCGAGTTGACGTTAAATAGTGTTGCGCAACGGGTTGAACATTAATGTGCTACACATAAACTCATCAACACGTTGCTCTACTTTGATTGGTCATTTTCGAGTTTGTGTGCGTTGCTTGAAGTGTGTGTGCTTCCAGTTGAATGCGTGCGTTGTGGCATTTTTGTCGTTTGTCATTGAGGTTTTAATTTTCGTTTATAAACACGTATTCTTTGCACGCGAAAATGTCTGTGGAAATGAGTGAAATACTGATTTGCAGACCGTGCAAGTTGTGTGGACAAATGAATTAATTATTGATTTAATGACGGCTGGCCCGGTGAGATCGCTTTTCGAAAACGAGTATTTTGCTTGGCAGTCCACGGTGATACACGCTCAAGAAGAAAATCGATATCCTCCACGTCCATTCGCACAAAATTTTAAGAAAATTACACAGTATTGGAGTTCGTAGGGCCAGCAGAATTAAGCGACTTCAGTTTCGCATATATTTCTTTGAAAAAACAGCTTTCATCGCGATTCAAAAACATTTCGTCCACGCAGAATCGCTTACGCTTTTTTTCGCTCTGGCGTCGACGTTCAGCGTCTGCTAAAATTATTATTGCGGCAGCTTATTTTCTCTTTCGTTCAGCGGAAATCATTTTTTATTTTCACAAAAACAGACGTGTCGTCACTTTGAAATCTCAAATAGAAATGAATTTACCTTCACCGTTTACACATAAACATTCGAAGCTCGATGCTTCGTCTAGTGCACGAGGCTACCAACGCGTGCATCAACTGGATGCTTCAACCGTGTTCGAATCGTGTTGGTCAAAGATTTTTTGTCAAAATTTTCGTTGACGAACTCAAGTTGATCAACTAGGTGGACGAGGTCTCTCAACAAATGAATGAGTTGACCAACTAGGTGGACGATGTATCTCAACAATTGAATGAGTTGATCAACTAGGTGGACGAGGCTCACAACGCGCTCAACGCATTCATATTCAATTTCAAGTCGTAACGCGTTGATCAACGCAAAAAATTACAATAACGCACAAGTGTACGAGCCCACAAATTTGTTTTCAATTGAAGAATGTGAAAACCAACGACCAGCATAAGCAAGGCAACAAATACATAAAATTTGTTCGCTTTTTTTAGTGACGACTTGTCGCCAATTGCTGGCGGCCGAACTGCAGGGTTGTATTAACGCAATGCATACAAAAACAATTCTTTCGTTTACACACATACACATGTGCTGCGTGCTTTAGCTGACCAACCGCGGCCACTTTACTCTCCTCTCCATACCATGACCACGGCACGCTCTACGTCAGCATAGCAATCCGTCAATGCGAAAGAGAAAATCGAACCAAGCGCGCCGACACTAACATTTTGACTAACAAAATTTCAAAGTTACTCCCTACGAAAAGTCCGCCTAAAAAGTTTTACTTCAAAAACACGCTGTATATACTTTATTTGTGCCCAATGAGTCAAAACAATACTATAGTATCACAACTATCTTTTAAGTGAATAAAATGGTTTAATCGCATCAGTAATTTTATTCTTCTATATATTTCAGCTATGGCCAGTTTTCAAACCAATCAATTCATCCATTACGCTCAGCCTTTATGCCTGCCGAAAATGTCAATGTAAATCCACAAGTTTTTCCATCTTCAAATCTAGCTTTTATTTACCAAGGCGTGGCAGCAAAAGTTGGAACAGGGTAAGTAAATCTGTTGTTTGCAAAGATAATATTTTTCTTCAAGCATGTTTTTGTAAGCGCATAATAATAATAAATAAATTGCATTAAGTTGTAAAATTTTGATGCAAACTTGTAAATTTAACAAACAAAATAACTATTATGTATTTGTTAATGGAATAATAGACAATATATTTTCAACCTTCAAAATATATAAAGAGTTGAGATTTTCGGTGATGTATTTATGAATGGTAGGTACCACCCAGAGACCTGCAACGAGTATAAAAATTTTTGAGTGCACTCAGTCATGACTTAAACTTTTGGGCTTTGTTAGTCAAGCAAGTTTATGTGGTAGGTTGTTTCAGCGATTTTTTTATTTGCAGCATTAGCACGCATACATATTTGCCTGTGTAGCGTCGAAGAATGAATTGTGAGCCTTTTTTGGGTGAATGCAAATGCGTAGTATTGTGGGTGAGTGCCTAATTCATCTTATTAGTTCACCCTATACTTTTGTATTGTATTAGAAACATAGGTAGTCAGCCACAAAGCAGCAGTCATTGTTATTAGTTGTTGACGTTTTTAAGTCGAAAAAATTGCAGAAAATCCCGATTTTATTATTTCGCAAATAAAAAAAGCTTTAAATGAATATTCAAAAAAATAAATATTGTTAAGTAAAGTTAGGCGTACGTCATGTAACGTACGCAACGGAAAACAAGGTTTTTTTAAATTAGCTGCTTGGATTTTTATTATATTATATTATAAAAAAATAAGAAAATTTCATATTTTTTAAGAAAATGTGTTGGTTAAAAAAAAATTAAATATTTTTAAATAGCCCATAGATTAAAAAAAAATTGGTTCAAAAATATTCAGTAGTTTAGTCACAATTAAATAAAAACGAAAAATACGTTTTTTTAAATTAAGCCGCAACGCGTTAAGTTTAAGATCTGAAGAGATTTTTAGATTATGCATCGAGCTGCAAGATTAGTTTTCAAAAATCGCTGGGGCAGTTTCCAGTGCCTTATCCAGTTAGACCCTTTGGTTGCGATATCTTCATAAACAAACAAAAAAAGACGAATTTTGAACTTAACACGTTATAGGGGGCTATATGATATACTCAACCTATTTTGATCAAATTTTGTGCAGTACTTGGCAACTAAAAAAAAACTCGCGAATGCCAAATTTGGATACGATATCTTAATAAACAAACGAAAAATCCGTAAAAAGTTTTTAGTTTTACCACCATGCCATAGCAAACAAAAAATTAGTAGGTCCAAAGCAGCTAGATCGATTTTATAACACCTTTACAATAGAGTGATCCAAGCAAAAGCAAATTTCGCAAGTCTTCTAAAGAGCTCAAAATATGTGTACAATCGATTTCAACTCAATAGCTAAAAAAACAACAAAGTTGGTCCAAACCGGTCATATCGACTATATGGCAGCTATAAGAAATATTGGACCGAACCGGGAGAAACTTGGTAGATCGTCTTGATTGCTTAAAATATGCACGAGTACCAAATTTGGTGCAATTATCTCAATATTTCAAGAGTTATGCCAATAAAGTGGCCAAAAACCCGTAGTGCATAGTAACGATCGGTCGAAAAAAATTGTGTGGTGCAAAATTCAATGTATTTCAATGTTCATAAACTAATCGACACCAAATTTGGCGTTTGGAAGTTTTTTATTGTGCATAATCACAGTACCTAATTTTACTCAAATCGCTTGACTATATCATATAGTCGCAATAGGAATGATAAGTAAAAAACGTTTTTGGTGCATTATTTATTTTTTTGATTTTGTTTATAAAGATATCGTAACTAAGTTGGCAAGCAAAATTTTTTTTGAGTAATTAAGCAATGAACCGGATTTGATTGCAATGTGATTGTAAGTCGTCTCCGCCCGACTTAAACGTATGCCATCTTTTTTTTATAGCAGGAAAAAAAATGTAATGTCCGCAACGTAACGTGCGCAACGATGGTTTTTTCAATTTTGGATGAACCTAAACACATATAGTCTTCAACCGACCCAATTTGAATTTCTCAATTATTCTGCTTTCTTTTTCGTAATATGATTTTTTTTGGTTTCTACGCAAAATTCGCTGTAAATGGCACAAATGCACGTTAACCTACAAAACTACTTTCGTTTTTTGTAACGTACGCAACGGCACTTTAGACACCAATAACTTTTTTTCTAAAAATAGTTAAGCAAAAGTTTAAACGTCATTTGAAAAAACTCAGACCTTTTTTTTGCTGAAAGTTGTATGGATACGAATGTAACGTACGCAACCTGGGAAATGCCCTCATATATGTATACAGTTTAATATAAAAGAAAAGGAATGGGATGGAATGAGGAGGGGATGGGATTTATTTTGGGAGATCAGGGGTCTTCTGATAGCCACCAGAACTTATAGACTTTTAGATGTGATCCCTTTTCAGGGATACTCATACTGAAGCACCAATTTGCCAATTGCAAAAATTTTTCTGGTATGGTGTTGTTAGTAGCTTGTGTGAACATAGGGAAAAATATTGGAACGCCTCTTTCGTTCTGAATAAATTTCTTTTTATCTAGCAAAACAAATGCTTCTGGTGGAATAAAGCCTGATTTAAATGTACTGCTAATATAATTTTCATTTTCATAGTACGGGGCCATTATTAAATTGTTTTCATGAAATTCTGTGGAACATAAGATGTGATGGCGAATTAGTTGGATAATGTGCTTGTCTATTCTTGAGATAGTGGCTGTATTGTTTAGTCTATTGTTTGAAATTAATCTAGTGTAGTTGCTATGTGGAGATCTGTATAGAGTAGTGCATGTTCTCAGACATTTCCTTTCAAATTGCGGACTCTTTCCATGTATGATGGGGATATGTTGAACCATATAGCACATGCATACGTGATTATTGGTCTAATGAATGCTTGGTAAATGAGTATTTTGGCTTTAGGATCAACATATTTGGAGTATAATAATAGTTGATTTGCGAAGAAGACTTTCTTAGCCTTAGCTGGCTGATTTTTGACATGTTTGTTAAAATAAATTGTCTATCGTTATTGAGATCATGGTTATCACAGTGTTTATTAATATTTGTATTAATACATGACTCGAAAACCTTGCTGATATTTGGCAGTAGACTAATTGGGCAAAGGTTATTTACGTCCGTGGGGTCTTTGTTCTTTTTTTTGGGTTGGGAAATGTGAGTTGTTGAGCATGATGTTGATAAGAATACAGTATTGGAAGGAGTTATTGTGGTCAATCACCTTGGGAGAATAAACTTTCTCTAGGTGTACCCCGATTAGATTTAAAAGGTCTTTGTTTTTGTGCGACTATTTGCGAACTATTAACTTTAAACAAACATTGTGCCTGAACCAAGTGACCTTCAACCTTTATTTAAATCTTGCTTGATTGATTTGCAATAATATTGACCTTTAAACCATGAGTCTAAGTTTGATAGAAAGAAAAGATATCATGCAAAAACCGTAGCAACATATAATGTCAGGGGGCGGTTTTACGCCCCATAGCCACAAATACGAAAACTCGGTTTTAAACTTAGAACAAGGTCCCTAACGATCCCTGAAAGTTTCATCCATTAAGTATTTTTTTTTCCAATAAACGCCTTTTTTGAGCCTTCGCTACTGTACTATTTAATTTTGTTGGAATTTCATTTTGAAGGAAGCTAAAATGTTAGTTGTTGGGCATTGAGGCTACAAATACTATTTCATTATGGTCGCTACCATAATCAAGAGTTGGTAAGCAATTCGGCGTACTGCTTTCCTGTTTAATTTGAAGCCTGCTGTCTATGATTGCAATGTCTTAATGATGAATGATGATGAATGATGATTGGTAGATGGAAATGATTTTTGTCTGTATCTAATGTCAATACTATCAATCCAAGATTTTAAATTATTTCCCGATACATTATTGCTTATATTATTCCAGTATACATGTTTGCAACTAATGTTACCGGCCATTATGTAGTTGGTCTAGTTTCAGTATTTCAAATAAACTGGCAAGTTCTGTTGCTATTACTCTGCTATTGTTTCCTAAAGGTTGACAAACAGAGATTATGTAAAGAAACGTGTTTGCCTGTATGTGTATTATAGAGAGAGCATCTTCCAAAAAAGGTCCTGAATATTTTGTTCCTTTCAAATACGTCAGTTTTATCATTTTGATTTGATATTCTCCATTTTATAACATGGCATTTATAACCTGCGTGCAAATTGAACAATCGAATCCAGCAATGCACTGTCCGTCCGTCCGTCTGCATGAACGCCTAGATCTCCTAGATGGTAAGAGCTAGAGCAACCAAACTTTAAGATTAGATCCGTTATTATCCTACGGGAGACAAGTTTTTTTTATTTTTTCGATATCACGGTTATATTAAATAGCTCCATAGGTGTTTCAGAGGACCTCAAAAAAAAAACAAAAAGTTTTATATGGATAACTCGTTTGTTAATGAAGATATCGTAACCAAGTTTCGAAAGTTTTTTATAGTTCCCAAGCACTGTACCAAATTTTATCAAAATCGTATCATATAGCCCTCATAGGAAAATTCGTCTTTTTACGAAAATATAATTATAAACAAAATTAAAAAGCAAATATCTTTTTGCAATGCGGTAGTAAAGGGTATCATAAAGTCGTCTGCGCCCGACTTTTACGTACGCCATCTTTTTAATCTTACTCTCAGAAAATCATTATTGCAACCCCTTTTATATGCTATTCAGACACTTTTGTGGTAGCTGATTATAAGTACCTTATTAGTTTTTCAAAATTCATTCATTCATTTTTGCGTTTTAAGTTGAAGTTGGGTATGCAAATATGGGTTTTTGGGGTCGCTAATCATGAATCTGGGGTTAGAATTGCAAAATGACAAAATAGCGGACCTAAGAATGATTTTTAAGGATTTCGGTGGACAACTGCGGTTTGTTTTGTGTTTTTATGAAGATATCGTAAGCAAATTTGGCACATAAATATTTTTTAGAATGTGGCGATACCGGGTATCCCAAAGTCGTCCGCGCCCGATTTTTTTTATGTTAAAAAAAATGTTTTTTGACAATTCAATTCAGACAATTTAGTTCTCTAATTAAATCTGTGTGTTCTGCTGCGAAGGGAACGGACTCAGAAGAAAATTTAGACGTCCATTCCTCATTAACCCTTATTTCATGTTCCATATACAGCTCTTTTCCAATCTTAACTATCATAAAGGGTAGCCGAGGTGACACTTATCTTTCCTCTTATAATATTGACCTTTTTAAAAATTCTGATAAAGCAGGAAAATCTAATCCATTTGAAATAGAACTTTTGGGCTTGCTACCTCGGTTGATGGTATGGCTGCAAGTTTACAAAATATTAATATGTCGTTTATAGAAAGAAATCTGGGTAGCAAGATATCAGGTAGTAGAATATCAGGGTAGCAAATTTTTTATCTTTTAAAGAAACTGAAAATTTACTTTCTTTAACATAAATTACCTTGAATTTCGGATTAAATACATGTTTTTCGATACTGTCTGTCCCAAATGAAGTCATTTGAAAACAGCCATTTGTATTTTTGTGTGTTCGCTAGAAAATGTCGTGATTCTGGTGATTCACCACGAAGCAATCAAAGCAATGGCTCAGGTGTCGGAGTCAATAATGACAATTTCACTTTGCCATAAAAGCAACAAAATCCTGGCGATTATTTCTCATTGCCATCCGAGCCGTTTGGCTGCCTCTCTTTGCTCTTGCACTATGTTAACGCGGCGCTCTTCTCGTGCTATTTCTCGTCCACAGGGAGTTGATTCGCAATGTTAATTGCATTACGGCTTTTTGAAATATATTATATCTTCGTCGCGGCATTTTTAATAATAATACTTGCACAATAAAATTTTTTAATAACACTCGCACTAAACAGACAAATCGAGAGTTAATAATAATAATAATATAATAGGGAAAAGTTGCACTGCGACCCTTAGGATCTATTGTGCTCCCTTCAAGCTCTAGAGCTGCTCAACTAGTCCAATTTCCGCGACAAACTTGATTATCTGAGATGGTTCTAGTCGGATAATATCATGCATCAATATTCTATGCTCACCAAGAAGGGATATCCTTCTTCTGGCTAGGGCATCACACTCTGCAATTATGTGCTGGGAGGTTTCCTCCTCGGTTTCACAAAACTTGCATGTGCTTGAATTCATGATGCCAATAGTACACAGGTGTTTCCTGAGTCTGCAATGTCCCGTTAGTAACCCCGTCAGTATCCTAAGGGAATTCTTGCCCAATTGGGACACTTTCTTGAACCTAATTAAATTGTAGGAGCCAAGAAGTTGCTTGGCCTGTCGTAAGCCGTCTGTGCCAGCCCAGTCAGTTTCCCGACAGGACCTTTCTTCGTCTCTTAGCAGCTGCTTGGTAGTGTGTCTGCCAATGCCACAGTAAGGTTCAGGCCCTATTAGTGGTTTCGCAGCACCATTCCTCGCCAGTTCGTCAGCTGCTTCATTCCCGGGGATGTTCTTGTGTCCCGGGATCCATCTAAGGGAGACTCTGTTCCATTGTCCTAGACGGTTCAATTTTGTCCTGGTATCCCAGACCAACTTCGAATTAATCTTCGAGCCAGCCACCGCATTAATCGCAGCTTGACTATCTGACAGTATAGCAATATCTCTGTCTTTATATTTTCTTTCTAGGTTGATGTCTACACATCGGCCTATAGCACATACCTCTGCCTGAAATATGCTGGTGTATTTACCCAGAGCTTCTGACAGTCGCGTTCTTGGTCCCGCGACTCCCAGTCCAGTGCCTTCTTTCGTCAAGGACCCGTCCGTATACCACACAATAGTGTGTCTTTTCATAGGATGTATCTCCTCTAGCGTTGTCCAATTCTCTTTGTTACTCAAAATAGTACTGAAGTTCCTTTCAAAGTGGTACTCTGTGATCATCTCATCTCTGGGTAAGAGAATTGAGGGGACCAGTTTTCCCAGCTCGTCAGCGTCTCTAGCACTTATTATGTGGCCTTTGCCAATTCCCTCAGCCGACATTCTTAACAGTGTCGCCTTCATTTGAAGCCTTACAACAGTATGAAGTGGTGTCAACTCCATAAGGACTTCCAATGCTGCTGTAGGACAGGTTCTCATGACTCCTGTCATACATACACAGGCTAGCCTCTGTATCTTCTTAAGGTAATTTTGGACGGAGGTAATCTCCACCCGAGCTCCCCAAGCAATAGCTCCGTAAGTGAGCATCGGCCTAATGACCATTAGGTATAGCCAGCGTAAAATCTTGGGAGATGCACCCCATGATTTGCCGGCTATTCTTCTACACGTGTACAGTGCTCTAATGCATTTGCTTGTCACGTTTTCTATATGAGAGCAGAACCTAAGTTTGTTGTCTAACATGACTCCAAGGTACTTAACTTCCTTGCTCCAAAGAATAGGACATCCCCTTAGGTGGAGTTGCCGCATATTCGGTAGTTTATATCTTCTAGTAAATGGTACTACTATGGTTTTAGCTGGGTTTAGGTTGAGACCTACTTCCTTGCACCAATCGTATGTAATATTTAATTCTCTCTGTACTATATCACAAAGAGTGTTCTCGAATTTGCCGACTGCGATAAGGACAATGTCGTCGGCATAACCTTGACAGTGTATTCCTTTGCTCGATAACCTATCTAGCAGTTCATCAACAAGGAGGCTCCATAGTAGTGGAGATAATACTCCTCCTTGTGGACAGCTACGAGTTGTGGTAACAGTTACGGAGGAGTCTCCGGATCCTGCTGTGACTAGCCTTGACTTGAGTAGGGATTGAAACCACTCGGAAAGCGTAACATTAACGCCCCTTCTTATAAGTGCTTTGTTAACAGCATCATGCGATGTGTTGTCAAAGGCACCCTCAATATCTAGGAAGGCACATACTGCGACTTCCTTATTATCAACTGCTTTGCTGAGGGTATTCCTCAGTTGATAGAGTGCAGTGTCTGTTGATCGACCTGCTCTATACGCATGCTGTGTAAAGTGCAGGGGGTCCCGCTTCAGAAGCGTATTTCTAATGTTGTTGTCCACTAGCTTTTCTAACGTTTTCAACAAAAACGATGTTAAGCTAATGGGTCTAAAGGACTTTGGATGGGTGACATTCTTCTTCCCAGCCTTGGGAATGAAGACCACCTTAGCTCTGTTCCATGGCTCGGGAACATGTCCCAGTGCCAGGCTGCTGACCATTACCCTCCTTAGATGTGGTATAAGGTATTCTCTACCGTTCTGAAGGAGTGATGGAGATATTCCATCTGGGCCTGGACACTTGAAGGGCTGGAACGAGGTTATGGCCCATTCCAGTCGTTCACTTGTGACAATGGACTTGGCGAATTCCCAGTCCTCCCTTTCTGGTGTTCTACGCTTGGACACCGTTTGAAAAGGTACTACATCAGGTATGCTACCTGGGAAGTGCGTCTCAACTAGGAGTTTAAGCTTATCTTCCGCGTTACGGTAAAAGTGTTGTCACTTTTCTTAAGAGAGATATTCCCCTCTGGTGCTGACTTCGCCATGGCTTTATGAAGTCTGGCCGCAGCGTTTGTGTTTTCTACAGACTCACAGAAATTCCTGTAGCTCTGACGCTTAGCCTTCCTAATACTCGCACTGTAAAGAGTTAGACTATTTCGATAGGTCTCCCAGTCTCCCGTTCGTTTGGCACGATTGAAGAGTGAGCGACTCATCTTACGTAGTCTCTCCAGGTGTATATTCCACCATGGAGCATCTCTTTCTCGGCGTATTCGGCTGATAGGACAGCCTTCTTCAAAGGCATGGGTAATGGATTCACTTATCCCACGTACTCTTTGATCTAACTCAAATGGATGTTTGGGTATTGTAACACCCAGATGGGGTAGTTCAAGCTCCAATCTCGCGTTAAAGATTTCCCAATTTGTCTTTTTGGGGTTGAGAGTTGGCATACAAAAGTTCATATTTAGCGAAATATTAAACCTTATGATCTTGTGATCTGACATGGACTGTTCATTCGAAACATGCCATTGCCCAATCCTTGATCTGAGAGAGGGACTTACTAGGGTTAGGTCAAGGACCTCTTCCCTGATTCTATTAACGAATGTCGGAGTGTTTCCGACATTACATATTTCTAGATCTACTTTAGAGATAAACTCTAATAGGTACTCACCGCGTTTGTTGACATTAGTGCTGCCCCAAAGAATGTGGTGAGCGTTGGCGTCACATCCTAAAAGCAGCGGCAGTCCATGTCTGTGGCAGTGTTCGACGAGACCGGTTATCTCCCCGGGTGGAATTAATTCATCGCCAGCTAGATAAGCTGAAGCGATAACGATTGTCCTCATCGCTCCAATATCCTGGACAGCGATGGGTACACAGTCGCGCGTCAGGAATTCTGAAAGAATTGTATAATTAATATATTTCCTAGCTAATATACAGGCTCGAGGTGAGGCGTGACTCTGGTCCATAATTACCTTTTGAGTCACCGGTGTGCAGGCCTTTTATTCCCTTGTTGCACCATGGCTCCTGCACGAGCGCTAGCCCGAGGTGGTCTTTAGTGAACATCCTGGCCAGGACGGCCGAAGCCGCCTTGACGTGATGGATGTTCACCTGGGCTAGTTTGGTGCAACTGTTGAAGGGATTGGCAGTCATTAGTGGGTGGGGTTTCCCACACCACCTGACGCATCTCCTGATGCGCAGCCTTCCGTCAGGGTGACGTCGGCTACTTCGTCCTCTGACTGCTGGAGGAGTTCCTCCTGCAGTTCCTGCGACGACATCGGCTCCACATCCATTACACATTCCTCAAGATTTGCAGGAATATGCATTGGAGTGGGTGCCGAAGGGGTGTTTGGGGTTACCGAGGTAACCGCCTCGATGGGGCCTTGTGTTTCAGGCTGTCCGGGGACCGGCTGTGTGACTGCGTGGGAGTTCCCATCTGCAGCAACATTGGGTGGGCCTTTTCGGAGTCCATGCACTGAAACGGTGCCGAACCGAAAGAACAGCCGATAACCCTGCTCGACGATGGTCTTCATCGTCGTCTCATCTATGCCGATCGTCATCAGGACACCCTGTCCCTGTGTACGCATCGACATTACCTTCTAGAGATCTGCACATAGATCATTCTGGTTTTCCAGCAGCCGGATGAGGAATTCCTCAGTTTTGCCCGCACTGCGTGGAAGGAAGACGGTAACAGCATGTGCGCTGGGAATATCGTCCCCTTTACGAGCCTCTAAGGCTACTCCCTTCCAGCCAGATAGTCTTGACGCTACATTGAAGAGCCATTCAGCTGGCTCCTCGCCCAGGCAGTCCACCACCACGTAGGATTCACGCACCGCTTGTCCAGACGGCGGAGGCCCTCTGTTAGCTGCGGCCGCTGACGTCGAGGGGCGTTCCTCATCATCAGCAGCTGGTGCAGCAGAAGGTTTCCGTTGGCTGGTGGCCGTGTATGTAGGGACATTCCCTGTGGCCTTACTCTTCAAAGTAACTACAGGAGCCGCCTTATTGCACGCCCTCTTAGGGGTGTCCGTCGGCGGCGTCAGTGTGCTGTTAAGCCTTTTCACTGCCTGTTCTTGCTGCGTACTGGCGCTGCGCCGGTGCTCGGTGGCCTTTTTACGGGCCTCCTCAGGGGGAATTCCCTGGGCGATGAACCGAAGATACCATTTGGTAACCGAGCCGTTCATGCCAATCCTGTTGGGATCGTCACGACCGCCCGGTTGACCAAGTGGTATGTCTATCACCTTACGCGACCTCGGCTTCTTCCTAGGTCTTTCACTCGACGTACCGTCTGCACGAAGAGGCGGGCGCATTGGCCGTGTGGTCACGGGCAATATTGCGTTCGCGTTGCGCATCCTTTCCGGGGATTCCCGTACTTGTCTGCGTTGCCCTTCCGCATTAGCGCGTACTTGGGCCTGCTTTACACTAGACGTTTCCGCGTTATCGCGTACTTTGTTTTGTGCATTCTGTCTAGTGACAGGACGCTCGGCATCGAGGAGTCTTTCCTCAAAATGCCTTGCGACTTCGGATGCGGGGGAGTCCTGCATTTTCTTTATGTTTGTATTGTTTGTCTTCTTCATAGTCTGTCCCACGAATAGCGGAAAAGGGTAGAGTCCACCCGCACAGAGATCCGCATGTGCGGGTAGGCTGCATAGAACCGTCGCGACGGTCGCCACTTGCCGAAGCCCACACGTTCGTGACTGAACTATTTTTGATGAACCTGGGCCTTCAGCCTGGCCGGCTTTCGGCACGGTTCGGTTGACACCTTAGCCCAGCCCAGGTGTGAGATGTAGGGGGATAGGAGAGTGGTAGGATGTTGTGTGGGATTTGGGGTACAGTGTGAAGCTATGTTTTAGTAGGCGGCAACACAAACACCTCGTCAGTGCAGCGGTCATTTGTGCACCCGCTGCCTGTCCGGGACTGCTTATTTGCAAGAATTCTCGCTTATTCGCAGCTAACCTCCCGGAGAGAGGCCGTTCGCTATCCGCAACCTGCGACCCGTCCGGTGGCCTACAGCTTGGCCCCTAAAGAACCATCTCACTAGTTCGTTAGACCAGAAATCGAGAGTTAACCTCAATATGTTTTTTTTTTAAATAAATCACAGACAACATAAAACAAAAGAAATTACACTCACGGATTACAGCTTATACTCTGGCAGGCAGCGGAATTGGAAAGTTCCGAAAATTTATCATACATTCTATTTTGACTGATTGACTAAATGATCTGGAGTAATTTGTCCTCTATATTTTTAATTAATTAATATTTAATTCTTATTTACAGCCTAATCGATGACCCCCTAGAAGCCTTTAACCGGATAATGAATGAAAAAGAAAAACAAAAAGTTGGACGTCTTCGAAGCACAGAACGACATCGAACTAGATCACCACCTAGACACAGACATCGATTTAAATCTCCTTCAAAAGACAGGGCAGCCTCTAAAGAATTAAGCTCTAGAGAAAAAAGGGCCTGGTCCAGAGATAGAAATCGTGATTTCACTTATGAAAGACGCAACCCCCGATGTTCACGTTATTCGCCACACGGATCCCCTTCAAATACTGAAACCAGAAAGAGGTTATTTACTGTATTACGCTCACAAATAATTGTGATGACTATATTTAATTTTTCAGTGATTTTTTTTTTTTTTAATTTAAATCAGATTCTTTTTAAAAAAGTTGACCTTATTTTAATAAAAAGGGAAGTTTTAAACTAATTTTAAAGACAAAATAATGCAAGCAAAAAAAAAATGACTATAGGTATATTTTAAAAGTGAAGTCTTACCTTGTACCGCTTTTTGCAATTTATATGACAGGAAAGGAGCCTTGTCGGTCCAAATAGTGATTAGTTTGACATTATTGTTTTTGGCTTTCGACTCAATACAAGATTTGGGAGATTCTCAGACACTGTGAGTTGAAAGCAGTGTTAAATAATTTTTGTTAGTAATTGAAAGTTCTATCCCTGTTGTCACTCGTGGCAAAATAAGCCAAGATGTTACCTTACTACTTACCCAAAACTAATATTTGTGCAGCAGAGACCTGCAATGAAACTCTTGAACTACTTAAACATTAGTTTAAACCAGTGGTCGGCACGGCCCAATCCCATGGGATTGGAGTTTACACGTACTGTTTTGTACACAAAACACATGCATGTGTGCGTGATTTTTGTACTGGAGTAGTCTCAGCAAATTCTCTGGCGTTGCCATGCTCTTGTTGCAAAGCAACAGACACGAAGTTGCTATTGCATGACTTCGGCTCTTGCTTAGAGAGCGTGCTTGCTCTCACAATGCTAAAGCACTCCAGCATTAGTATGCCGTGGCTTTGGTGCTGTGTGGCAAAAAACACAGAATCAGTTTATCTTTAATTTGCTACAAGCTAAGATCGCGCTACGTAATTATTGATTTTAAAAAGGAACAAATGTTCAAAGAGGAATGGAAAAATGAGCGGCGCGATCTAAGCTTGTAGCCAACTAAACATAAACTAATTTTGTGTTTTTTGCCAAACAGGCACCAAAGCCAAAAAGCAAGCACGCTCTCTAAGCAAGAGCCGAAGTCATGCACAAGCAACTTCGTGTCTATTGCTTCGCGACTTCAGCGTCAAAATACATCACAGCGGCAGAAAATGTTCAATACAAGCGCAAAAAAAAAATACATATGTATATTTTGCCGACCACTGGTTTAAACCAATTAATTTTTCGTACATTCTCATTTATTTAATCACAAAAATTATGAGCTTTATTTTTGCAGTAGTTTTTTTATTCGTGTATATTATTATTATTGTTAGCATCACAGACCGGTGTGGGCCAAAGCTTCCTTCACAATCTTTCTCCATGCGTCCCTGTCCAACGCCTTTAGCTTGTAGTTCTGGACCCTCATTGAATTCAGATCCGCTTCTACTGAGTCGATCCAACGCTTTTTCGGCCTGCCTCTAGCTCGGCATCCCAGATCTCTGTACAGTAAAAGCTTTTTTGTCGGTGCCTCTTCGCTCCTGCGTAGCACATGGCCGAGCCATCGCATTCTTTGAGACTTAATAAACCGTACAATTGTTTTGCCTATCATCATGGTTTCAATTTCGTCATTTTATCGGCGTCGATATGTGCCGTCATTAAATCGCAGTGGACCATACACCCTTCGCATAATTTTTCTTTCAAAGATGCTGAGCTGCTTTAGTTCAGCTGCTTTCAGGGTCCAAACTTCACAACCATATGTTAGCACTGTTCGAACGAGGCACTTGTATATGTTGAATTTCGTACTTCTTGAGAGCATTTTTGATTTAAACAATTTTGAGTGCACAAAATAGGCTTTGTTTGCGGCTTGAATACAGTCATTTACAGAGCATGACGAGTCATCAGTGCTTGTGAATGCAACGCCGAGATATTTAAACTGTTGTACAGCTTGAAACTTATATTCTCTAATTTCTAAGAAACTTTCTTGAGGCGGGCGTTTTGATTTCACGAAGTATTTCGTTTTATATTCATTGATTTTCATACCCATTTCTTTCACGTGTTTGTTTAGCTCCAGAAATGTTTCTTTTAGCTCTCTTTCGTTTGTTGCTAGCAGGGCCAGATCATCAGCATATGCACATACTTGGGTGGACTTGGCGAGTATGACTCCTTCACGTTTGATTTCTTTTATTGCTTTATGCAACATCAGGTTAAATATCAACGTAGATAGAGCATCACCTTGTTTTACGCCGGACTCGATGAGGAGGGGTTCTGAGGTATTGTTTCGTACCCTGATTTTTGCTGTGGTGTTTTCCAGTGTAATGCAGACTAGCCTGACTAGTTTGGCTGGTATGCCAAGTTTTATAAGCGTGGTCGGTATTTTACGCTTGCACAGGCTGTCAAACGCTTGTTTGAAGTCGATGAACAAGCAGTGTATATCGCGTCCAAACTCGGTGCATTTCTATTGCTATTGTTGACTTATTTTTGAAAACCACAGTGATAGCTTCCAATTATTTCTTCTGAGAAAACCTCCATTCGTTCATATAGTACGTTTGTAAAAATTTTGTAGACCGTTGGGAGTAGCGATATACCACGGTAGTTTTTGCAGTTTCGTTTATCACCTTTTTTGTGAATCGGTATTATAATACTGTTTTGCCAAGCTTCTGGTATTTTTTCTTGTAACCATATCGTTTCTATGAGTTCGTAGATTTGCCGATGTAATGCATCACCGCCGTATTTTACGAGCTCAGCAGGTATGTTATCTCCGCCGCTTGCCTTTCCATTTTTTAGCTTGTTTATAGCTTCTTTAACTTCTTCGTGCGAGGGCTCTTGTAGTTGGTTTTCTGCTGTAAAGTATTCTTTCTCGTACTCTGTTGATATTTGTTGAGGATTATTTAGGTGTATATTAAAACAGTATAATTTTAACACACTCCTTAGAAATGATTTAGTAAGTACATTTTTTGTGTACCAGGTGTAAAAGCTTAAATCCGCTGTTTTTTAGTCAAAGAAACAAATGTATCTTTCATAGAAAACAAAAACACATTTATTCAAAGTACTGGCCCTCGCTAGCTACACATTTTTCCCATCTTTCGGGAAATTTGTGAAGACCACGCCAAAAAATTTGCTTCTCTTTCGAGGCTAACCACTCATCAAGCCATTTTGGACGTCTTCGTAAGAATCAAAGTGCTGCTCAGCGAGGGCATGGCCCATCGCCGAAAAAAGGTGGTAGTCGGAAGGGGCCAGCTCCCGTGAATAAGCGGGAAGGGGTAGCACCTCCCAGTTGAGTGTCTCAAAGAGTTGCCGACCATTTTTGACGAGTGCGATGATGCGTTGTCGATGAGGAAAATCACCTTGTCATGTCTTTGTTGATAATCCGGCCTTTTTTCACGCAGAGCACGGTGCATTTTGATCAGTTGTTGGCGGTAGCGGTGGGCATTGACAGTTTCAGCAGTTAGTAGACGATACCCCGCTGATCCCACCAAATCCACAGCATTGACTTCCGTCCGAAGTGATTTGGTCTTACGGATGATGGTACTGTCGAAAGCACTGAATTCGATACGATTCGGCAGCCGATTGCTGCAAATTGAAGCAGAAAAGCAGAGTTTCCCGCATAAACTAAACTCTTTTTCTGGCACAAAACTGGCTGAAAATGTGCGCTGTTTAATGTTGACAGATATTCAACTCATTAAAAAATACAAATGCCATCTATGAGCAAATAGCGGTATTAAGCTTATACACCTGGTATTGTTTCTTTGCAGTGAAATTTTTATGCAGTACACAACCAAAAATATAAGTGAACACTTTTACTTCAATTTACTGCTGTGGGACATTACACTTTTTGCTTAGTTTAAGAGAAATTATGAGAAACCTGATGGATATTTGTATTAAATATATGCGCCCTTTATATGCGCTATTCAACTTTGACACCATAGTATATCATCAATAAATCGAAAATGCTCAAACTGCAAACAGACACTAGTCAATTTAGTGTGGTTTTGTTTTTGTGCTGTATCATTTCACAAAAAAAAAGATTTTTATGAGTGTGCAATACTCCTATACCCATGTCCGTTTGTCTGTCTGTACGAACGCTTAGATCTCAAAGATGGTAAGAGCTAGAGCAACATAACTTTCACAGTTTATTGTACTTTTTTGATAACGGGGCTATATTATATAGCTCCCATAAGAGTGTTTCAGAGGATCTCGAAAAAAACAAAAAGTTTTAGATGGATAATTCCTTTTTTTATGAGGATATCGTAACCAAATTTGGCACTCTGAAGTTTTTTATAGTTTCCAAGCACTGTACCAAATTTGATGAATCGGAAGACAATATCATATAGCTTCCATAGGACCAATCGTTTAAAAAAACGTTTTGTGTACAAAATTAACTGTGTTTCGTTTGTTTATGAAGATATCGTAATCAAACTTCATATGCGTCTGTTTTTTCGCTTGTTTATGAATATAGCGTAACCAAATTTTCCAATCAAATGTCTTTTGGAGTTCTTAAGCAATGTACAGGATTTAATTGCAATGTGGTGGACTCCCAAAGTCGTCCGCGCACGACTTTAACGTATGCCATCATTTAATAATCATTTGCACACTGCTACCACTTTTTTTAGTAGCGCACCTAAAACGTATCCACATTAAGGCTATTAACTAGTAGTGGCACCACTTGCAGGTCTCTGGTGTGCAGTCCATACTGAAAGAACTCTTATTAACATTTTAAAAGATACACTTATTTCATTCTTTTATTGGTTTGTCAAAATCAACTGTTTCTTCATTAGTGAAGGCTCCCACGAAACTCCATGCAAAATTTCAATTCGTCAATCAGTAAGTCATATTAAATGTGCAAACAATGCCCATTTTCCACTTTAAACTGGCTCAAATTTAGATATTTTTTTCCAATACATTATATTATTGTAGTTATGATTTTATGTGTATATGTGAGTTTTATAATCGAAAAGGTTGATTATATATATATAAATCGGTGAAAATAAGTGAATCGAGCAACTTTTTAGTTCAACCTCCTCGATTTTGATGATTTGTGGTAGGGCTACTAGCCAATAGTAGCCACGTAAATATTTTATACAAAATTCGGATTATTTATCGATAACTTAATATTGGCTTTATAATTTTTATACTCTTCTTTGCCAAGTCATATCTTCTTAACGAATAACGATATCTACACAAATAGATACAATTTTTAATTTGAAAAAAGTAATTTAATTTAAACTAAATTAATAATTAATTAATTTAATTAAGTACATGGTTCCATAGCATGCACAGTTCTTACCCGATTTTGAAGATCTTCAGCTCGAAAAGTTTGTAAAAGAATTCTCTTTCAGCCCAAAGCTGAAAGCTTTTTCATCAAAAGTAATCTGAAAATGTAATTTTGAAACATGGTCGAAAATGTCGACATTTGTTTCGACTTTGATTGCTTGTAACTTTAATAATTTTGACTCAATCTTCACTTATCGTATATCACCGTAAGTCAACATCAATACTCTTCGAGATATTCATGAATAGCTGAAAACAGTACCAAAAACATGTTTTTCGAAAAAAAAAAAAAAACATGAATGCCATTTTCGTGTTTCTCGACCAAAAATTACCGTAAAAACCGAAATTTTCAAGGTTCACTCGATGACCCTAAAGCTTGTAAACTAGTGTGATTGTGCTTAATATTTTAGTAATGATTTCCAATTCTCGGAATGGAGAGATAATAACTTCAAACTTTATATGAATGATCGTTTTGAAACTTTTTGTGATCAATATTAAAAGTAACAATAACTTTTGAAGTTTAAAAGAAAATTTTTTTTTTATTCATATTCAAAACTTTGTCTTTCATTGAAAAACAAATTTGTGTAGATATCTTAATTCGTTTAGAAGACTTGACTTGTTAAAGTTATTGATAACTAGATAATTAGTCGGAATTTTGCATTAAAAATTTACGTGATTACTATTGGTCTGTAGCTTTATCACATAGATAGGTAAATATCGGAGAGGTCGCCCACAAAAGTGGCCGGCATTACTTATTTTCGTCGATATATGAACACCTTGATCTAGGAGAAACCAAAATATAACTTTTAATGCGCATTAACTTATTCTTAATACAACATTGAACTAATTCGAAGCCTCAGTTTAACGATTATTGAGTGCGTGCACCGCCTATCTACCCTGCATCCTAAGACGAAATTTGTCAAGCTTCCACCCCACTTAAATAAAAAAAAAGTAATTGTTAGTAGAGATATATCATATAGCCCCATAGGACGGATCGTTCAACAAATCTTTTTTATTTGGCCAAAGGTGTCCGAAAGCTTTTATGACTTCCCAAGCATTACACCAAATTTTATCAAAATCGGTTAAGAATAATGGTATAGGACATATGTTAGGCCGATCGATCAAAATAAAAATTTTAGGTATAATTTGTTTGTTTATGATGATATCGTAAATTAATTCGGAAATCATAAGTGTTTTGGAATATCTAAGCACTATGTCTAATTGAAGCTAAATCGTATAATTTATTTATTTGTTTGTAGTTGTCCGCGCATGACTTTAACGTCAGCCCTTTTGTTTGAGGTCTTTTATTAACAATACCCCTTACCTTTTCAGATCAACGTATAGACGCTCACCTACTCCAAAATCCGATTTCAAACCCAAAATTCAAGAAAAATGCTTTAATAAGCATCGTGGAGCTAAACTTGATTCGCACGAGCCTCCGCCGCCAGGTTTCGAGTCCTTACAAACTGACGGTCTATCTGAATACGAAACTAAAATAAATACTAACAGAGTAAACACTCCAACTCTTTCTAATTCTAACAAAGATCTTCTTAAAAATTCGGGCAATGAATTTATAGCCCACAAAAGGCAAAGATCTGAAAGTATTGTCAAGGATATTCAAAATGATGGTAACTGTAACCGTAGCCTTACACCACCAACTAACACACAAACAACCAGGGTCGGTTCCTGCAATTTTAATGAAGACCTTTGCAATCCTAGTAGCACACTTCACAATGACAATGATACTGAACAAAGGAAAAGTGTCAATAAATATAATAAATCAAAAAATTTAAACTCGTTTACGTTAACTGACAGCATAGACGCTACAAATAAATTTGGAAAAGAAAATGAACTTAAAGACAATGTTCAAATTAAAGAAAAAAAAGCAAAACGAAAAAAGGGAAAATCAGAACGAAAAAAAAGCAAAAAAGATAAAAAAGAAAAACGGGAAAAAAATAAGAGCCTTAGTATTGGAGGATTTGGTTACAGTCAAACAGAAGTTTATCATCCTTCCGAAAAACAAGAAACCTCTGAACCTAATAATCCTAAAAATAACTGTGACAGAGAAGAAATGGAATATTCAATGCAAAAGCAACATAAGAATATGGCTTCAAAAAATATATCTGAAGTAACGTCCTATGAAAAATTGCAAGATGACACTATTTTGAATAAAGCATATGATTCTTTTCTTGAAAAGGGAGATAAATTGGTTATAAATAATAAAAATTATGATGTGGATGTCATAAAAGCATCAAAATGGGAGCTGGAAGATAACAATTTCTGTTCTAGTGCAGATGTTACAAATAATGATGGCACTGATGATCATGATACTAAATCGATAACATCGGATGTGATTCGTAAAGCAGAAAATGCCATATTTACAAAAGCTATTAACGCAATAAGACCTGTGGAATTTAAAGTCACAATAGATTCAAAAAGTGATTGCAAAGACGTAACAATCTCGAATCGAAATGATCATAAGAGTCAAACCCCTTCTGCAAAAAATAGGTCGAGTAGATCTGTAAAGGATAGACTTGGAAGTAAAGTTGTTCAAGATAAATTGCGTGCACCTAGTCAATCAAAAGAAAAACGAAAAAAATCTGTTGAAAGAAATGGAAAGGGAATTACATATAGATCTGACCATCGCAGTTCTGGAAAACGAGCTAGGACATCAATTGATCGGGTTTCAGGCTCTGAAAGACGAAACTTCTGTAATGAAGATCATCGTTTAATAGAAGAGCAAAAAATAGAAAATAAATCCCAACGGATTAAAAGCACAAGCTTTATTGGGTCCAAAAAATATATATTTGGTAAAGAAGAATTTCCGGGAACACGAAATACAAACTATAAAAAAAGAACTCACGAGTTTGATGACAATTATGAAATTTCGAAACTGGAAGAAAATAGAGTGATTTCATCAGTAGCGTCAAGGCCTTGTCGCCCTGACAACCCTTTTCGAAAATTTGATGACGCTGTTCCAAAAAGTAGTTTGTTGTCAAAGGTTGACAAATTGACTAAAAATGAAAACTATCAATCTCAAGATTTAAATGTTGAAGATGATCAAGAAAAAAAAAATCGGAAAGAAAAAAGAGCTAAAAAGTATTTATCATCAACGGATTCTTCGAAAAGCGAAAAACATAGAGACGTAAAAAATAAAAAGAAACACAAAATAATGAAAAAAAAAAAAAAGTCTAAAAAATAAGATTTTCTAAAAAAATTGAAAATGTGATTTGCGTAATTAAAATTGTTAAATCAATTTTTGTTTCAATACATATACAAAAAAATGTTAATTTTATTTATTCTTTGCTAATCTTGTATTACTGGGTTATATTCAATAGGGTGGAATTGCAAATTATTTTAGTCACTGTTCTTGTTGAAGAATCATCGAGGCGCTACCTTTTCACCTACGGTTAGCAACAGGCACGAAGTTTATCGTGCATAACTTTGGCTCTTGTTGAGAGAGCCTGCTCTCTCGCTCTTGCTCATAGTTTTAATTTTCATTGCGAAGCTCCCATTTTTACTCTCACAAAATTAAAGCGCTCCATCCGGCAGGCTTACTGCTGTGGCAGAAAAAAAAACATATCATGTGTAGGAAACTAATAGGAGTTGAACTTAGCCAAAAATTCTAGAATTAAAAGCAAAATTATTTCGAAAATTCTGCATTTTATCCTATTTGTGTTATAATGGCTTTTAGTGCAACAAAATGTTCAGTATAGGCAACAATTAACGCATTCTTAGTGAAAAAAAAGTTCTCAAAAATCAATAAATTTCGCAGCGTGACCCAGCTTTGTTGACAACTGAACAGCAACTGATCTCGTTCGCTCTGCGGCAGAGACAACAAAGCATAGCAAGATCAGCCACGCACCAACAACTTCGTACCTGTTGCTTAGCAGCGTCAAGAAAAAATGCATTTGTGTTTTTTGCCTGCTTAAAACCATGAGATGATAACTATTGCCGCCATTGCCCTTCAGTTACGCTCAAGCCTGAATCAGACATAAATTCATAGCTTAATTGTCAGTATCAGTCATGAATATGCGCATTTATTTGTTACTGAACATAAAACACGCTATAATAGTAGCTGCTCGGCCTGCTATTTAGTCGTTGGGAGCAGTTATTAGATAAGAACTTACCTAAAATCGCAGGTGAGTTTGATCTCAAATAGGATTATATTTCAGTGGTGATTTGCTTTGAAAAGCAAGGTAAGTAATTATGGCATTTGAATAAATATACTTGAGACATTTTAAATTTTCGTTATTGCGTAAATATTGTCGTTGTTTCTTCAACAACCCTCACTAAAAAAACTATTTGGTCCCGCCCCTTGCGTGCTTTGCACGCTAAGCCCTCACACCCCTCCTCAAGGAGCGTCAGGTTTTATGGACTTGACCCTCGGAAAACGGTTTGTAGAGTTGTTCTATACAACCCCCAGATTCAAAATTGTCAAACCTCAAAATCGTACCTGCTTCGCTTCTCTAGAAAATTACATATATGTATTACATACCACTTTTAGCGCAACCCAGAGCCAACGACGTGGACGTAGTGGCTATAAGGCTCCTTTTTTTTTTGTCTTATTCTATTTTTGTATTATTTCGTTATTTTTTATCATTTTTTTTATATTTTTTTTTACTTTTTTTTTTAATTTAAAAATTTTTAATTTTTTTCTTTTGTCATTACAATAAGCCGGATGCATGCGTAACCAGTGCTATTAAAATTTATATATTAAGATATGAAAATTCAACAACGGTCAGGTGGGATTTTGCTTACTGCGCAGCAAACTTACACAAAAAATGGTTGTTTGCATGAGTTTTGCCCACCACTGCTGTATACCAATGGTCGGCAAGAAATACATTCACATTCCAACTTGCGCTTGTGTGAGCGCTCCAGCTACGCGTCGCATCATCAACCTTCGGCACCGAGCCGACCACTGCTTTCATAGAATCAGCGTAAAAAATACATGCACTTGTGGAAGGTGTAGAATATTTTTCTACTGAACACTTTTTCAAAATAAAAACGAAAAAATGAATGCAGAGATGAAAAATTCTCACTATAGAAATAGACTTAAGGTGTGTGGCCCTTGCGGTCGGAAAATTCTATTTGGGAATGCAAATCCCAATAAATTTCTGATTACCGCAGCGATAGAGGTATTGATAAAAAATTCATCAATATCAATTATGATATCCAAAATGAAAAATTTCCTTTGAGCATCTGCAGGACGTGTTATCTGACTATGCGTAACGCAGATAAAAATATTTTTAAAAGGCCAATGCAAAGTATGCCACATTACGAAACTTTGATTTTACCCAAAACTACACGTACAACTCCTGGTGTATGTAACTGTTACATCTGTGTAACAGGTAGATAGGACACCAAAAACGAAGTACAAAAAGGCGAAATATAAACAATGAAATTAATTCACTGAATGGCCGTTATGGTGCGGCGAATGCTGTAAGACTTTCAAAAAAAAGAGTAGTTGCTAATCCGTCAATAAATAAAGACATAGAATTTACAGAAGATAGCTTGAATAATTTTCGAGCGAACCTGGGACTGTCAAAAACAAAAATGAACAAAGTCTCCAACTTCTTGAGATCCCATTCGGGAAAAAATTCTGTCCCGACTAATTACCGAGAGCGCATGGCCAAGAAATCCAAACTCCTAGAAAACATATTTCAGTCAGGTAAATACTCATTTGAATGTGATGGTGGTGAACAAGACATGAGACCAGTGGTTTTTGCAAATGCAAAAACGCTTATTGAAGCTGCCATAAAAGAAAGGAAATTCGAAGGGAATATTTGCGTTAAAGTAATGGCAGATGGGGGCCAGGAATTTTTTAAAATTTCACTGTCAATATTTGAAGAGTATTATTCCGCGAAACTGGATCGCAATATCAACGATTCTGATGAAGACGACACACCACTTGAAAATTCAAATACGAGAAGTAAATACTCTGAATCAGAGTCTCTGATGGTGGTAGTCTTGGAAAGAAAGCCAAGTTAATGAACGTTAAACGTATCGTATTGCTATGCGTAGTTCCCAAAATAAAGGAAACGTACGACAACGTGAAACTTTTATTTGATCTGACTAATATAAATGACATTTCTTTCAAAATTGTTTGCGATTTTAAGTTGTTACTGATTATCAACGGACAGCAGACTGCATCAGCGATGTATCCTTGCCCTTACTGTTTTATTTCCCTTAATGATCTCAAAGAGTGTATCCTGAAAAGGCAACAAGAAAGCAGTGCTGCTAGCAGTAGTTCCTGTTCTGACAATTTGAGAAATAACAGTTTTTTGATGTTAAAGACTTATGGAGACTTGCTTAAAGACTATGAAAAATTTGAAAGAGCTGGAAAAAATAAAAAATACGCGCAAGAGTGCCACAGTACCATTAACCGTCCGCTATTTAACGAGAGTGACGACACCCCGGTGTTAAAGAAATTCGTAGTACCCGAATTGCATATTTTAATGGGATTCGTTAACCATTTATTTTGGAAGGGTTTGGTACCTCTTTTGGGAAGGGACGCAGCTTTGATATGGCCGAAAAAATTATATCTAATTTCAAAAAATTATCATGGTGATTCTTTTGAAGGCAACGCCTGCAGACAATTATTAAAAGAGGCTGACAAACTTAACGATCTAGTATTTATGGAAATCTTGGTGTTTTGGCTCTTGTACCTTATATTAACGCCTTCAAAAGTATGGATAGAGTGATCAATTGTTGTTTTAAATCTGGAAAAGTAGGGGCGGGGCTAAAAGACTATTTGTCAGTATTAATTAAGGATTTCGAAGCCTTAAATATGATTGAGGGCGTTACCGAAACTTTAAAAATCCATGTTTTGAAAACTCATGTTGCACAATGCATTGAATTTATAGAACACGGAAACGGGTTGGGATATTATTCGGAACAAGCCGGAGAATCGGTTCACCGCGAATTTTTGACCATCTGGGAACGCTACAAGATAAATTCAATCGAAAATGAATTATATGAAGTCCACTTTCTCAAGACCGTTGTTGAATTTTCATCTCTTAATATATAAATTTTAATAGCACTGGTTACGCCTGCATCCGGCCTATTGTAATGACAAAAGAAAAAAATTAAAAAAAAAAAAATTTTATAATATAAAAAAAAAAAAAATTTTAATTAAAAAAAAAGTAAAAAAAAATATTAAATAAATGATAAAAAATAACGAAAAAATAGAATAAGACAAAAAAAAGGAGCCTTATAGCCACTACGTCCACGTCGTTGGCTCTGGGTTGCGCTAAAAGTGGTATGTAATACATATATGTAATTTTCTAGAGAAGCGAAGCAGGTACGATTTTGAGGTTTGACAATTTTGAATCTGGGGGTTGTATAGAACAACTCTACAAACCGTTTTCCGAGGGTCAAGTCCATAAAACCTGCCGCTCCTTGAGGAGGGGTGTGCCCTGTAAGGCCGTTTAATGAATTTCGAAACATCCCGACGATAATATCCCCGGCACCTTCCTTAATTTCAAAGAATTTGAGATTGCTACAATTGTGCCTGCCCGTCTCTAAAGTACCCTGTAACAACTCTGTTCACGCAGTATTTAAGGTTTAAATTTGTTAATTTTTGCAAATAACTCCAGAAGTTCATATAAGTTATAAATAAAGTAAGTAGAAAAGTAAATAAATAAATAGCAAAAAAAAGTGATGTACTTTTTTTCCATTTATCTAATCTGTTTATTTTTTATTTTAAAGATTTATTTTTAGATTTAATGAAAATGGATAGTTGGGACACAGACAAGAATTTGAATTGACTGGCGTTATCTGGCACTAGAGTCCGTAAAAGTGGTACAAAGAGAATATAGGCGCACGTTTGGCGGCACTCCTCCGACTAGGAGGCATATTTCGATCTAAACGGCAATGTTAATAAACGAAATTATCGAATATGGAGTGATTCTAACCCACAGATACTCCATGAGAGGGGATTGCATCCACTTCGCGTCACAGTGTCGGGCCTTATTTTTTCGAAGAGAACGTAGTTACTGTTACGGTCACTGCAGACCGATACCTTAAGATGTCGAAAGAGTTTTTTTATCCAGAACTACGCCGAAAGAGAATCGCTTTCAAATCTGTGTTTCAACTACATGGTGCAACTCCTCACACAGCCAGGCCTGTTATGACAGAATTGCATCGAAAATTCCCCAATAAGTTTATTTCAAGAAACTCCAAAATCCGTTGGCCCCCCAGGCCTCCAGACCTTAGTGCGCCTGATTTTTTCCTTTGGGAATATTGCAAACAGGAAGTTTACAAAGTAAAACCAACAAATTCGAATGATTTAAAGTAAGCCATTCGAACGACAATTGAGGCAATTCCCGCTGCAACCGTTCAGGCAGTCATGAATAACTTTTTGCTAAGATGTCGCACATGCGTCCACGCTCAGTGACCATTTAAGTTCCATTATTTTTAAGACACATTAAAAAAAACTTAATTAAATTGAATTGTCTTTCAAATGAAACAAGAAAAAATAAATTACGTGAATTAAACAAAAACTTATTCGAGTTTTTTAATGTAGCAATATTCATCAGCCATCCTGAACAAGCACGCATTTGAAGTTAAGTTTTTTACGCCTTGCTCCTTCCCCGCGCCTTCTACGCCGTTCTCGTTCCTTTATATCACAAGTCGAAAGCCACAATGCCGCCTCAAAAGTTTTACTTCAAAATTATCGCAACGTCATCTTATTTTGTAGCCAACTAAACGGAACGAAGCCACGGCATATGTAATTTTTTTAAACAAAACTTCAGAGGGTGTTTGTTGAATCAAATTGTATTAACGCAAGTAAAAAAAGTGTCGGGAGCAGAACATAACAAACACGTAACATAAAAATAACTTATACATACATAGCATAAGAACAAGTTAATACATATGTAAACTGCAATTCTGTACATTCTCTTTCGTTATCATGCTCTTTGTTATGCATTTATCTACTGCGTTAGATACCCACTCAAGCGAGAGCTTTTATTTGTTCTCTTGCACTCAAGTCGAGCTTTCGCATGCAGCTGCTGCTACTTGCGCTAGCGAAAAATCATTCCAAACAGATCACTCAATAAATACGCACATGTATGTATATTTAAATCAATTGTTTTTTATAATTTGGCCAAAGGTGGCACAAAATAGTGTCTCCTCTAAACAGAAAGGTTGCTCCTTTTTTGTGCGTAATTAAGTGAATTAGACATAATTACTTGTTATTGGAGTTAACGCAAGTAACAGAGAAAAAATAGATGCGAATAGGAAAATGCTGGGTACTAGGCATAATATATGAGGGAACTGTTGTGGAGTTACCCTCAGCATTTGAATAAATCGGTTTTCGTTTGAGGAACTGAGCACGTTGTGGCGCCAGACAATTGACTTAGGGATGTGGAAGTGGCCGCCCCGACGCGAGAGTGTTATTTCATTCATGTCCTCTAGATAATTATCTAGAACTTCATCAATTTGTGCGTCGCCACGCAACCCCATAGTCTCTGTATTAAATAAAATTTAGTTTTTATACGATGAATTGGTTTTAGCAGACGAACCTTCAATAAAATCAATTTCATCCAAGCCACTTTAGCAACAGCATCAGTCAAAACACAGTCTTTAAGCATAGTCTCGGCATTTTTAATTTAAATAATTATTAGCAACATTTCGCAAATGTAAACAAACACACGTGTAGTAGGCTCTACTACCAACAGATACTATAGTTTATAAGAACTCCCACAAAGCTTACACCTACACATTGTTTATAAGAACCAACGTAAAGCTTAAGCGCGGACACCAACCTTACGAGCTTTCACACAAGCACACGCTCAGACTGCATAGACAAAAGATCAAGGAGTCAGTCAATGATTGCTCGTGGTCTGAAGCAGTGTGTTTTGCGTGCGCGTGATTAAATTGTAAAACAATAGACAATAGATATTTAAATAAACCAAACAATAAACTCGCCTCCTAAAATTCAGAAGTGGTATAGTGCCTCATCATGAACGTTAATGATGATTTAAATAAATTATCTGTTGCACAACTAAAAAATTGGCTTAATGTTTTGGGCCAACCGACAAAGGGATTAAAATCGGAATTGATTGCAAGACTGTATGCCATTCCTAGCGAAATCCGCGGTCATTGCCCAGAGGTGCACCAAGCTCAAAATTTGGAACAAAATTTTTCACCCAGAAGCCTGAATATGTCTGCGCAACAGATATTACAACTAGAGCAACATGAATCTGACAACGACGCAGTTTTCAGCAACAACAACAAAAGTCTACAAACGACGCCATAGTTTTAGAGCAACAGCAGTTAAAGTCTACAAACGACGCAGTTTTAGAGGAACAACAGATAAAGTCTACAAACGACGCAGTTTTACAGCAACATCAGTTAAAGTCTACAAACGACGCAGTTTTGCAGCAACAACCATACACACAAACTAACAACAACAACGAGCAAGCAAAATATTCAGGCAAGATCATTGGCGTCGACGCTGACATGATGAGTCGAGAAAATAGAGGCGACGGCTTAAAAAATAAAACATCAGGACAAATCGACGAAAGTGACGAATTGTCGAAATTGCGTGCTGAGCTAGAAGCAACAAAGGCTAAATTTCGTCAGCTTGAGTTTGCATTGCGCGATGAAACTTTTAAGTATGCTGCTTTAGCTGAAAGAGGAGTCGTACCACAGTGCCACACAGAGAGAGAAGAGAGCCAAAAAACATCGTCAAGCAATTTCGCATTGGCCAAAGAGGTAGTAATTGACTACGATGGCAAATCGTGTGCAAGTGCCTGGATCACGCAAGTAAAAAATATTGCGCACGCATATAAAATCAATAACGACTGCTAAAGGGTGCTGCACAAAATTGGCTGCACGCTAATCCAGCGCGAATGCTCGAACCCGTTGACAACTTGTTTGATCAGTTAATATTGGCATTCGGGGAAAAAATTTCAAAGGCTGATATCAGACGAAAATTCGAGGCTCGCAAATGGAAAATACAAGAAAATTTCGGCACTTATTATGATGACAAATTGACCCTTGCACGCGGAGTGAATGTTGACGACGACGAACTGTTAGACCAAATGATCGAAGGAATACCTCTGGAAAACTTACGCATTCAGGCGCGCATTCAATGCTTTTCCAGCCCAACGCAGATGCTAAGGGCATTTTCCAATGTCCGTTTACCGGAACGAGCCAAAGCAGATGCCGGACTAGACAGCACAAAAAAAGGTGAGATGCGTTGTGACAATTGCAACTCTAGAGGTCACGCAGCTGCCGTATGCAGAAAGCCCAGACGCGAACGTGGATCATGCTACGCCTGTGGAAAGTTTGGTCACTTAATTGCACAATGTGCCGACAGGAAGAGCAACGTCAAAGACGACTATGTAAGATGTTTTAAATTTTTTTTAGAAAACAGCAATAGTGTTTATATGCCATTGATTTCAGATGCCTGCTGGACTCAGGAAGCCCTATTTCTTTCATAAAAAAATCACTTATTAATAAACAAGTTATCATAGATTCAGTTAATGAACCTTATTTTGGAATGAATAAAAGCCCTGTTGAAACTTATGGGAAAATAAAATGTTACATATTGAAAAATTCAACAAAAATTTATTTTGATTTGGTGATAGTGGCTGATTGGTCTATGGGGCATGATGTTGTCTTTGGCAGAAATTTTAAATGCATGCGGGTTACATTTAAATTCAGAAGTCTTGGATTTGATTACCCTAAAAGAGGCCTATGATATACCTGTTGGGAAAAAGGACCACACATTAGTCAAAAACAAGTCAGACCGCAAAAATTTAACTTTAAACGTTTACATTATTGCTAAAACCAATAAGCAAACAAATGAAACTGCTAAAGAAAAAACTGAAGAAAAGAAAATTGTTATACAAAACTTAAATGCAACAGAACAATTGTTAGATAATGCTAAAAATTTAGAAATTTTAAATAAAACAACTGTTAGCGAAAATAACACAACTGGTAACTCAGATGCAACAGAACAACTGTTAGATAATGCTATGAATGAAACAGAAGATTCAAATAAAAAAATAGTTAGTGCAATTGTTATTAAAAAATCGTTAGACAAAAGATCGAGCAACAAAATTGTTAGTAAACTACCTTCAAACAATGATACAAAATTACCGAACTTAGAAACTGAAAAACAATTGTTAGACAACTTCGATAGTAAAATGTTTGAAATAAACCTCGTAGACAACGGAGAGTTAGAGTACAACATAGGTGAAAACATCAGCTACAGCTTACGATGCCAATTTATCAAAATGTTTGAAAGTTTATATCTTCATGCAAAAAGACCATCCACACCGTTAGTAAAGTGCGAATTCAAGATAAATTTAATAAGTTCAAAATCATTTAGTTGTTCACCTAGAAGACTTTCGTACGCAGAAAAAGAGAAGCTACAACAGTTACTGGATGAATATTTAGAAAAAGGATTTATTAGACCGAGTGACTCAGAATATGCCTCTCCAATTGTTTTAGTCAAAAAGAAAAACGGTGAATTACGCATGTGTGTAGATTTTAGAAAGTTAAATAAATTAACACTAAAAGACAATTATCCCTTGCCACTTATAGACGATTTGTTAGACAAAATGGTTGGTAAAACAGTATTTACAAAGCTAGATTTAAAAAATGGCTTCTATCATGTGTTTGTCGGTGAAGAGACAATAAAATACACCTCTTTTGTTACGCCGCTAGGACAGTTTGAATGGTTGAGAATGCCGTTTGGTTTAAAAAACGCACCATCAGTATTTCAAAGATTTGTAAACAAAATCTTTTCAGACATGATCAGAGAAAACCAAGTTGTAGTATACATGGACGATATTATGATAGCTAGTAAAGATACAAAAGAACACTTAGAGACACTAAAATAAGTTTTTAAACGGTTAGTAGAGAACAAACTTGAGCTTCGAATAGATAAATGCGAGTTCATGCAACCAAGCATAAAATATTTAGGATTTGTAATCACGAAAGATGGGGTAAGGGCAAATGAAAAAGGAGTTGAAGCGGTCCAAAATTTTCCTGTGCCAACAAGCGTGCACGCTTATATGATATTTTAAAAAAAGATAGACCGTTTAAATTTGAACAAGATGAAATGGGTTGCTTTCAAACGTTAAAGGAAAAGCTGATTGGAGCTCCAGCCCTTTCGATATACGACTACAAACACGAAACAGAGTTGCATTGTGACGCCAGTTCTTTGGGATTTGGTGCCGTATTGATGCAAAGGAAAGAAGACAAAAAATTTCATCCAATTTTCTATTTCTCCAAAAGAACAACCGACGTCGAATCTAAATACCTCAGCTTTGAATTGGAAACGTTAGCCGTTGTTTATGCTCTACGAAGATTTAGGATTTATCTCCAAGGCAAAGACTTTAAAATTATTACAGATTGCAATTCGTTAGCACTTACTCTCAATAAAATTGAACTTAACCCGAGGATCGCGAGATGGGCTCTTGAGCTTCAAGATTACACTTACGAATTAGTTCATAGACCTGGAAAACGTATGCAACACGTTGACGCCCTTAGTAGGTGTACAAATATAATGGTAGTTCAGACAAACAGCTTCGAAGACAATTTAATTATATGTCAGGCAAAAGATCGTATAGTAAAAGAAATTAGACAGTTGTTAGAAAAAACAGAACACAAAATGCGCAATGGTATAATATATAAAAAATCAAATGACAACAGACTGTTGTTCTATGTGCCAGTTGATATGGAAGATCATGTAATGTATAAGTATAACAATGAACTCGGACACGTAGGTAGAGATAAGATGATTGAAGCCATCAAGAAAAGCTATTGGTTTCCTAACCTCAAAGAAAAATGTTCCAACCATATTGAAAATTGTTTAAAGTGTGTGGCATTCTCGTCTAAGTCAGGAAAAGTAGATGGACTTATGCACAGTATACCTAAAGGCAATGAGCCGTTTCATACTATACACATTGATCACTATGGTCCAGTAGATTCAGGAAGGTCAAAAAAGCACATATTAGTTGTCATAGATGGGTTTACCAAATATGTCAGATTATATGCAACAAAAACAACAAACTCAAAAGAAGTCATTCAATCGTTAAAAGATTATTTTAGAGCGTACAGTAGACCAAAGTTCATTATTTCAGACAGAGGTACCGGTTTTACGTCGAAAGAATTTGAGGATTTTTTAAAGGATCATAACATAAAACACATTAAAATAGCTACAGGATCTCCACAAGCAAACGGACAAGTAGAGAGAGTCAATAGAAGCCTGGGACCCATGATATCAAAATTAGTGGAGCCTGAAAATGGTTTACATTGGGACCTAGTTATAGAAAAAGTTGAACATACATTAAACAATACAGAACATAGAAGCATAAAACAGTTACCCAGCAAAATGCTATTTGGCATACAACAAACTGGACAGGTCACAGACGATTTAAGAAAAAAGTTAGAAGAGTTAAATGAAACTGAACCAGACAGGAACTTAACAAGAATTCGAGGAAAGGCTGCAGAAAACCAAAAAAAAGTACAGACTTATAACAAAATTTATGTAGACAGAAAAAGGAAAACAGCTTGTGTATACAAAATAGGCGACTATGTGATGGTTAAAAATTTTGATTCTACAACAGGTGTATCAATGAAACTAATTCCTAAGCACAAAGGCCCATATGTAATAGAAAAAATATTAAAGAACGACAAGTTTCTATTAAAAGATGTTGAAGGGTTTCAATTATCTCGTAACCCGTATCAAGGAATTTGGAGTATACAAAACATAAAACATTGGATCAGAAAACGAAAAGAAATGGTACAGAAAACAGATAAAAATATTTTACCTGGAAAATGTAAATTAAAACAGACAAGTTCGTTGAAAAGAAAATGTAAAAAGTCAAAACTTACTTGTATATTAAGGAAAACCACTAAAACTGTAGCTTTTAAAAAAAATAAAAATCGAGTACCATTAAAATTAAGTAACAAAATTGTTAAAATAAGAAAATCTTAAACTTTAATCAATGTTAAGAATAAGGATGTTAAATCCAAAAAATGTACGATCAGGGGATCTAGAGGTAGGATGGCCGAATTGTAGTAGGCTCTACTACCAACAGATACTATAGTTTATAAGAACTCCCACAAAGCTTACACCTACACATTGTTTATAAGAACCAACGTAAAGCTTAAGCGCGGACACCAACCTTACGAGCTTTCACACAAGCACACGCTCAGACTGCATAGACAAAAGATCAAGGAGTCAGTCAATGATTGCTCGTGGTCTGAAGCAGTGTGTTTTGCGTGCGCGTGATTAAATTGTAAAACAATAGACAATAGATATTTAAATAAACCAAACAATAAACTCGCCTCCTAAACACGAAAGAAGAAGTCAAGCTCAATTAGGGTATTTATGCAATTATTTCATTTTTGCAGCAATAAAATAATACAAATCGATGTAATACATAGCTACTTTAGCTACGGGTTTAATTAAAATAGATTTTATGCCTTGACTCGGCATTTTTAATTCAAGTTTTCGAATTTTAATGTAATTTGTACCAATTTACAAATGTTAACATTGCTTACATTTGCAAAATGCTGCAAATAATTATTCAAAATTAAAAATGTTGAATCAAAAATGCCGTCAAAGCATAAAATCTATTTTCACTAAACCTGTAGCTAAAGTAGCTATGTATTACATATGACATGAATGCAATTATACTCTCGCATCGTGGTGATCACTTCTACATCCCGAAATCAATTGACTGGCGCCAGAACGCGCTCAGTTCCTTCGACGAAACCCGATTTGTTCAAATGGTGAGGGCAACACCACAATAGTTCCAGTATATTTCAGCCTAATACAGCCCCTGCATTTTCCAATTCGCATGCTGTTGAGCTAACAATATTTTTTGCTTGCATTTATTTTAAACCTTTATTATGCACTGAAGAAGAGTAATGAGTAATTAAGATAGTTGATTGGAATGTTATTTATTATAATATATTTTATAAGCGATATAAGTAGGTATAAGAAGCGATATATGTTTATTAGGTATTAATTACGAAAGGTGCGTTTAGGTTTATTAAGCGAAGAGAGGGAACTGATTTGCATTGGCAAAACCATTAGGCGAAGTAGCCGATAATATGCAAAGCTACAGAATAGAGAGATCGGCAGCGCAGCAGCCGACGTACACAATTACATATAGGGTATTCACGCTTTGTGTTGACTTGAGGACTTGCGGACTTTTACAAAAACAAAATGTATGGCAAAATACAACCCTGTGTTTCAACTCAACTTTTCCTCAACCCAGACCCTAGTCTACTTTTTGCTGTTTAGGGTATTCACGCTTTGTGTTTATTTTTTTATTTTGTTAATTTTTTTTTTTTAAAAAAAAAAAAATAAAAAAAAAAACAAACTTTTTTTTTAACCCCAAAACAAATTTTAAAAAAAAAAAAATCTACTTTTTGCTGTTGACTTGTTGAGAAAGTGTTGTACAATATGGTAATTCGCTGCCTTTTCAGCACTAGTGCATTTGTCATTTTTTAGCCATTTCGTGGTATGAAAAGCAACGAGTTACTGTAAGCTCGCTAAAAAAAGAAAAGCGCTAAATTTAAAATAATCAAATTGTATTAACGCAAGTAAAAAAAGAATGTGCCTTTACTGTGGGTAATTAAGTGAATTAGACATTATTATTTGTTGTTGGAGTTTGCGCAAATAAAAGAGTAAAAATAGATGCGAATTGGAAAATGCAGGGGCTGTACTAGGCTAAATATTTGCTGGAACTATTGTGGAGTTACCCTCAGCATTTGAACAAATCGGATTTCGTCGAAGGAAGTGAGCACGTTCCGGCACCAGTCAATTGATTTCGGGATGTGGAAGTGGTCACCGCGATGCGAGAGTATAATTGCATTCATGTCCTCATGATAATTATCTAGAACTTCGTCAATTTGCACGTCGCCACGGAACCCCATTGTCTCTGTATTAAACAAAATTTAGTTTTTCTGCAATGAATTTGTTTTAGCAGACTTGCCTGCAATAAAATTTATTTCATCCAAAGCCATTTCAGCTACAGCTTCAATTAATATATATTTTACGCTCTATCTCGTAATTTTGAATTCAAGATTTTAAATTTTAATGCAATTTGTACCAATTTGCAAATGTAAACAAACACAGGAAAGAAACAATACAAACTCAAATTTGGGTTTTCTACAATTGTTTCGTTTTTGCAGCAATAAAATGATAAACATCTGTGTAATCCATAGCTACTTTAGCTACAGATTCTGTTAGAATAGATTTTACACTTCCTCTTGGCATTTTTAATTCAACCTTTTGAATTTTAATGCAATTTGTACCAATTTACAAATGTAAACAAAAACAGGAAAGAAAAAGAAAAGTCAACAAGTCAACTCATAAAGTCAACCGGAGGGGTTCACGCCTTGGCCTGTTGACTTTTTCAACAAGTCCTCAAGTCAACACAAAGCGTGAATACCCTAATAGTTTAAAAGAGAGTTCTTTTGCCGCGCAGGGCAAGTTACAAAACAAAAAGAAGTATTATTTATGCATAATAGCTGCTGGACCAAACACATGCATTGTTACTCTTTAATTTGCGTAAACTCCAAAAAAAAGTAATAATGTCCAACTCACTTAATTTCGCACACAAAAGGCACAACCTTTTTTTACTTGCGTTTATACAATTTGATTATTTTAAATTTGGCGCTCTTCTTTTTAAGGTAACTCGCAGAGCTCGCAAATAACAGTTGACCGTTTTTCGTTGTCCAAAAATAACTCTTATTTGCTGACTCTTTGAGCAACGTGTCAGAGATCAACCGTTTACATTGCTCTTTTAATAAATCGGTCTGCGATCAACCAATAACCAATTTTTTTGTTTCACTTTTGCTCTGGTTATTCGCCAACAGTTTAGTCGCGAGCGAAAAAATAAAGGTCTTTTGCGTTTGTATGCGTGTATGGGAGTGAGGCGTCTGTTTGGGCCTGTTAGTAAGACACACACACACACAGCGCAGCATTCTCAGCAAAGCAAATTGAAACGTAAAAGACCGATTGCACTGAGCATTTAATTTTTTCGGTCATCTGCTGATGCTTAATGTGCGAGCGCTCAATCGGTTCGCTCTCAATAAGTTGTTATTGAAAGACCGTAACAAGAATAGCTCAACTGAAAACACTCAACTGAAAACCGAAATAAAGAGAAGCGAAGTGTTATGCTCAGAGAGAGAGCGAGCGTGCATGGTTTTTTCGGTTATGTTAGCGTGTAGACCGCAAAGGAAAAAACGGTCAACTGTTATTTGCGAGCTCTGCTAAAAAATTAAAAATGGCTTAAGTGCTGAAAATGCCGCATTTATTGTATTATGCAACACTTTCTGCTCAACTCAACAGCAAAAAGTAGACTAGGGTCTGGGTTAAGGAAAAGTTGAGTTGAGAGTTGAAACGCAGTATTACTGTCTTTCGCCAAACATTTTGTTTTTGTAAAAGTGCTCAACTCAACACAAAGCGTGAATACCCTAAATATATAAAGCTCATTTAATATATAGGCATAGGAATGATAAGTAAAAAAAAACGTTTTTGGTGCAAAATTAATTTTTTTTGATTTTGCTTATAAAGATATCGTAACCAAGTTGGCAATCAAAATTTTTTTGAGTAAGTAAGCAATGAACCGGATTTGATTGCAATGTGATTGTAAGTCGTCTCCGCCCGACTAAAACGTAGTCCATCTTTGTTTTATAGCAGGAAAAAAATGTAACGTCCGCAACGTAACGTGCGCAACGATGAATTTTGCAATTTTTGATAAACCTGAACACATATAGTCTTCAACTGACCCAATTTGGAATTCTCAACTATTCTTCATTCTTTTTCGTAACTTGATTTTTTTGGTTATTACGCAAATTCGCTGAAAATGGCACAAATGTACGTTAACCTCCAAAACTACTTCCGTTTTTTGTAACGTACGCAACGGCACTTAGACACGAATAACTTTTTTTCTAAAAATAGTTAAGTAAAAGCTTAAACATCATTTGAAAAAACTCAAAGACCTTTTTTTGCTGAATGTTGTACGGATATATCTCATTCACAGCGCCGATGGTATTAAAAAATATGTGTACGAATGTAACGTACGCAACCTGGGAAATGCCCATATGGTGGAAAAATTATACATTTTTATAATATTTAGTGGATAAGATGAAAAAATTTGATTTATTTTGAAGTAAATATAAAAATTGCTTAACGAACTATTTTTTATTTATTCTGGGGTGCCACAGAAAACCATTTCTAGTCAATTTCGTTGAAATTCCTATTCTTGGTGCCACAGACATGATTTCCAACGGTTTCAAAATAATTGACAAAATTGCATGAGGTTTTATTAAATTCACCAACAAAACCTATTTTATTCAAAGAAACTGTTACATATTTCAAAGTGTATTTAATTTCTGAGTTTTCTGATCTTTATGTTTTCACAATTTTAATGTTCTAATGCAAGATATCCATTTTTGCGAAATCATTATTAAAATGGTTGGCACATTTGCAATTCTGTATCAACATGCAAAACCTTTTCGAGCTAAGGAGTTGCCACCTAGTTGCTGTACTAAAAAGTAATAGCCTATTCACACTGAGATCATCTTAGCGGAACGCATGGGATTTTTGAAGATGTGAAATTGCTGTTTGCACTGACAACATCTAACATCTTGCTGCCATATTGACAGGCTGACAGGTGAAATAAACAAACTAGGAAAATTTATTAAAAAATGTTATTTAAAATCAAAATATTAATCTTTTTATGAGTTGATTTTCAACATTAACTATTATTAAGGAAGCGTTTTATAAATTTTTGTTGAAACCATCAATTAATTGGGATTATCAATGCGGACGACGAGCTGGTGCTGACTTGGACATACACACATACATATATACATATGTATATGTACGTAAGCGCAACGAGCTGTTTGAATGTTTGTTGGTGTTGTGCTAAAGTGCTTCGAGTAAATCTGGTGGCACGGTAGTGCCCCCGCCAAGACGAGCCAAGCGAAGCGAACGAAGCGTAAGGGCACTACCTACCTTTTCTCGAAGCGCTTCGTCGTTTTTTTGAGCCCTTATAACTTTGGTTAGGATTATGCTAGATCAACAAAACTTTAGATTTTATTGATACCTAAAAAACGCTGATTTCGTCACTGATGATCATCAAAATTCTTAGGTATTTCCCAATGTCCTAGAAAGCTGAAATTTTGTATGTAAGCTAGTATTAGCACACAAACAACAAAAAAATTATAAAACTTGTAACTTTCATCCCCCAACCCCTTAAACTTGGGGATGCAAGTTTGTATGAGACCTGCAATTTTCAATTTTGACGCTAGAGCAGTGGTCGACACAAAATACACTCACATTTTTTTTTGCGTATGTATTGTACGTTGCTAAGCAACAAACACGCAGTTGATGGTGCGTGGCTTCGGCTCTTGTTGTTGTTGTTGACGTCAAGCAACGTCAGAGTCGCAATACGTCACTGCGGCAGAGAAAATTTTAGTAGTACAAAAAGCACGCTCATATGCATGTGTTTTGTGTATAACACATGAAGTGTGTCGACGTCGCCTTAGCCTATGCGCCAGAGATAGGGCCGTGCCGACCACTGCGCTAGAGGGGTAATCTGAACTGAAACTTGATGCCCCCAGATATATACATACATATAGAGGCTCCTTGTTATTATAAATTATTATTAGAAAAATAAAAAAATTAAAAATTAAAAAAAAAAAAAAAAATTTGTTACAAACAACTTACAAAAAGAAATGAAATCCCACCAAAAAACATTTTCATGTAAAATGTTGCCAAGACGAGAACAAGCTTCTAACTCTACACGCTCTAACTCTACTAGGCCTAACTTCACAAACTCTACACCTTAGTCAAAATATGTGGCTTGGCCATTTCGATACATTCACATAGGCGTAAGGTGAAAAATTAATTCACTTTTCATTACTTTTCTGTTATACAATAGTTCTTGTAACATATGTTGATCTACGCAATGATGTTGTCTGCGTACAACAGTGAAGCGACATGTTATGTTTAGTTGTTTTTAGTCACGTAAGAACACCGCGAGCGGTTAGTCAATGTTACTCTGAATAAAACCAATAGGTTATGGGCCCAGAGCAAAGCGTTAACTGCGCAATAAGTTGAATTGTTCTTACGAAAAGAAAAGTCTGTAGTTTTGTTATTTGACTGCACATAAAAGTGAATTTGTCTCACCAAGAGAAAATTCTGGACTTTTGTTATATATAGAAACACGGTGTTAGAAGTGAATTGTTCTAACGCAGGGTGAGCAACCTTTTTAATCAACGGGCCAATTTAAATTTTAAAATTTTTTGGCGTGCCGCACATAACGCACCACTTATTAATAATTTATAAACATTAGAATAAAAGTAAAGTAAAGATTTAATATAGGTACAAATTTTAATACAAAATAAAAACAAACAAGAAAAGAACAGAAAAACGAATTTACTTGGAATTTTTAATGAGCATTGCTTTTTCGATACACGCTGATCAATACCAGACGGAGTTGATGAGGTATCTACACGTACGCAGCTTTCTAATCGTACATCACTCAGTCTTGATCGATGGTAATTTTTGATTAATTTCATGGTTGAAAATATTTTTTCGCAAACCGGACAGAGACATCATTTGCTTTGCATTTTTCGTTAAAAGCGGAAATTTCTCAGCGCTAACATAAGATTTATAAAAACTTCATATAAAAAAATACCAAAAAACGGAATTTTGTTTTTATATGAAGTTTTGACATTTCGTGCGGAATTTTTGCATGCTGCGTATGGGACTTTAGTGAAAAAATACATTTTTTAAATCAGTATTATTTTTCATGTCAATCACTTCCATTTGAAAGTCTTCGGGAACTGTATCCACAATGATATTAAATGGCGAGAAAAACATTTTCATGGAAACCGCTGTCTTCTCAGCTTTGAACATTTGGAATCGTAATTGAAATTCGTTCATTAAAATGTCTACATTGTGCGTATTTTTGAGAAGTAGTAACTTTTTTTTTTCGAAATGGGAAAAGTTTCCACAATTTTAATTTGCGTTCAAAGCCCTGAATTTTATCATACAAATTGTGAATAAACTGTCCTTTCCCTTGAAGTTCCACATTATGATCATTGAGATGCTGAGTCATGTCGATAAGAAACCCAAAATCGCACATCCATTCTTTATTACCAAAATAAGGAAAGACATATCCCTTTATATCCAAGTACACTTGTATTTGGCTTTTTAAGTTGTATACTCTTTTTAACATTGCACATCTACTAAGCCACTTATAGCTTATAAAATTGATTAGTTTAATTATTGGTACCGTGACATGTGGCAAACCCAATCTTTTCGCACACAACGAATATTTCCCTTCCTGTGACCTTCTTAATGTCTTGAAATAACCTTCTCGTGTTCCATCTGCCGATATACCAATAATCTTTTCTAATAAAATTGAAAAATTGTATACAAAGACTTTAGGTCATCATACAGGTCTTTGCCAGTTGTAGTCCCTTGCATTGGAATCAGAGAACACAATTCTTCTGTAATATTTAATTTAATATCAATACCACGTAAAAATATAGCCAGTTTTGCTGTATCGTTAATATCGCAACATTCATCAAGTGCCAAAGACCAGTATTCGAATTTTGCAATGCGTTCACGAAGCGTTGTTGCTATGTTCGCTGACAAGTTTTCAATTCTCCTTGCAATAGTGAATCTTGATAAACTAATGTTTGAAATAATATTTATTTTATCGGGAAATGCTATTCCTGCAACAGCAGTATTTGGTAAAATAGCTTGATTTTTAAAAATTGTTTCTTGTTTTCCCGAGTTTTTCTCCATTTCGATATTTGCACATTTTGTTACTATAAATTGCACATTTTGTTACTAGAGACACACTGTCCCTTTCGTGATCAAAATAAGTCGCTCTTTTTGCTAGGTGTCTTTTTCGTTTCTGCGTCTAGCCCTTTAGAATGTACTACCATTTTATTATAATTAATTTTATAACAATACCAGCGTTACCCGGCGCGCTTCGCTACGCAAAAAATTTATTGCTAAAAAGATTTGATTTCTAAACACAATAATGTACAAAATAAAATGAAATAATTTGTATTTTTATTTCGGAAAAAGAAAAGCAACGTTCAATTTAATACAATTGTATACACAACATCTTTTGTTTTATTTTGTGGTGCATAAATAAACAAATTTTTGCTTGAATTAAATTTGGCATCAATTTCTTCACTGAAAGTCTCGTCCCATTACAAAGTTTCGGTGCATTAAGATTTCGGAGAAGTATAATCGATGAACCAAAATTCAAATTCAAATTATGCGGTGGCATGCCTGGTGGTTCCAAAGAATTTAAAAATTCGACCGGTTAATTGACTGCGTCTACATCATTCATAGCAGTATCAATGGATTTATACCTTACCGAATCACCTGGCAATTTTTCCTGGATGTGGAAATTGATTTCATTGACAATGATATTTTTTGGTGCTAAAATTGCACGTTCTCGTAACCAATCATGGTTATTGTAATTTTGAACAATATTTGGAAAAACGCGATCAATGAGTTCTTGTTTTGATGATACAATTATGCAAAAGTTATTCGGTAACGTGATAAACCCATTTTGATCACTTGCAATTTTTCCATCGCCAATCTTCAGCAATTGCTTTGAAAACTCACTTGCTGATGAATCATTTTGAAGACGCACACGCATATTGGTCGTCAACGAAAGCCTTTGTACGTGTGCCCACAAAAATTAACTTTTCAAACATGCATTAATTTCATCAGTTGGTGTTGATCTCGGAATAACAGGCAACGTTTGACGAAAATAACCAGATAACAATATAAATGCACCGCCAAACAGCTGGGAACTCCGTCTCAAATCTTGTAATGTTCGATTTAAGGCTTCCAAAGATTTTTTATGGGCCATTGGACATTCGTCCCATAAAATAATGGATGTATGTTGTAAGACTTTAGCCATTCCAGAACTCCTTGATATATTGCATGTTGGTGTTTCAATTGCTTGCATGTTCAATGGCAATTTCAAGGCGGAATGTGCTGTGCGGCCGCCATCAAGTAATGTAGCTGCAATACCGGAGAAGCAAGTGCCAATGCGATTTTTTGTTCCGACCGAATCGTTGCCAGTATCAATGAAATCAAAAATGTTGTCATTGACAGCTTGCATCACTTTGTCATATGCATCTTTTTGTTGATCATTTAATTGTGGAGTATACGTTTGTACGAACGCACGCAATTCATCACGATCGAATTGCTGTTCGCGTTGCAATTCTCGTTCAAATAAATCATGCATTGGACGATTTGGTGGAGTCATCCTAATTGCCCTAATGCTTTATTTGCAATCGTAAGGCACAAATCTTCGATCATTATCAAGGCCTCATTATACATTTCCAATGTCAGCAGCAATGCAGGATCAATTGAACGATGTCGAAGTCGAATCAAAATGTCTTCAGCCATGAAATCTTTGTATTTATTCCACAATTCCAGTGGATTTGATGGAAAACGTTGATATTATGATCGCAAATAACATACGAATTTGATTTGGTGGAGATGCAATTGATGCATCACGAAGCGTAGCATCCCAATGAGTATCATCTTCCAGCAAATGCAATTGTTGACATGCTTCACGGTAAGTGGCGCACAGTTGACCATTGACAGTTCGTAAATGTTGGAATGATTGAGGTACATGTACGTTCACCAACAAAAGTCGCAAGTAAAAACATTCAACATTAGCTGGACTAATTGTATAAATGCGCCGCAAAGTATCTGTTCGAAAAATACCTGGATAACCATCAGCAGATGTGCCTTGTTTGCGACGTTGAAATTTTTTTGTTGATGCATTCCATGTGAAATAGTGAGGCACTTCCGAATATAGCAAAGTCCTGGCAAATTCATCCGTTTCACATAACTGGTAATAAGCTGTCAGTGTAGTTGCTGGTGGCTCTACTGCTCTTTGTTCGGCATTTGCAGCAGTGAAGTAAACACGTTCGCCGTTTTCAAGATGAACTGCCAAATGTACAACAACCGGATGTCTGTCATGAATTGGAAACCATAAAATACGCCATACAGCTTCGTTGGTACTAATATAGCGCCCCATTTGGTACTGCAAAATATTATCATGACTATTTTCAGGAGCCACTCCCAAAACAGCCATATCGCTGCCCTTATTTACATACTTGCAAATATATTTGATTGATTTTACAGAATTGCAATATACTACATTTATGTGAGCGTTGAACATTTTTGACAGTATCGGTGAGTCTGGAACTATCCACCGGTTATCGATTTCAACGTCTTGATTTTGAAGTTTAATTACAGTTGATTTACCGATGTCTTCAGTTGATCGTCGACGATACTGTGGATATCCATCATCTCCTGTAATTGTTTCAGCAATCAATTGCTTTGGAAAACGTTTCTTGCAGTACAGTATATTACTAATTGAATGTAAAAGTAAAACAATGAAAATTATTTCAAGAAAAAATTATAAATTTAATTAATTCCAAGTTTTGAATGTAAAAGCAAAACATTGAAAATTATTTCAAGAAAAAATTATAAATTTAATTAATTCATAACTCAGGAACGGCTGCACCGATTCCAAAAAAAACTTCACACAAACCACCTCCTCATAGATGGGAACGAACTCTAAAATTTTTGTGTCAATCGGTTCGGCGGTTCTTGAGTAATAAGATCACCAAGGAAATGTAACTTCTTTTTATATTTATAGATATTGATAGGAGAAAGTCGACAAAATAAATTCAATTTTAGAAATGCTTGGCGGGCCGCATAAACATGTGTAACGGGCCGCGTGTTGCTCATCCCTGTTCTAACGAATAGAAAATTCTGAACTTCAAGTTTTGTGACTCGGTTACGGCAAAATAAAAAAGCCATGATGTCGTCGTATCATGCAATTCATAAACTAGACGATGAGAATTATGGCGCATGGGCTATACAAATGAAAAGCGTTTTGGTACATGGTGATTTTTGGCCAGTTGTATACAAAAGACGAAAAGGCGCTTGCTAGTATTTTGTTATGTATAAAACCGTCACAATTAAACCATGTAAAGAACTATGCAGCTGCAAGTGTAGCGTGGAAAAGGTTACATGAAGTACAGACGCCTTCAGGTCCAGCGCGACGTGCAAATTTGTTAAAACAATTGTTGCAAATGAAAATGAGTGTTACTGAAAGCATCATTTGTCATGTTAACAATTTTAGTGCAGTTGTTGAAAAGTTAAACGAAATTGAAATCGTTGTGTCCGAAGAAATGTTAGTAATCATTTTATTGTCTAGTCTCATTGACGCGTACGAAAATTTCGTGGTCGCCATTGAAAAGCGTGATGCCTTGCCAAGTTTGAAGGCGCTGAAAATCAAACTGCAAGAAGAGGGTGAGAGGCGCAAGCGCGTCGTCGGGAAGGATGAACAAGTGTTCATTTCGCGCGCGGGAAATAAACCAACAACGGCCGAAGCCGGTAAACGTAACATAAGACGCGGGCAAAAATTTGAAAATGTCGTTACGTGTTGGACATGTCATAAACGCGGACATACTGCAAAATGCAGAGCGAAAGAAAAAATTGCGATGGCAGAAGCCAAGCCCCGAGAGAGAGCACAGTCGCACTCGGCGATATGTGCGAGCGCGGGGATAGCCGATATTGCTAAGAATGTGTGGTGCGTGGATAGCGGTGCCACGGCTCATTTGTGTTGCGACCGTTCGCAGTTCATCAAATTGAGAGAGCACAAAGAGCGAGTTTAATTAGCGGACAATAATTATGTAGGAGCAGCCGAGCGCGGTACGGTGCAATTCACTTGGCGCGGTAGCACGATCAAACTGAATGATGTGTTATATGTTAAAGAGCTGCAGTTTAACATTTTATCGGTTGTAAAAGCTGTTAACAGTGGTTACAGTGTTAATTTTGTTGGACAAAGCGGAATAATAAGAAATAAACGTGGCAAAGTTATTTTGGTTGCAGAAAAGCAACGTGATTTGTTTTTGTTTGAAACTGAAGTGAATAAGAAATGCTTTGTTGCACAAGTAGGCTTGTCGGAAATGGTCAAGTGGCATAATCGGTATGGACATTTAAATTTGCAGGTTTAAGCAAAATGATTATGCTAAATATGGTTCACGGTATAAAAACAAATCAGTGCAACAACATGCAAGGGCATGTTTGTGAGAATTGCGCAAAAAGTAAAATATGTTTAAAGCCATTTCCAAAATCCAGTCAAAATCGCGCAAAAGAAGTATTATGTTTGGTGCACACGGACATTTGTGGTCCTATAAACTGTGTCTCTCAAGGCGGTGTACGATACTTCGTAACATTTATCGATGACAGATCGCGTTATGTGTTTGTGTATTTCTTGAAAACAAAGGACCAAGTTTTTGAAAAGTTCAAAGAGTACAAGACATTTGCTGAAAATCAAAGCGGCAGAAAGCTTAAGGCTTTACGAAGCGATAACGGTCGGGAATATTTGAGTTGCGCGTTTGAAAAGTATATGATTAACAATGGCATTAAAATGCAGCTAACGGTGCCGCACACCGCACAGCAGAACGGTGTTGCGGGGCGCGCAAACAGAACATTAGTTGAAATGGCGCGAACTATGTTGCTGCATGCAGGTGTTGACGAGTGTTGGGCCGAAGCAGTTAAAACTGCTGCATACCTGCGTAATCGAGCAGAGACGTCAACATTGGTCAACATGACGCCTTTTGAGGCGTGGACTGGAAGAAAGCAATACGTATCGCATCTCAGAGTGTTGGGTGCGAGAGCTTTGTGTTGAACAAGACGCAAAGTAAAAAGTTTGCCCCGAAAGGTTGAAGAGCATGCGCTAGTTGGGTATTCGGACCATGCTAAGGCTTATCGTTTGTATAATCCGGATAAACGCAAGGTAATTGAAGCACGTGACGTATTATTCATAGAGAATGAATTATTGCAGGTTCAAGATTCGGCCAAGGGAGCTGATGTTCAACTCATTGAACTGCAAGATGATCCTGTTTGTGGTGCTGACGAACAGCAGACTAACGGTAACTTTCCGGCAGAGATAGAGACGCATGATGACACTTCGACTGACGTCGTGCAAGCTGCAAAAGGAAGAGCAGGTGCCTATGAAGACTCCGAAGAGTCTCAATCCGGTGGGCAAAGGGGGCCAGGAAGCCCTAGAAAAGTCTATACTGGTCGGCCTGGACGGCCACGTAAGGAGTAAAACGTGCTGAATGTCACGACTGCAGATGAAATTGTTGTTCCAAATAACGTCAAGGAGGCGTTGAGCACACGAAATGCAGAAAAGTGGAAACAATCCATGCAGAAGGAGATGGATAGCCTGCATGCCAATAACCCATGGACGCTGGTGGATCTGCCCCAAGGCCAACGGGCGATCGGCTGCAAATAGGTTTTTGCAGTAAAGCGCGACAAAGATGGCAACGTTGAGCGTTATAAGTCTCGACTGGTTGCAAAAGGCTGCCCACAACGATTTGGTGTGGACTACACTGAAACATTTTCCCCTTTGGCTAGGTATGCTTCAATCAGACTGGTGATTGCCCTATCAGTTGAGCATGGATGGTATTTGCATTAGATGGATGTCTCTTCAGCGTACCTGAAGAGCGAGTTGCAAGATTTTGTGTACATGCGTCAACCAGAGGGATTTGTCGACGAACGAGACCCAGGACGCATGCTGAAACTAAACAAAGCACTGTACGGCCTGAAGCAAAGTGGCCGTAAATGGAACGAGAAACTGAACACTGTGCTGATGAAGATTGGGTTTGCTCCGTGCCCGAGCGAACCGTGCATATATACAAATCGGATTGGTAACAATATTGCTATAATTGTTGTTCATGTTGATATCATTCTAGCTAGCTCAACCAAAGAAGATCTTATCATGTTTAAGGCGCTTATAGCTGAAGAGTTTGATGTCGTTGACGGTGGCGCTCTGAGACATTTCTTGGGCATGGAAATTGGGCGCACAGGCGAAACAGGTGCCGTCAGTATTGGTCACAAGCAGTATGTAGAGGACCTGTTACATGAGTATCGCATGCAAGACTGCAAGCCGAATGTATTACCACTGGATGCTGGTTTCCAGGTGAAGTGTGACAACGTGAAGTGCCAACGGGTGGGCCAAGCTGCCTATCAATCGTTAATTGGGTCCCTTTTGAATTTGGCGATGACGACACGGCCTGATATATTGCATTCTGTAATAAAACTGGCACAACAGAATGCAGATCTACGTAGGGAGCACTAAGCAGCACAGAGGCAGAATACGTGGCGTTTTCAACGGCAGCAAAAGAAGCGGCATACATCAAGAAGCTGGTTGATGAGATGGGTTGAGGCGCTCTCGAAAGAATAAAGATCTACAGCGATAATCAGAGTGCGCAATGTCTTGCCAAAAATGCAACTTATCATGCACGAAGCAAGCACATTGATATCAAATATCACCATGTTAGAGTTGTTGATCTACGCAATGATGTTGTCTGCGTACAACAGTGAAGCGGCATGTTATGTTTAGTTGTTTTTAGTCAAGTAAGAACACCGCGAGCGGTCAGTCAATGTTACTCTGAACAAAACCAATAATTTTAATAAATGGAGTAATATTTATTGAATATGGCGTCGTTTTAAATAAGTGGAGAGTGCATCGAAAATACTAAATCCAACTTCTACAAGGGCACAACAATTAGAATTACAATTTTATAACCATTCGCATTATTGTTTTCATCAGTGTGTGTATGTTTTATATGTTCACTTCATTTGTTTAGCGCAGTGTACAGCATACACAATTGTTACAACCTTTGCTGGACTGTAAGACAGCATTGAAGCGATCTATGTAGAGGTTCTTCGGCCTCTTCGCTCGACTTTTTTTGTTTGGGTGTCTTTTGTAAGGCCTCAATGGCTCATAATCCCCCAAAAGGTATTTTAAAAATTATTTTCTATTTGCGTGCAAATTTGCAATTGTCAGCAAACGAAATTTGCCATTCACAACGCTGAGGACAGCTGTTGAGCCGTAGGGCTGTCATACAAACTCTTGTATTGGGCGGTGGAAATATTAAAACTTAATTTAAATTCATTTTGTAAAAATGGAAAGCAAAATGATGCAAAATGTGCTGAAAATTATCGCTTAATGTAATAAAGAATAACCTTTTTTAGATCACTGTTAATAAACATTTATTTAAATGAGTGTCTAAATGCTATAAAAAATATTTGAGCAAAGAAGCAACCCTTTGCTGCAATTCTTGCAAAAGCAAAACATTCGAAGTTAATTGTTCGAAAAATGAAATCTTTGAGGTTTCTGTGGCACCTTTCAAAGGTTTCGTATTTGATTGAAAAAATTTAAAGGTAGCTCCAAGTAACACCCAGGGATCGTCTGTGGCACCTTTCAAAGGTTTCGTATTTGATTGAAAAAATTTAAAGGTAGCTCCAAGTAACACCCAGGGATCGTCAAAAACATCTAGTAATATACAGCCCAAAAAGATAGACTCCCAGGAGATCAATAGATTCTTGAAAATAGTGACTTTTTTTGGTTTTGTTATGTTTCTATAACAATTAAGATTTTTTTAAATTGTATTGAAACTTATACCTGAAGTGCATTTCTTCAATATGCAAAAAAATGTTCTACATATTATGATACCAATGTGCAAAGTTACAGCGCATTAAACATGAAATTTATTGGTGTCCGAATAATTTGTGAATCCATTTTATATACGGGGGTGCCACAGAAATTTTTAAGGATTTTGGCAACGGTTTGAAACCAAATCTTTAAAAGGTGCCAAGAATGGCAGCAAAGATTAGCTACTTTGCACAAATTTTTTTATACCATATAGACACTCATTTAAATAAATGTTTATTAACAGTGATCTAAAAAAGTTTATTCTTTATAACATTAAGCAATAATTTTCGGCATATTTTGCATCATTTTGCTTTCCATTTGTACAAAATAAATTTAAATTAAGTTTGAATATTTCTACCGCCCAATACAAGAGTTTGTATGACAGCCCTACGGCTCAACAGCTGTCCTCAGCGTTGTGAATGGCAAATTTCGTTTGCTGACAATTGCAAATTTGCACGCAAATAGAAAATAATTTTAAAATACCTTTTGGGGATTATGGCCATTGGGCCTTCAAAGACACCCAAACAAAAAGTCGAGCGGGCCGAGAACCTCTTGTCGCTTCAAGGCTGTCTTACAGTCCAGCAAGGTTGTAACAATTGTGTATGCTGTACACTGCGCTACACAAATGAAGTGAACATATAAAACATACACACACTGATGAAAACAATAATACTAATACATGCTAATGAAAACTGCAATTCTAATTGGTGTGCCCTTATAGAATTTGGGTTAAGTATTTTTGATCAACTCGTAATTGACTTAAAACGACTCTAGATTATATTATTTCGTTTTTTTAAATTTCCATAAGCTGTTGTGGCTAAACAGCTGAACTTTTGACATTCAAAACCATGTGTAAAACGCTGTACATTGCCACCTTAGGAGAAAAAGATGCACAGCACTTATTTATTTCACTATGCATTAGATTCGTAGCACTTTATAATGACAACTTTGTTAAAATAAAAAAAAAACTTTTTTTAACTTTCATTTTACAACAAAAACATTTATTAATATGCTAAAATAATAACTTTGAAATGTTATTACTTAGAACAGCAACTAGGTGGCAGCTCCTTACCACGAAAACATTTTGCACGCTGAAACAAAATGGCAAATGTACCAAAGGTTTTAATAAGGATTTCACAAAAATGAAAATCATGAATTAAAAAAATCATTAGATTTTTCAAAACATAAAAATACAGATAAATCAGAAATTGAATAACCTTTTCAAATAAGTAACAGTTTCTTTGAATAAAATAGGTTTTATTGGTGAATTTAATCAAATCTCATGCAATTTGGTCAAAGATTGTGAAACCGTTGCAAATCATGCCTGTGGAACCAAGAATAGCAATTGCAACGAAATTGACAAGAAATGGTTTTCTGTGGCACCCCAGATAAGTACTTTTCAAATTATAGGACACCTTGAAGTTCAATGTTCAATTGTAAATATCTCTTTTTGTAGAGGTAATCCAGCAAAGCTTTTTTTGCCACAATAGTTTACAAATTTAAAGGTCATCGAGTGAACCTTCGTGAAAAAGTGTTTTTAACCTTCAAGCGAATTTTATAAAAAGGAACACAAAAGTATTTTTGTGTAAATATTACACAATGGGAAAAATGTATGGAAAATAGTGTTTTTTAATGAAATAATTTTTTTTTTTTAGTTTTTAAGGGTAATTTTGGGTCGAGAAACACGAAAATGGTAACCTTTTTTATTTCTTAAGCACCGTTTTCGAGATATTTTCGAAAAACATGTTTTAGAAAAATATAAAGCAAACCAAAAATTTTTTATTTTAAAAAATGGCTTGTAACTTTTATCATTTTTACTTAATCTGTACATAACTATATATCACTGTAAAGATACATATATCACATCAATACCTTTCGATTTAATCATTTTTCACGAGAAATTGACGAATAACTGAAATAAGTGCCCAAAAACATGTTTTTCGAAAATATCTCCAAAACGGTGCTTAAGAAAAAAAATGTAATTTTCGTGTTTCTCGGCCCAAAATTACCCTAAAATACACTTTTTTTAGAATGTAAGTTTTTCGTGTGTTAACTAGTGTTATTGGACCTTTCGATTCACAGTTAGACCTTTGCATTATTGCTTCACATGATTTTTCGTAATAGGTTATTTTCTGCAATTTTAAGCGTTTAATAACTGTAGGACAGTATGTAACAAATATTTTGATTCAATTTTTAAAATTGAAATATCTTAGTTGTGAAGCTAAAAAGGCTAAACTCTATATATGTTTTGTAATTAATCAGTAAGTGAATATGTAAAATATTAGGGTAAACAAAAAAATAAATTAATAAATATCTGTAGGACATAAGTTTATTATAACATTATAATTTTCAATCACTTTTTGATCGATTATTATATATTATACAAAACTCCGCAAGGTATGGCTCTTATTTTAGAGGAGAGAGACCGAACGACATGGGACTAAGAATGGTCAAGATTTATGAAAAAAATAAAAACCAAAGTTTAGCGTCACGTAAACAAACATAAACACAAGAAAGGTATCATGCAAAAACCACGCCAATCACATTTTGGCGGGGAAGGGTGACTTACGCTAACTAAGTATTATTTTCAGCTCAAACTCTTCCTTTACTGTACTATTATTGTTTAGTTTAGTACCTCAGTTTTTAAACTAAACTAAGAAACTAATCAAAACATGTGCGCACACACATTTATTTCCATGAGGGGGATAACATCCGAGAAATACACAAAAGAGCCCTCTGGTGGCCCTCAAAAGCAAATATAAATGTCAAAAATGGATTCCTCGATCCCAAACACGGCTACAGAAAAAATTAAGGTATTCACGCTTTGTGTTGAATTAGTGTTGAGGAGTTGGGGAAAAAGTCCGCAGGCCAAAGCGAGAATCCCTGCTGTGGCGTTTTTGTGTTGAGTTGAGCAGTTTTCTTCTTCTTTCCAGAGTTTATGTACATTTGTAAATTGGTACAAATTACATTAAAGTACAAAAACTTGAATTTAAAATGCCGAGTCAAAGCATATAATCTATTTTAACTAAACCTGTAGCAAAAGTAGCTATGTATTACATTGATTTGTATTGTTATATTGCTACGAAAATGAAATAATTGCATAAAAACCGTATTTGATTTTGTGCTTCTTCTTCTTCTTGTGTTTATTTACATTTGCAAAATACTGCAAATAATTATTTAAATTAAAAATTTTGAATTAAAAATGCCGAGACTATGCTTAAAGTGTGTTTTGACTGATGCTGTTGCTAAATTTGCTTAGATGAAATTTATTTTATTGAAGCTAAAACCAATTCATCGTATAAAAACTAAATTTTATTTAATACAGACTCGGCATTTTTAATTCAAGTTTTTGAATTTTAATGTAATTTTTACCAATTTTCAAATGTAAACAAACTCTGGGAAGAAAAAGAAAACTCAACAACTCAACTCATAAAATTCAATATGGCTGTTCACGCTTTGGTCTGTTGACTTTTTCCTCAACTTTTCAACTCCTCAACTCAACACAAAGCGTGAATACCCTAACTCATATTTTTCTTCCTTGAAAGAAGCAGAGGGAAAACACGAACCAATCTTTTTTTTTACATTTTTCTTGCGTTTATCGTGGCATATGATGGTTATACTCTGTGATTTGTCAACTTTCGTGTTTTCTCGAATTTTTATACGGAAATTTGTTTGCGATTTAGAAGGATTTCTCTGGTCAAATGTAAAACACATGCAATGGGCCGTCGTACTTCAATAGAGCAACGTGGACTTGTTTTTACGCATTTTAAGAATGGTCATGCACGGCGAAAAATGGCGGAAATGGTTAATCTTCCCAACTCCACCGTCCAGCATGTTATAATTCGTTTTGTTCATGACAACAGAGTGCAAAATAAAGGCCGAAAGGCCCCAAACGAAATTTTTACGCAAGCAGATGAAAGGATTACTGTCCGCAAAAGGAAGGATTACCAAAAAAAAATTGGCTCCAAAAATTTTGGAATACATTTATATTTGAAGACGAGTCGAAATTCAACATCCGTCCAAGCCAAATGGAATGACATATGCATCTAGAAAGCCCAACATTGAGCTGCAAAAATAGAATTTAAAACCAAGTTTTAAACACGGAGGTGGCAGTGTGATGGTTTTCGTCGTGTGCCTGTGTGTGTGCAGCACAAATCAGGCATAGTGCAGTCGTGGTTGATTTGCAATAAATCTAACGTTATGGCACTACTCTGCCAATCACCAGACATTATATGTGGTTTAAAGTTTGTGGGCTATTTTGAATGGAATATTAGAAATCATAATATTTGGTCCAAAAACGACCTTAACTAAGCCATCAGTACAGAATGGGACAAAATAACACCTGAAGTCATCTCTAAATTAGTGAATTCCGGTAAAAAAAACGGCTTAACGGTGTATTAGATCAAAAGGGGGCCATACTAAATATTAAAAAAGGAGAAAATATAAAATAAAAAAGATGGCGTACGTTAAAGTCGGGCGCAGACGACTTTGGGATACCCTGTACCACCACATTGCAATTAATTCCGACACATTGCTTAAAACCTCCAAAAGATATTTTATTCGGCAAATTTGGTTACGATGTTTTCATAAAAAAAAAGAAATCACTCGAATTTTGCACCAAAAAATTTTTTGACCGATTGGCCCTATGGGAGCTATATGATATAGTCAACCAATTTTGATCAAATTTGGTACAGTGATTAGAAAAACTTCCGAGTGCCAAATTTGGTTACGATAACTTTATAATCAAACGAAACACAACGAAATTTGTGCAAAAAAACTTTTTTGACCGATCTGCCCTACAGGAGCTATATGATATAGTTTTGATATATAGTTTGATCAAATTTGGTGCAGTGTTTGGGAACTATAAAAAACTTCCGATTGCCAAATTTGGTTATGATATCTTCATAAACAAACGAATTATCCATCTAAAACTTTTGCTTTTTTTGGAGGTCCTCTGAAACACCCCCATGGGAGCTATATAATGTAATCCCGATATCAAAAAAATAAAATAAACTTGTCTTCTATGGATTAATAAGAGATCTTATCTGAAAGTTTGGTTGCTCTAGCTCTTACCATCTCTGAGATCTAGGCGTTCATACGGACAGACGGATATGGGTATATCGACTTCTCGAGTCACACTGATCATACTTTAGGTAACTGTGGGGGGTCTCCGACGTCTCCTTCTGTACGTTACATACATTTTCGGCTTGCACAAACACAATATACCCTTTGTACCATACGGTACAGGGTATAAAAATGAATGACATGAAAAAAGTCAGATTTTTTTTTTTTTTTTTATAACAATGTTAAAAAATTTTGGGAAAATATATCAAGTTGATAATTTCAAAGTTAAAATACACAGTGATCTATTATGTGTATTAAACATCTTTTTTTAAATATTTTTGTTAGCACATGATAGCCATTACAAATACCTATTCTGGCTTGGTTCATTTAAGCTGCGAGCCACTGTATGTATAAGCGCAGAACGAGACAAAACCTTTAAATGGAACGGAGGCTTCTATTATTCATTAAGTCATGATAAAGACGAGTTGATAATAGAACTGATTACCATTTTTTAAAAGTTATAATAAAGACAAATTGTGAACAATGCATGTGCACCTACTATTTACAGACAAATTGCGAACCTCTTTAAATGTTAATAAATTGTGAATACCCCTTACGTTGGATTGTATTTTTGAAACTCCGTTAAAGTAGGGTGCTTCAATATAAAATAAATACTTTCTTGCTGCTTGCATTTGTTTGGTGAGTTTGTTTTGATTTTATTCGCGAAACTATATGGTAAACGTTGTTGATTACTGATATAATATTTACAAATGTATGAAAACCATTAATTCTTATATATTGCATGTACATAACATTAGATGCACACATACATTCATGAATTTTAAAAAACCGCGTAACTAACGTGAAAAATACTTTTGATAAACTACTACTTTATCAACACAACATAAATTTTTAATTTTTGTATTATGTGTGTTGTATTTATTCATAAATGTATAAATATTAATATAAACAAATAATTTTTATTTATTCTGTTGAAAGAAAATGTTTTACATTTGTCCCACACGCTGCAACAAAAGGTGCCTTTTGATCGCAAACAAGCACATATACATACATACATATGCACATAGTACAATGATTACACATTCTATTCGTACGCCAATAACACTAAACGCATGAGAATTAACGGAACTTTTTTTACACATTAAAAAGTTAAAAAATATTATATATAAAACTATAAACTATTATATAACTCTAATGTATATAATATAATATAACACATCCGTACCTACGTAACTGGCTAAGACTGTCGGGTCCAAAAAAAAAATTTGTTCCGACGAAATTCTTTGTTTAACAACAAGTGTACCAATAATTTTTGTGAGTAAAAAACTTACTTTTTAATTTAGTTAAGGTTTTTTTTCTATATCAAGTATAAGATTTGATTTTTTTTTAATTTTAAAACATATAATAGAAGAAAACAAAGCATTTAATTTAGAGTTAGTGGTGTGCGAATAAAATGTGTGCTTACTGTATGTGCAAACACGAGTATGGTAATGTCACTTGTTCGCCAAAAAATTGGGGATGAAATTTGCATTGTCTAGTGGTGATAATTAACACATTTAGTTTGTACATACATAAGTATGTTAAGTACTTTTTTTTTGACGTGATCGTGCGTCTGTCTGTATGTATGTGTATCTCTTGAAGATTATCATAGTCAGGATCATCAAGTTTGCTTTTTTCCACGCTTCCCCCACACCCAAATAATTTCAGCCTTAATTTGTAAGTGCAATATGAGCGAAAATACACTTTTGATTTACAACAGCTCAGTGCCAAACGCATAGATAAGGGTATAAAAGTCGGGCAGAGTGTTAGATTCGAAACTTAAATACTCCTAGAGTCCATGATTCAAATTTTTATATTTTCCGTTATTTCTTGCAAGTGGCGCCAGCCAGCGCACAAGCAGAACGCACTACTTGAGAACTGCTTGTGCGACCGTAAAAGGTTGTTGTAGAGCTCAAACTTATTTTTCGTGCCCACAAAAAAAAAACTTCCGAATGCCAAATTTGGTTCCGATATCTTCAAAACCAAACGTAACACAACGAATTTTGTAAAAAAAGCGTTTTTTGACATATCGTTCCTATGGGAGCTATATGATATAGTCAACCGATTTTGATCAAACTTGGTGCAGTGCTTGGGTACTCTAAAAAACTTCTTAATGCCAAATTTGCTAACAATATCTTTACAAAAAAACGAAACGCAACGAATGTTGCACAAAACACGTTTTTTTGACCGATTGGTCCTATGGGAACTATATGATATAGTCAACCGATGTTGACCAAATTTGGTACAGTGATTAGAAAAACTTCCGAGTGCCAAATTTGGTTACGATAACTTCATAATCAAACGAAACACAACGAAATTTGTGCAAAAAAACTTTTTTTGACCGATCTGCCCTACAGGAGCTATATGATATAGTTTTGATATATATTGATATATAGTTTGATCAAATTTGGGGCAGTATTGGGAACTATAAAAAACTTCCGATTGCCAAATTTGGTTATGATATCTTTATAAACAAACAAATTATCCATCTAAAACTTTTGCTTTTTTTCGAGGTCCTCTGAAACACCCCTATGGGAGCTATATAATGTAATCCCGATATCAAAAAAATAAAATAAAATTGTCTCCTATGGATTAATAAGGGATCTAATCTGAAAGTTTGATTGCTCTAGCTCCTACCATCTCTGAGATCTAGGCGTTCATACGGACAGACGGTCAGACGGACAGACGGACATGGGTATAACGACTTCTCTAGTCACTCTGATCATACCTAAGGTAACTTTGGGGGCATACGACGTCTCCTTCTGTACGTTATATACATTTTCGGCTTGCACAAACACAATATACCCTTTGTACCATACGGTACATGGTATAAATATCGTCATCTTTATACCCTGTACCGTCATCTTTATACCCTGTACCGTATGGTATAAAGGGTATATTAAGTTTGTGCAAGCCGAAAATGTATAAAACACACAGAAGGAGACGTCGGAGACCCCCCAAAGTTACCTAAAGTATGAGCAGGGCGACTAGAGAAGTCGATATACCCATGTCCGTCTGTCCGTATGAACGCCTAGATCTCAGAGATGGTAAGAGCTAGAGCGACCATATTTGCAGATGAGATGCGTAATTATGTCAAAATTTGTTGTGTTTCGTTTGGTTTTGAAGATATCGGAACCAAATTTGGCAGTCGGAAGTTTTTTATAGTTCCCAATCAGTGTACTTAATTTGATCAAAATCGGTTGACTATATCATATAGTCCCCATATGACCGTTCGGTCAAAAAAATTGTTTGGTGCAAAATTCGACTGATTTCTGTTGGTTTATGAAAATATCGTAGCCAAATTTGCCGAATAAAATATATTTTGGAGGTTTTAATCAATGTGTCGGACTTAATTCAGTGTGGTGGTACAGGGTATCCCAAAGTCGTCTGCGCCCGACTTTAACGTACGCCATCTTTTTTGTTTGTAAGCAATGCCTTAACACACACATGTAACACGTGGTGCACTAAAATATTTCCAACCTTTCTTTAAGTCTTGTTGGATAGATAATTTTATTTGCAACAATATTGACCTTTAAACCATGAGTCTAAGTTTTATAGAAAATAGATATCATGCAAAAACCGTAGCAACATATAATGTTAGGAGGCGGTGCCACGCCCCCCGCCCACAAATAGGAAAACTCGGTTTTAGACTTATAACGAGGTCCCTAACGATCCCTGAAAGTTTCAACCATCAAGTATTTATTTCCAATAAACGCCTTTTTTGAGCCTGTACTAATAAAAACTATTCGAAAAATATTAATAAAAACTGTATCATCAAAAAAACAAAATAACATTTATAAAGTCCAATAAAATTAGAAAACAAAAAATTGTTGCGAGACTTGTAAAGGTGTAAAGCAAGGTGCTAGTCTCAAAGTGGAGGAATTAATTGCTGATTTGTTAAATTTTAGCCTAAAAGAAGAAGAGATGGCTATTGGAGCATCCACTAGCGCTAGAAGCAACTCGGTGACCATTGAGCTGAAACTAGTTCTTATAGACTTGAAAAGTGAGATCGAATCTGTAAAGGTCCAATTAAATTCAGGTGTAGGAGCGATCTTTGATTTAAAACCAGAAACAATCAATAATAGTATACTGTGTGATGAATCTTTTGAAATTATTTAGTCGGTCCCGTCCTTCTCAGGGAGTTATGGTGCATATGTGAGCTAGAGGGAGTCAGCCGAGACGCCATACTACGCGGCACGGACATTCTACGAAATAAAATAACTGGCGGTGGTAATAATGCACTTACGAATCATGGTACAACCTTTAACTTCGATTCCGTTCTGTCACGTCTAGATTTCGTCTACAGTGATAAACGCCCGATTCATATAATTGCGCAAGAATTGAGCGTTCTTACACAGGGCAAATTGTCTGTCATAGACTATTATAATGAAGTCAATAAGAAATTGACCCTCTTGATAAATCAAACCATCGTGACTTATGGAAAAGATAATGTAGTGACCACCGAATCAAATAGGAAACATAGGCAAAACGCACTGCGTGTTTTTATTACAGGCTTAAATGGCCCAAATTCAGAGATTTTATTCTCTATAAACCCGACCGATTTACCTAATGCTCTGGCTTCGGTACAAGAACTAGAGTCGAACCATTTAAGGGCTCAATTTGCCTGCCGATTCGGAAGTCTCGCCAATAGATCAGGATTAAAAAATATTAATAGAAATGGGTATAAAAGTCGTCACCATCAACTTGCGGTTTGACACAGCCCAAAAATAAATACAATAGACATCCTGTTGAAATTCCAATCGGGAAGGTCCCTATTCTGGATAGAGAAGAAGAAAACTTACATTTATCCATATTTTATGCTCAGCACCTTATCTTTCTAACATGTATTGATGCTTACTCCAAGCTATTTAGTTGTTAAGAAAATTAATAATAAATTAAATATGGAATCCAAAGTTTTTGAAGTCTTGCAACATTCAACATTTGCGAAAGCCGTTATGACCGATAACAAGACTAGTTTCACGTCAGCTCAATTTAGAGCGTTTGCTCAGCGCAGTGGAATTTCCCTTATTTTACCGACCCTTACCATAGTCTAATTAATGGTCAAATCGAAAGAGTTTATTCGTCTCTGGCCGAATTTGCCAGATGTGTTAAAGACGAATACCATTTCACTGAATATCCTGATATTATTTTGCGAGCTGTTCAAAAATACAATATGAGCATTCATTCAGTTACCTCTCAGAAACCTTATGATGTACTTTTTAACAAAGTACAGCATGACGGAATTTCTTTAAAGTTAAGCCTAGCTCAATGTTGCAAGTCCACAATATAAAAAAACATGAAAAAAAGGACCATTGTGGCGAGGTTATTCATGAAAAACGGATGTGCGACAGAAATAGGCTTGGTCCGCGAAACAATAAACAAATAGGTCAAGAGGACTTTGGAAACAAAGTAAAGATAACTAATAGAGGTAGAATCATGCACAAGAATAATACTAAGCCCGAATTTGAAAAGAGATCCATTTTGCTGACAGTCTTGTTGGATGTCTCAACCTTTAAAATCATGCGTTACAACTATGTATATTCGATTCTCTGTTGGAATTGGACCATGCGAGCTTTACATCTCTAAGACAATAGCTGTAAATTATCAACTGAAAAACACGAAATAATTGTAATGTAAATATATAATCATATATAAATATAACTAATTCTAAGAGAGATATATTTAACACTTTTGTAAAGAAAAATAATATCGTTTAATAATGATTATGCTCGCAAAAAACGGTCAGCACTTTCAGAGTGTCCGAAAAAAACCGCTCTCTTACGCGCCACTTCAGCTATTCTGTCAGTGCACGCTAGCAATTTTTCGTTTTGGCTTTTTACTTCGGCAAGTGCTCGGCTCGTGTCTGTGTGAATACTCATTTTCATTCGGCCCCCACGGGCTATGGGTGCACATCACTGATGTATACAGATACGAGGCCGGTTTGGTAAAGCACAGACGACTTACAAAAGCAAACACTCAAAGTGTCTCGACATAAGTGTTATTGTGAGAGAGACACATTTGTTTTGCGCAGCCGAAAACACTGACCAGATACGAAAAAAGTGTTCGATTCGGTCATGGTATAATAATAAAGTAGCGAATGTTCCCAGCGGGAAGTCGTAGAAGCGCTGAGATTTTTAAGCGATGAAACTATCGATTACTTTCCGGCAGTTTTGTGTGCGCTGAAAGTCTCGCTGCTCCCCCGGCAGTATTTTATGCTCAAAGAACATTGCTTAACTGAGTTATTCAGTTTTGCATATTGCAGTCATTTTACTTCTTTTATGCTTTGGACGCTTGTTCGTTTTTACCAAAATGATACACAAAATACAAAAAGAAACATATTTACAAGTCGCGTTATATTTTCTTCTTGTTTGTTCTACATACTCGTTTGTTTTCGCATCAATGGGAAGCAATCATTTAAATAATTTAAAAATCCAAACGAAGTATTATTTGGTGAGTTAGTAATAAATAGTAATGATGTATTTTACTATATTTATATTATTTGTGTTTTTGCAGATAATGTTAAACGAATTGGCTACACGGAAACGGAGTTTGTCAAAGAAATTCGAGGGGCTTTCCGGACTCACAAAAATCGATTTCACAAATCGAAATATGATGAAAAAAAGAAAAATCAATTGAAAAAAGTCGGCCAACTGAAGATCCGAAAGATTAAAAATGATTATAATAATAATTTACAATTTGCTTTATTTGCCAAATTAGAGTTTAGAAAAAAATAAAAGTACAATATTGTTTAATTAAATAAATCATTTTTGTATATCTGATAACTTTAAATTGTTTTTATTGATTACAAAGTAACTTACTTTATTAAAAAAGTGGGCAACTGAGTAAGCGCTTACAAGCTGCCTTACTTTTCATACAATAATATATAGCAATGTAAGCGCATTACTTTTTAAAATAAGTTGACAGCAATGTAAGCGCTTACAATTCTGTGTTCATGGTAATGCAGATATTGGACTGACCACCCCACTTTGGCGGCCATGCCCATATAAAAGTAAGCAACGATGTAAGCCAGAGCCCCATGTACGACTTCTAAGTAAGCGCTTCGGAAGCGCTAAAGTAAGCTGGATTTTTCCCGCTGGGATAATAAGGTAGCGTCACGCTCCGGCGTATGCATGTCAAAAGGGAATGAAGAATAACGAAGTAGCATGTGATTGTGAGCGAGAAAAAACTTTTTTATGTGCTGTTAGTTGTGAGAGACAGAGTGATATAGCATGAGGGCAGACAAAACATATAAAAATGTGTTTAATTATTGTTGCTATGCATATTATGCGTTTGTTTATTGTTTTGTTGTTAAAGAGAAATAAAAGGACTATTCGATTTAAAAATAACAAGTTTTTATTCTTATTTGCCGACGGCATTTCGACAACCAGCGGCCGCACAAAGTCAACTTTCACACTGAATTGAAGTAAGCATGTCAACCGCGAGAGCGCTCTTTCAACCCAGCAGAAAAAATCCAGCTTACTTTCCCAGCGGGAAAAATCCAGCTTACTTTAGCGCTTCCGAAGCGCTTACTTTGAAGTCGTAAGCGCTTCTCACTATATGGGACTCTGGCTTACATCGTCGCTTACTTTTATATGGGCATGGCCGCCAAAGTGGGGTGGTCGGTCCACTATCCACATTACCATGTATACAGAATCGTAAGCGCTTACATTGCTATATATTATTGTATAAAAAGTAAGGCAGCTTGTAAGCGCGTACTCAGTTGCCCACTTTTTTTAATAAAGTAAGTTACTTTGTAATCAATAAAAACAGTTTTAAATTATTAGATATACAAAAATTATTTATTTAATTAAACAATATTGTACTTTTATTCTTTTCTTAACTCTAATTTGGCAAATAAACCAAATTGTAAATTATTATTATAATTATTTTTAATCTTTCGGATCGTCATTTGGCTGATTGTTTTTTTTAATTGATTTCCCTTCTCAGAATTTTTTATGCAAAAGCAAACGAGTATGTACAACAAACAAGAAGAAAATATAACGCGACTTGTAAAGATCATATGTTTGTTTTTGTATTTTGTGTATCATTTTGGTAAAAACAAACTAGCGTCAAAAGCATAAAAGAAGAAAAGTGACTGCAATATGCAAAACTGAATAACTCAGTTAAGCAATGTTTTTTGAGCACACCATTCTGCCGGGGAAGCAGCGAGACTTTCAGCGCATACAAAACTGCCGGAAAGTAATCGATAGTTTCATCACTTAAAAATCTCAGCGCTTCTACGATTTCCCGCTGGGATTATACCATGGGCTCAGTGAGAGACCGTTTTTGTTTTATTTTTTCTGTTTTGTTCGTGAGCCGACCGCATTGGATAAACGGGTTGACAGTTTTTTGCGAGCTCTGTTAATAATAATGGTTCGGGACGACCATTTTAACAGGAGGGAGAGTATGCGATGGCTTGTCACCGAATTATTATTGTTTTTACAATCAAAATAATCCTTAAACAAAAATTGTAGTTAAAGGGGTCTACGCAGTTCAAAAAATTCCATATGGAAACTATTTTATATTTAGGCTTTGTGAGCACTTGAGCAGTTGAGGAAAAAGTGCTCAGGCTAAAGCGTGAATCCTTCTTGTTAAGTTTTTGTGTTGAGTTGAGCACTTTTCTTCTTCTTGCCAAAGTCTGTTTACATTTTTAAATTGGTACAATTTACATTTAAATTAAAAAACTTGAATTAAAAATGCCGAGTCAAAGCATAAAATCTATTTTAACTAAACATGTAGCTAAAGTAGCTATGTATTACATCGATTTGTATTATTTTATTGCTGCGAAAATTAAATAATTGCAGAAAAACCGTATTTGATTTTGTGCTTCCTCTTCTTGTGTTTGTTAACATTTCTTAATTGCTGCAAATTATCATCAAAAGTTTAAATTTATATTTAAAAATGCCAAGACAGAGCGTAAAGTCTATGCTGCTTGAAGCTGTTGCTCAAAAGGCTTTGGATGAAATCTATTTTTTTGCAGGCACGTCTGCTAAAACAAATTCACTGTGGAAAAATTAACTTTTGTATAATACAGATGCAATGGGGTTGCGTGGCGACGCAAAAATTGATGAAGTTTTAGATAACTATCATGAGGACGCAAATGCAATTATACTCGCGCATCGCGGTGACCACTTCCATATCAGAATTTCCAATTCGCTTTTTTTTTTCTCTTTTACTTTCGTTAACTCCAACAACAAGTAATAATGTTTAATTCACTTAATTTCGCACAAAAAGGCAGAACCTTTTTTTACTTGCGTTTATACAATTTGATTATTTTTAATTTGGCGCTCATTTTTTTTTAGCGAGTGTAAGGCAACTCGTTGTTTTTTATATCACGAAATGACTAAAAAATGACAAATGCGTTAGTGCTGAAAAAGCAGCGAATTACCTTATTGTGCAACACTTTCTGCTCAACTCAACAGCAAAAAAGTAGACTTGGGTCTGGGTTGGTTGTTGAACGCGGGTTTTTCAATTTGTTTTTTAATCTACTGCCAATCTCAGTAACCATAGACTTGGGTCTGGGTTGAGCACTTGTTGAGTTGAGAGTTGAAACGCAGGGTTGTATTTCGCCATACATTTTGATTTTGTAAAGTGCTCACAAAGCGTGAATACCCTAATTATTTCAGATGGAGCCACCAGTGTGTGCATAGTAAGTTAAAGTGCTATTTTTTATCGAATTACCATTTTTTTTTTGTGGTATTCATCGAAATTTTTCCCGATACTTTGAGTTAATGTGGGCACACTCAAATTATAATAAGCTGCTTTATGTTTACAAAAATTAAGCGCGCAAAATAAGACAAAGAATTAAATAAAACAAACATGGATTTGAATCAAGTATTGTTCGCTAAAGCCAAGTTGGCAATTAGTACATTAAAGTGCATTTTGTTTGTTATATTCCATAACACTAGGCACTGTTCCACTGCTTTAATAAGCGCTATTTTCTCATCTCTTAGAAAAGATTCGCGCTTTTTTCTCCCACCTGCCATTTCGAACAAAATAAATATAGTGCATATACATTAATTCGCGCCAAATCGGCAGAAACCAAACAGCTGTTGCTAGTGTTACCACACCTAGTGAAGTAGTGGCGACATATGTATAGCGTTAAGCATTTTTTAACTGCGTCCCATTGTCAAAAATTTTTAACCGGAATTTTTCGCGACTATTTTTTTTATATGAAGTTTTTCTTTTTTTTTTGCGTGCTGCGTATAGGCCTTAAAACATAAGAACGGAATCTGTAATAACAAAACAAAGGAAGTAAGAAAAAAAGAACTGCAGTAGAAGTGTGCAAAGGGCCGAGTGACTAAAAGAGAATGTAATAGAAGTTGGGTCAACGAATAAAGAAATCTTATAGAGTTAGTTCTAATCTGGAGTTGAAAGTGGCCGGCAGAATACAATGTGCTTGCTCAAAAAAACTAAGTGATTTTACTTACATATATAGATTTATCACCTTATGACTAATTGGTCTACCGCGTATTTCATCATGCACAGCTTTTGATGGTTTTGTTTTCGAAAAGGAAGAGTTAGTTGCAAATTCTTTGTTTGACACATAGTAGAGAGAGTTGAAGGAATCCATGCAAAAAACACCAACAAAAATTTCCACTTTTCTAACTTTAAACAATCATTTTGTTTGAATTCATTGACCTACAGCAATGGACTATCAATGTTAGGGTGATTGATATTTGCTAATTACACAAACGGTAAAATAATAATATTTCTTATTTGCAGCCTCCGAAATATTCGCATTGATAACCTGTGGTTCTCTGAATTCTTACGAAACATGATCCGGTACCTGATTGTGGTTTTTTGTATTAACAATGGTGAGTAAAGTGAAACCTACCCGGTTATAAAAAGTAGTTTTTATAATTTTAAGAATACATTTTCTTCGTTTTCTTTTTTTCCTGATCCCAATTTCACATTTTTTGCTGTCCTCTACAATTTGTGTGCATACCTCTACACCAGTAGTCGGCAAAATATACATTAGCATTTTTTTTTTTGCGTTTGTATTTTCTGCCGCTGTGAAGTATTTCAACGCTGACGTCGCAAAGCAACAGACACGAAGTTGCATGTGCAAGACCGTGGTGGAATAAAAAGGGGATGTCGTGCGAACGCTCACTCTTTCATTTATAGCCCTTATCGTCAGTGCAAAACTTGCTGTGAACGACTAAGGCTGGTCGCGCACGAAATTCTTAGCTATGTGTTTTTTGTTTTCTGCACACGAAACTTGCAATACAAATAACCAAAAAATTATGGGCAATAGCAAACTTGCTTAAATTATACTGGAATAGTATTAATTATTATATTAACTATAAAATATATATTTGTTATTTATTTACAAATATTAACAAAATATATATCTATCTCATTCACTTTCACGAAGCAGTGCTATGAGACCTCTCACTACATACAATAAGGGATAGCTTTTACTGACGACACCAGGCTCTAGCCATGATCCGAAACAAATTTAACGGACCGGCAAATATGGTATTGTCTTCATTCAGCCCTCTACTAAATTTTAAAGCTTTTATTAATGGGCTTAATTTTACGTACGCGGACAAGCGCCCGATATACCTTATAGAATAAGAAGTTTCAACACTTCGACCGGGAAATATGGAAATACTACAATATTTACGCCAATGCAGTGGCTGCGAAATTAAACGAGAAGTATAGAATGGATACGCTATGAGTTTTTATCTTAGGGGCTAAGAAGTCACTAAGTGAGATCTTATTCTCGGCCAGACCGAATAACCTACCCTCCGATTTGGCTTTAGTCCACGAAGTGGAAGCAAATCATGAAATATATTTTTTTGCAATTAGGTAGGTAGGTAGAAGTGGTTGTCATCCGACACACCTAGGCCTGCAAAAGGCCCATTTCGATGGCACCTGAGCTAATCCTTACCATCCTGTCGATTTTATAAACGAATTAATATTATTTATTCTGATTCCTGCGATTTCAGTAGCGTTCTTAATAATTTCGGATCCCAGTGTGTTCGGTCTTCTCCTGCATAGTGCCATTCATCCACACAGGAGATGCTCCACTGTTTCCTTATCTTCTACCTTCTGACGACTTCTGCAGTAGTCAAAATAAGGCACTCCCAATCTATTAGCGTTCCTATCAATACGACAATGTCCAGTAAGAACCTCTATCGTTGCTCTTTTGTCTAGTCTGAATTGTTTTAAAAGCTGCTTGGTTCTTTTTAAGCTTTTGCGGCCAAGTTTTCCTACTAATTAGACAAGTTTCGGTTTGTTCCCATCTATGGTTCGCATTATATTCCTATCAATAATTTGCACGTCGCTAGCGGCATAGGTACGATAGCCTTGAATGATTTTATAGAGGGTATTCGGAAATATTCCTCTTACGATGATGGCAATATCATCTGCAAAGGCAACAACCTTATGTCTACTCTCTTCTATAATACGTTCGAGCGTTTTCAGAAGAAAAGACAATAAGCTGATGGGCATGAAGTCTTTGGGACTAACAAGAGATATCCTACCCGCTTTGGGTATAAAAACAACTTCAACTTCCTTAGATGGGAATGTACTTCATTCAGTGATATCACACTTTTATGAATAGTTAAAAGCCACTTTGCAATATAACCTATCGAAAATTGAAGTTACCCTGGAAAAAATTCCATCAGGTCTTGGTGATTTGTATGGTTTGAACGTCCACTCTACATTGGGCTCTGTAATTAGGTCTTAAATGCCATTTTCAGGCTCTTTGATGTTATTGATTATTTCCGCATCGTGTGTATCTAGCAGTAAGTTTTAGGACTCCACACTAAATACTGTCCAGTTAATTTCATGCTTCTGAAGGTATCCAGTAGTCTGAGTAGAGTTCGAAATAATTTTTCTTAGCCGAAAAAAATATCAATATCACCACAAAAGGAATTTTTTTCTGCAGCCCTGTGCTCCCTTTTAGCTTTCCTCAGCTCTTTCTTGTATATCTTTAGATTTTCGTAGTAGGAGGTCCAATCGCTTTCTTCCCGTTAGCATTTTTTTTTTATTGAACAGTCTCCAGCACTGATGAAGCCCCTCTGACCACCAAGGTGGTTTCTTTTTCCTCTGTTTGTTCTCCAGGGGCAGGCTTTATTCAGAGCTCACGGCTATCTAATGCTTCGCTATGATTAGGATAAATGGAAGGGATTTCTGGAATATTACCCCTTAATTCGTGCAAATACACTTGCCAATTTGTCCTTTTTAGATTTTTATTTGTGACAGTTTTCTGCGATATTTCTTAGAACCCGTATTCTCTGGATGATCAGAGAATAAATGTCCTTTCGATACCATCAAGTGATCTATCTTATAAAACAGAGAGCTTGAGACCATCTTACTATGTCTAATACTTCCTGGCGATTACGGATTACAAAGGTGGGTTCCCTATCTCGATTGCATAACAGAAAATTCTTGTTAATAATATGGTTAAAGTCACCCCTTCCGTTAGTGTCTGAGCTGCCCCATATAGTATGGTGTGCGTTTGCATCACCGCCAAGGATGTGCCCACATTTCCTCGTTTCGCTGTCCATTGCCAGCTCTCTTATGATAACAGCCCCGGATCGCCGTGGGCAAGGTAAAAGGAGACAAGCTGATATATACTCTTGCCTGTCTCCAAACGTGTTGTCGTCCCGTCTTAATTGCTGTAGTTATGAATCAATAAAATTTTCAGATTCGATTTAGCCATTATACACGCCCTGATTTTACCTGTATAGTTAGCAGAGTACAATTTGTAGTTTGGTCTCCTCAAGCCGCATATACGATCTCCATTCACCCAAGTCTCCTGAATGAGGACGAAGTCTGGCGATATCTGTACCAGACAATTCAAGAGAGCAGCCGAAGCTGCTTTACTGTGGTGGAGGTTTATTTGCAGAAGGCGCACCATCCGTTAGCGTGACGTATGCCTCTTCCTGTGATTCGTTTAACAGCTCTTTATCACTTAATAGATCTCCCTCTGTGTACATCATGTCGAATATCGATGCAAGATTTGACCAAGTAGAAAAATACTTTCTACATCGCTGATAATGTCCACGTCAGGTTCACTGGGAGCAGGATCGTCGGCCGTGGCTATCTGCTCCACTGCGTCAGTCTTGTAGGTTTTGATAAGTACTTTCCCAAAACCATAATTTAACAAGCCGCATTTCGCTTGCGGCTCTATTAATTCATCGGATAGTAGCAGCAGCACATGCATCGTTGCCGTTTGCTTAACCACCTCAATGTCGGCATTGTCATTACCGCTTTCGATTTTAACAAAAACCCACAAATCCACCGGTAGATTTGGATTGCATGCCTTGAACAATTGCATGATCTTGTCCGGTTCTGACCGGGCCGTGGGGATCCTCACTCTGTCACTTTTACTTGCCCTTACCCGCGTCAATACACGATTTCGGTGGTTCTGGGTTGCTGCTGATCACGTCCATGGCAATACACGATAGGTCTCGCTAAACCCATTTCCATTGGGCCTTAGGAATTAAATACCCTTTGTACCATATGTCACAGGGTATAAAATAGTTTTTGTTGTCTCAAACATTCCTGGTTAGATCATTATTAAAAACATTTTGTTTTGATTTGGTACAAGTTAATAACGTTAATACATGACATTCTAGGGCGTAGTAGTCTATCAAAATGATTTAACGGTGACAGGGACAAACATGCAAGAGCATATAGGTAGTTTAAGAGAAATTAAAGTTTAAGATAAGGATAGGTTAACTAGGCTGCTCGGAACAAAGTCGACCCTACCCAAAGACTTTACGATCCATTGTGATTCCTATATAACAGGGAGATATAATGAAAGGAATTGTATGGGTGAATTTCTAAATTTTCCTAAATTTCGATTAATCTTCCTGCTTGCTCAATCATTTTGAGTATTCCATAAATAGAACCAGAGTCCGTTATGTGCCACTGCCCAAAACTTGAAAGGTTTTCCCAGATATTGGGTTTGTTTCCTAAGGGGTCTAGTGCAGTCGCACAACACGCTTTCTATCTTGCCCTTGTCTGGAAGTTCGCTTTGGGTTGTATCTATCAAGCTATATCCTGTAAGGAGACATCCCTTGAAAACCTTCATTGGCCAAGGCATTATCTTTGGAGTAGACGCCTGCAGTCGCTTGTCGTCCGGTCCTTGCAATTTGTGGGGGCTGGAACGGCATGAGATCCCACGTAATATTTTCTTCTGCGATGATATCATCTCTCACCACCAGGTTATTGAGCTCCCAGGGAGTTGCGCTGGCCTTCGGTTCAGGTGAATCGCTAGCCAGCACCTTGCGAAGTCTTGATACTTAACTGGTGCTAGCAACATACACACAAAACTTATTCCTGGTATCTCTCTTTGCTTTTTTGCACTTTTACAGATCTTGAGGCGTTCCAATCCGAGTGGCAATTAGATCTTTTTGCTTTGTTGAAGAGCTTTCGGGTTTTCTTTCTTATCTTGCGTAGCTCTTTTGTGCACCACGGATTTGAAAAACTCTACAAAGCACATCTGCAAGCACTCGATTAAAATTTTTAAGTGTGCCAGGAACCATTAGCTCCCCTTCCGTAGGGTTGGGTAGTGTGTTGCTGATTGTCCTTGAAAATTGAATCCAGTCCATTTTTATTTTATAATTATCAATGGATAGGGAGCAATAATTTTACGCTGGGGTTACATCCATAACCTCTGCGCAGTCCTTATTGTGGAAGGTGGGGTGGTTGCCGCGGTTGGGCACAATAAGGGTTGCGCATAGCACAAACTCAAGCAACGCTGCTTCTCGGACGTTGATGCGCGTGCTCCCCCAAACGGTGGGCATTGGCGTCGTAGCCCAAGTGCCCTCCTTCTGCACGAGCTTAACGAGCGCTCTGATTATCTCCTTTTCCTCATAGGGGAAGTAGGCCGATGCAAGGTATAGATTGATGCCAGCATCACCACAGTGAGGTCCTTGTCATTGTAACGAAACATGTCCTTGGCTTACCTACGTATCTGGGAAGAGGAGATGGATGATACCTGTTACGAGCCCTTACATCTAGGATCCAGAGTTCCTGGAAGAGAGCCATGTCTATCCTCTTCTCCTCCATGTACCGCAGTAGGTCAGGCGATGGTACGATAGAATGATTGAATTCAATTTGCACCACCCTTAGATTTTACGGCAGACCTAGCATCTCATCTTAAATCGATTGCCCTAAGGCAATCTAAGTTTCAGCTGGTCCTGCTTCGCTAGGATCATTTACATTTTCGACCAATACTGATGGAGAGATCATTGCCGATACCAGCGTCGCGCGACAACCCTCTTAAAACAGTCTAAACGTCGGTACCACAGTCCGTATAATGACCCTTGATCAAATTAAACATGATCGGTCCTCCATAATTGGAGGTTGAAACTATATCTGAATTTTCGTCTAAGCCGCCAGCTTCGATCTTTGCGGTAGGCCTGACAATGACTTTGGTTTCCTTAAACCATTTAATTCTTCGTGTCAGGGCTTCATGGATGGTTTGTAAAAGGCGCCGGGCTAGATATGATGGAAAATTTTCAGGTAAAGGACAACCTATAGAGGTGACAATAAGCCTCGACAAACATTAAATAAATGAGACAACAATGCAACTGCTACCTTAACTCATTTGGAAAGACCAATTGCCAATTCATATAAAAACAATCTAAATGAAGCTCTAAGACCTTACAACACGGATATGTTCACATCAAATGAATGTGATGATGTATTGCAAAATTGTGTAAAACTAGCAGCAGATCCATTCCAAACAAGGCCAACAACAAGAAAGAAAAGGATACAAAAATGGTTTGATATTGAATGCAAGGTCGAAAGGATAAAAACGTTCAAATGTCCTCGCAAAGCGAAGTAAATCTTTCTGGAGCGGAGTGAGGATAATAATCAGAGCGGACGGAGTGGAAGGGTTACACGGGTTACAGGTTTACGCGGAAACTTTAGCAATTCATTTGAAATCCAGCTTAATGCAAAGAAAGACTTTCATTCAGCTATGCACTGCCTCTTATAATCAACGAAGAGTTAGATGCACCAATAAAGCCCCAGGTGAAAATCGAAACCCTGTTGAGTTCATAAAAAAAGGTACTCCAGAATTTATACAACGGATAACTGAAACGTATAACCATATATTTGAAAATGCAGCGACGCCGCTTTAAAAGATCTGTAATATTCCCTCTATTAAAAAAAAGGAGACCCAAATAATGCTGAAAATTACAGGGGGAATATCCTTTCTTTACATCAGTTAAAGTGTTCATAAGCATCCTGCAAAACCGAATAAACAACTGGATGAAGAAAAACAAAGTACTGACTGAATTTCAAGCAGGTTTTCGGAAAGGGTACTCAACGGCTGATAGTATTTTTGTCCTTTTAAGTATTGCTCAACAACGAGTTGCAATGGGTCTTAAATTGAATGTTGTTTTAAAGCAGCGTTTGATACAATACACAATGGGTCCGCGTGGCCAGATTTTGGCCAAAAAAAGCCCTCCTGCTGAAAATCAAAATTTGGACAAAATTAAAATTTAATATTATTTAACACATATTAAGGTATCCCTGTGCAGAAAACAATTGTAAATTATATTTGTGGTTTTTTAGTTATTGGCAATCAAAGTTGACATTTTGTATTTTATGAGCTTTCGCGAACATTTTCAGACTAAAAAAACCTGCATTTACCATGATACATGTAGCTACGAAATCTTCATTCACTTTATTATGTATAAATATTACTACAGAGAAAAAATAAAATTGAGCCTAACAACTTTTGAGTTTTTAATATATGTATTCGAGTAGTTATAAAGATTTTGTTTTTTTTTTTTATCATTTGGCTACTTTGCTTTAAGGGTACCTCCGACTACTACTCGATATTTGATCGAACAAATTTTTATAAGTTTTTTTACATGTTTTACAACAAAATGTTATTCCTCCCGATTTTCGGAAATTGAATTTTGTATCTTATAGTTGAATTTTAAAAATCGATCCCTAGAAAATTTTACTAGAGTTTGAATTTCTAAGCTACCTAAAAGTATGCTTCAATAACGATTTTTTCAAAGGTTGTACCAAAATGTACAATTGGAAAATTTTATAGCATACTTACAATGATGCAAATCAAAAAATGTAAAATTTATTAATTTTGACAAAAAAACATAAAAATGAAATATAGATTTTTGAATTTTTTTTTTTATAAATTAAAAAAGCATGAAAAAAAAAAAGATATATGTTAAAAACCTTTGCTTGGAAAGCTGAAACTTTTTGGGTTTATAACTCCACAGCCATTCAATGTTTTGGATATAGACCATTTTTTCAATGTATTAGGGCTCATATCCACCTCTATGTGAAATATGGTCCAATTCCAATGTACCGTTTTTTTTTTTAATTAAGTTAAAAAAATTGTTTGGCTTTTTTAAATTTTTTCCAATTTAGGTCTGGATTATCTATATCTCAAAAAAATCGGAGGAGGCTCAAACTTCCCAGAAAAATAGTTCAATCATTTAGGAACACGTGTGTAAAATTTACTCACTCAAAACAAAATAATTATAGAAATGACAGGGCTTTGGCCAAAATATGAAAATCTGGGCCCACAGTGCAGCGGTCAAATCGGTTTTAAACTATGCAAGTGTGGGGAGCCGAGAGATATGAAGTAGTAGAGAAACTACAAAGACATTATATAAAACGACTCTTTCGGCTTCCTATGAACACGCCGAACTATATGATACATATCGAAACTGTATTGCCGACACTAGGATTCAAAAAGTATTAATGCAGTACATATCTACTGAATAGATTTTGTATTTCGAAAAATGGTCTGAATTGGCGGTTGACTTAACCGAGCCTATAAATTTCAACGACGCAGAAAGCTGGAATACATGACAGAAAAATATAATTGGAAAGTTATACATTTAAGAGCGCAGAGGTTTCATTGAAAAAGCAAGAAATAGTGTCTCAAGAGATGCAGCTTAAATTGTAACCTTGGTGCCAATAATTATTTTAACGAGAAATACATTGCTGAGCATACGAACAATCTTCAAAACTCACGGAGAACTAATACGCTTATATTATGTGCAATATAAAAGTCAGCAGACAACACTTTGCACTATGGTCTTGCTCGCTTGTGCTCAGAGGCCTTTAACGGGTCATCAGTTCTATGGCGGTGTCAAAGGGGGTCTCCTATGCTTCTTAGTTGGGGCATTACTAGGAGCTTTAGCTTCTATCGATGGGGAAGGGAGCTCTTTCCCTACCGAGGTTGTCGCTGCCCCTTCTTGGTCCCCTTGCTGCGCCTTCTTCGCAGTCGTACCTTGTGGTGGCTCCTGAGCTGCGATACCGTTGATGAGCCGATCAAAGCGCCGCACGTTATACTCGTGCTTCTTCCTCAACGCCTTCGCCTTTGCTGTCAGCGATTCCGGAAAGCTTCTCTAAGCTCATTTTGAACTCCAAACATAATGAGCACACGAATGACTTTCGTTAGCTCAAAAGATACACATGCTTGTTTTGGTAAATTTTACTTTTTCTGTGTATTGCGTACACACAAAAAAATGTTATACTCGTTGCATGGTATAATAACAAGGTAGCGAACGTTGAGACGGTGCTCTCGCGGTTGACATGCATATTGTCATATTGTAACTTTGTGTTGAAAGGTTATGCAGCCGCTTGTTGTCGAAATGCCGTCGGCAAAACATATGCGTGAACAACGGATGCATATAAAAATGTGTATTCTGTTCATTTCATTTTTATGAATTTTTAAAATGACTGCGCACTAATAGTGTTTGTTTTTAGTTGGTTTTGGCAAAACCGACCGAAAAGGAACACATTTGTTACTAGTGCGTTGTCGTTTATAAATAAAAATATATTAAATGTAATTAAACAAATTTCAGCAAAGCAATATGTATTAAACAAACACATTTTGCCCCCAGGCTGTATCACTCTCTCTCACTACTAACAGCACTTAAAATGTTTTTTCATGCTCACACTCACATGATACTTTGTTATTCTTCATTCCCTGTTGACATGCATACGTCGGAGCGTGACGCTACTTTGTTATTCTACCATGACTCGTTGCAGCTCTCTGATACAGAACTAATGGGAGCTGCTTTTGGGTCCGAGCCCCGAAGTACCCCGTATTGTAGGGATGTGTATTTTTTAGCGACCACTGACATAGGCTTTGTGTTGCCGAGGAGTTGAAAATTTTTTGAAATAGTCAAGTCGAGTTGAGTTGTTGAATTTTCTTCTTCTTTCCAGAGTTTGTTTACATTTGTAAATTGGTACAAATTACATTTCAATTCAAACAATTGAATAAAAAATGCCAAGTCAAAGCATAACAACTATTTTAATTAATGTATATATATATATACATATATATATACGTTCCTTTAACTCCTATTTGGAGCATAGGGCGTCAACAACTCCTCTTCGCCAGCGGACCCGGATATGTGCAAGGACTCTGAGTTCAATCCAAGATAGATTAAGGGATTTAATTTCGACTTCTGTTGAGCGTCGCCTGGGGATACGCGGCCTACCAATGCTGCGACTTGTTTGCTGGAAAGGATTCCATCGCAGCGCCAGTTTTGCAACGCTGTCATCTATCTTTCTTAGGGTGTGGCCAATTCATTGCCATTTCCTCTGCTTGATTTCTGTCGCAACATCTAACTGGTTTGCCTTTCTCAGCAGCTCGGAGTTTGATACAATGCGAGGCTAAAAGACTCTTATGATGCGGCGCAAAGAGAGGATGATGAAAACTTGGAGTCGTTTTGTGATTGCTGACAGATTTAAAGTTAGCATTAAATATTAGCTTAGTGGTGAAGCTTATGCTGTTATTTTGCCAAAGTGGTGCCAGAATGCCGAAAAAGGGCTTAGCTTTGTTAATTTTGCATTCAACATCAAGTGATCATACATCCAAGGTTGCAGAATTCCGACATTTTCAAATTGCTGCGATCCTACTGTCAAGGGATTCGGTGTAGAGGCACGGAGATAAGGCGCTTTAGTTTTGCCTTCCTTGATCTTGAGTACGGTTGGTTTAAGTTCACTTTGCGTTGCCCGCGTCATAAGTTTCAGGTCGCACAACTTCTAAGAAGCGGGCAAATGTCGTCAGCATATGCTAGGCAGTTAAGATAGGTAATATTCATCTGCCACTGGATACCACGATTTTGGCTTACACCGGCGAAAGCTGCACTAGCGACGTCCTCAATAGCTAGTAGGAAAATAATTGGCGACAGTATGCAACCCTGCCGCGCTCCACTCAGCACATGGTAAGGCGCCGCCAATTTCCCCTGGAGAACGCGGCAGCTCGCGTCGTTATAGCTTTCCTAAATCAGAGTATGAACTTTTACTGGTATACCTCTTACCCGCAGCGCATCCGACGATCTTAGCGACTGCTGGAAGAACACAAATACCTCTCGTTATTGCAATCTTTGAGAAAACTTTCTTCACCGGCTTCACGACTATACCTCCCTTCCACTCACGCAGGTAAGACTCTTGATCCTACAAATATGTTATTAGCGGGTGTATTAATTCTGCCTTCAGCGTAGTATCGGCTTTATAAAGCTCAGCTAGTATGCCATCTATCCCAGCGGCCATACCATTCGGTAGTTGTCATAGCGCCGCTGCGATTTCTGTCACGCTTGGTGGTGTAGTCTTAATCCGCGAGTTTATTTCGATTGAAGGGGTGAAGGTGTATGTGTCTTTTGATGGATCCAGACGGTCGAAAAATGCTCTCTCCATCGGTTCAACTGCTCATCTTCGGAGATTAAAAGATTACCATTAGTATCTTTTATGGGGTGTTCAATTCTCATGCTTTTATCAACTATTTTCTGGCTATTTTAAATAGAGATCGGGAATCCCCGGAGCTAGCTGCACTTTCACCTATGTCGGCCAAGTCATTTATAAATCGCATTTCGTCTGTTGTTCCAGTTGTAGATCGCCACGCAATTGTGTCCTGACTGGATGTTCCTTAAGACGCTCTACATTGCATTAAGAAGAGCGTTTGCAAGCGTCCGTATTTTTAATTCGAGTAGAGCACAGACGAACCTTCGCGATGACGAGGTGGTGGTCTCTGGCAAGTCCTGTCTGCACCTCTTCTATTTCGCACGTCCAGTAAACACTTCTTGAAACGGCTGCCAATAGCAAAGTGAACGAGTTGGTTCGCGGTGCCATGCCGGGTCCGTGGACACCCAAGTTACTTTATGGCAGGCTTTGTGTTCGAAGAAAGTGCCTCCGATTATCAGGCTCCTTGAGTTGCAGATGTCAATGAACCGTTTGCCGTTGTCGTTACGGATCCCCAGGCCTTGCCGGCCCATAACATGCTCGATAGAGGTGTCATCAGTGCCCACCTTTGCATTCATATCACCAGTAATACATAAAAGTCATTTTTCTCTTTTTTATTTATTATATTATATTTTAATTAAACCTGTAGCTAAAGTAGCTATGTAAAGGGTCATCAATCTTGTGTTTTTTTTTTTAACATTCTTCACAGAACGCGAATTTTCATAATTTAATTGTACGATATGTAAACTTTGTTCGGGTGTAAGTCTTGGTATGATGAAATGGCAATGAAAACTGAATAATAAACATATGGAACATCACAGTGCTCACGCGTGATTTATCAAAAAAAAAACCCTATTGAAAAACAACCTCGAGATTGATGACCCTTTATTACATAGATTTATATTGTTTTATTGCTGCGAAAATAGAATAGTTCCAGAAAAACCAAATTTGAGTTTGTGCTTCTTCTTCTTGTGTTTGTTTACATTTGCGAAATGCTGCAAATAATTATTTAAACTAAAAATTTTGATTTAAAAATGCCGAGACTAAGCGTAAAGTGTGTTTTGACTAAAGCTGTTGCTAAAGTGGCTTTGGATGAAAATTGATTTTAATGAATGTTCGTCTGCTAAAACAAATTCATCGTATAAAAACTTAATTTTCTTGAATACAGTGACTATGGGGTTGCGTGGCGACGCACAAATGGATGAAGTTCTAGATAATTATCTCGCGTCGTTTCGACCACTTCCAAATCCCTAAGTCAATTGACTGGCGCCACAACGTGCTCAGTTCGTTCGACGAAAACCGATTTGTTCAAATGCTGAAGGTAACTCCACAACATTTGCAGCATATATTAAGCCTAGTACAGCCCCAGCATTTTCCAATTCGCATTTATTTTTACTTTTTTACTTGCGTTAACTCCAACAACAAGTAATTATGTCTAATTCACTTAATTGCGAACAAAAAAGTCACAACTTGCTTTTTACTTGCGTTAATACAATTTGATTATTTTAAATTTGGCGCTTTTCTTTTTTTAGCGAGTATAAAGTAAGTCGTTGCTCTTCATATCACGAAATGGCTAAAAAATGGCAAATGGTAGCAGTGCTTAAAAGGCAGCGAATTACCATATTGTGCAACACTTTCTCAACAACTCAACGGCGAAAAAGTAGAATAGGGTCTGGGTTGAAGAAAAGTTGAGTTGAAACGCAGGGTTGATTACAGCATGTATTCGTTTTTGTAAAAGTCCTCAACTTTTCAACACCTCAACTCAACACTAATCGTAAATACCCTAACAGTTTTGCTCTCGCGCTCTCTCTTTCCCACTTGCCTACTTGTTTTTAGTCAGCTTGACATTTTACGGTATAATCTTCTATTTTCTACCACTTCGCTCTACACTTAAAAAACATCCCCCACCACGACTGATTCACATTTTGTAATATTATTCTAACCAAAAATTGTATATTTCAGCTTTTGTAGCATTGTCATCTGAAAATGTGCTATTGACGCAAACAGTTTATGGATTTTTGGATTTTACTACGACTATTGGAAACACAGTAATGGTATTTTCTCCAGAAAGTTCGCCCCATATAAGTAAGTAATAGCAATACAATTTATGTTGTATATACATACATAATTTGTTTATTTATTATTATTTTTAATGTGCTTTATTTCCTTAATTTTTAACTAAGTTGCCTTGATACAATGCTTAGGCTTAACCTATGCATCTAAGGAATTTATCATTTAATTACAATAGTCGACAAATTTATTCAAAACCCGATTTTTGTTTTTCCTCCCATGGCCCGTTTGTTTTATGGCTATTCTCGTGAAAAAGTATATTTTACAAAATACGATTGCACATATTAGATCATAAAAACTGTACTAATTTTAAGTTTTTCATTATTTTGATTTTTCTCAAAAGTAGAATGACTACCTTTCAAAATGGTTTGAGTACTGAAACATTGACCTAACATAAAATTCAAGTCTCATCTCTTAAAAATTATTCATCGTCGACTAGTGTTATTAACTAAATTATTTCGAGTATTCACGCTTTGTGTTGAGTTGAGGAGTTGAAAAGTTGAGGACTTTTACAAAAACAAATACATTCTGTAAATCAACCCTGCGTTTCAACTTTCAACTCAACTTTTCCTCAGCCCAGACCCTAGTCTTCTTTTTGCTGTTGAGTTTTTGAGAAAGTGTTGCACAATATGGTAATTCGCTGCCTTTTCAGCACTGCTACCATTTGCCATTTTTTAGCCATTTCGTGATATGAAGAGCAACGAGTTACTTTATACTCGCTAAAAAAAGAAGAGCGCCAAATTTAAAATAATCAAATTGTATTAACGCAAGTAAAAAAAGGTTGCTCCTTTTTTGTGCGTAATTAAGTGAATTAGACATAATTACTTGTTAACGCAAGTAAAAGATAAAAGATGGCGTACGTTACAGTCGGGCGCAGACGACTTTGGGATACCCTGTACCACCACATTGCAATTAAGTCCGACACATTTCTTAAAACCTCCAAAAGGTATTTTATTCGGCAAATTTGGTTACGATATTTTCATAAAAAAAAAGAAATCATTCGAATTTTGCACCAAACAATTTTTTTGACCGATCGGTCCTATGGGGACTATATGATATAGTCAACCGATTTTGATCAAATTTTGTACACTGATTGGGAACTATAAAAAACTCCCGACAGCCAAATTTGGTTCCGATATCTTCAAAACCAAACGAAACACAACGAATTTTGTAAAAAAAGCGTTTTTTTGACCGATTGTTCCTATGGGAGCTATATGATATAGTCAACCGATTTTGATCAAACTTGGTGCAGTGCTTGGGTACTCTAAAAAACTTCTTAATGCCAAATTTGCTAACAATATCTTTACAAACAAACGAAACGCAACGAATTTTGTAGAAAAAACGATTTTTTGACCGATTGGTCCTATGGGAGCTATATGATATAGTCAACCGATTTTAATCAAATTTGTAACATTGCTTGGGAACTCTAAAAAACTTCCTCTTGCCGAATTTGGTTCCGATATCTTCAAAACCAAACGAAACACAACGAATTTTGTAAAAAAAACATTTTTTCGACCGATCGATCCTATGGGAGCTATATAATATAGTCAACCGATTTTGATAAAATTTGCTACAGTGTTGGGGATCTCTAAAAAACTTCCGACTGCCAGATTTTGTTATGATAAAAATAAATAAACTTGTCTCCTATGGATTAACAAGGGATCTTATCTGAAAGTTTGGTTGCTCTAGCTCTTACCATCTCTGAGATCTAGGCGTTCATACGGACAGACGGACAGACGGACATGGGTATATCGACTTCTCGAGTCACACTGATCATACTTTAGGTAACTTTGGGGGGTCTCCGACGACTCCTTCTGTACGTTACATACATTTTCGGCTTGCACAAACACAATATACCCTTTGTACCATACGGTACAGGGTATAAAAATAGATGCAAATGGGAAAATGCTGGGTACTAGGTATAATGTATATCCCTCGTATGAGGGAACTGTTGTGGAGTTACCCTCGGCATTTGAATAAATCGGTTTTCGTTCAAGGAGCTGAGCACGTTGTGGCACGTTATTTCATTTTCGCAGCATAGATTTTATGCTTCGACTCGCCATTTTTAATTCAAGTTTTTGAATTTTAATGTAATTTTTACCGAAAATTGGTAATGTAAACAAACTCTGGGAAGAAGAAGAAAACTCAACTCATAAAACTCAACAGGGCTGTTCACGCTTTGGCCTGTTGACTTTTTCCTCAACTTTTCAACTCCCCAACTCAACACAAAGCATGAATACCCTAATATAATAACAGCTTGGGGGGAAAAATAACTTTCAAGAAAAATTAAAAATAAAACTTTAGGAACTTACGGATAACAAATGAGAGTTTGTACACAGGTTACGCCTAAGCTTGTGCAATATAAGTTTTTTGATTTCAAAGGGTCCAGCTGGACAAGGTACCCAAAAGTGTCGCCAACGATTTAAACCAGTGGTCGGCAAAATATACATATGCATTTTTTTTTTGCGCTTGTATTGAACATTTTCTGCCGCTGTGACGTATTTCGACGCTGACGTCGCAAAGCAACGGACACGAAGTTGTGCTTGTGCATGACTTCGGCCTTGCTTAGAGAGCGTGCTTGCTCTCTCAACGCTAAAGCGCTCCAGCATTAGTATGCCGTCGCTTTTGTGCTATGTGGCAAAAAACACAAAATCACTTGATGTTTAGCTGTCTGCATGTTTAGATCGCGCTGCGCAAATTTTTGAATTAAAAGGGAAAAATGTTTAAAGAGGGGTGGGAGAAATTTTTTTTCATTGAAAATATGGATGGCGACGCGCAATGCGTTATTTGTCATCGTGTTGTCTCACAATGTGAATTGTATTACATTGAAAGGCATTATAATAAAATGCATGATAGGTTTAAGAAATTAGAAGGAGCTGAACGTTTAGAAAAAATTTTAGAGCTGCAAGCTAAATTTTTTCTAATATTTTTAGCTGATGCAATGCCCCAATATGCACATAATGACCCTTTACCCGCAAAAAAAAAAGCATCCTATACTGTAGCATTAGCTTTAGCAAAGCAATGCCGTCCCTTTACTTTTAATTATTTTTTTATTTGCGCAGCACGATCTAATCATGCAGCCAACTAAACATCAATTGATTTTGTGTTTTTTTGCCACACAGCACAAAAGCGATGGCATACTAATGCTGGAGCGCTTTAGCGTTGAGAGAGCAAGCACGCTCTCTAAGCAAGGCCGAAGTCATGCACAAGCACAACTTCGTGTCTGTTGCTTTGCAACAAGAGCATGGCAACGCCAGAGAATTTGCTGAGAGCATTTCAGTACAAAAATCACGCACACATGCATGTGTTTTGTGTACAACACAGTACGTGTAAACTCCTACCCCATGGGGTAGGGCCTTGCCGACCACTGATTTAAACTAATGATGCAGCTAACTAGTCAGAGTGTGTTTCATACTCAATTTTAGCAATTAATTCTTTTATGTAGTTATTTGTTTATTTCGTTATTACGGCAACCGCTGCCGTTAGGTAAGTTAAGGTCGTCTTCGACTTTTCGTAGCGATGACGTCAATTCTCTAATGAGCTCAGTCCAGCGAGAGATGTTTCTCCAGTACTTCTAAACCCCCATTTGATGAGTGCAGAAGTGCTGGAGAAACATCCCTGTTGGCCAACATCGATATATAGAGATTTTAAACTTCGATCATCGATGTTTTCTTCAGCACTATTATATAGCTCCCATAGGGGTGTTTCAGAGGACCTCGAAAAAACCCAAAAGCTTTAGATGAATAATTCGTTTGTTTATGACGATATCAATTATATCAATAATTTGGCACTCGAAAGTTTCTTAGAGTACCCAAGCACTGTACCAAATTTGATCGAAATCGGTTGACTACATCATATAGCTCCCATAGGAACGTTGGGTCAAAGAAACGTAGGTATCGTAACCCAATTTGGCAATCAAATGTTCTTAAGCAATATATCGGATTTTACTGCAAGCAGTGGTACAGGGTATACCAAAGTCGTCCGCCCATCTTTCAGGTTGCCAATATGTTGTATGACTCGGATGTTCATTGTGCCTCGTGATGTTCATCTGCGCTATGGCCGGCACCAACGGGCTTTTCATCAAAGTATGACAGCCGCTGAACGCCTTTGTTGTTCTCTCTTTAAATTACTTTGTTTTCTAGAATTAATTTCTAAGTTACAAATATAAAAAATAATAGGATTTGAAGATAGGAGACATGTTGGTCGAAGCTATCATTGCGTATTACCCTGACTAACTTAGTCGTAGAGAATTTTATTAAAAAATGTAGAAGATTATTACTCTGGAATGGCTTTGTATATATAGTTCTAATATTTGTGAGATGTTCTTGGCTCAACTGATTTTTATGGAGCTCAGTCAAAGTTGCGGGGTTTAGCAACTTTATTCTTGCCAGGGAAACGGCAAGTACAAAATTTTTGAGGTCGGTTATTATACCCTGTACCGTATGGTACAAAGGGTATATTGTGTTTGTGCAAGCCGAAAATGTATGTAACGTACAGAAGGAGACGTCGGAGACCCCCCAAAGTAACCTAAAGTATGATCAGTGTGACTAGAGAAGTCGATATACCCATGTCCGTCTGTCCGTATGAACGCCTAGATCTCAGAGATGGTAAGAGCTAGAGCAACCAAACTTTCAGATTAGATCCCTTATTAATCCGTAGGAGACAAGTTTATTTTATTTTTTTGATATCGGGATTACATTATATAGCTCCCATAGGGGTGTTTCAGAGGACCTCGAAAAAAAGCAAAAGTTTTAGATGGATAATTCGTTTATTTATGAAGATATCATAACCAAATTTGGCAATCGGAAGTTTTTTAGAGACCCCCAGCACTGTACCAAATTTTATCAAAATCGGTTGACTATATCATATAGCTCCCATTGGATCGATCGGTCGAAAAAATGTTTTTTGTACAAAATTCGTTGTGTTTCGTTTGTTTGTGAAGATATTGTAACCAAATTTGGCGTTAAGAAGTTTGTTAGAGTTCCCAAGCACTGTAGGAAATTTGATCAAAATCGGTTGACTATATCATATAGCTCCCATAGGACCAATCGGTCAAAAAAACGTGTTTTGTGGAAAATTCGTTGTGTTTCGTTTGTTTGTGAAGATACCGTTACCAAACTTGGCATTAAGAAGTTTTTTAGAGTACCCAAGCACTGCACCAAGTTTGATCAAAATCGGTTGGTTACATCATATAGCTCCCATAGGAACAATCGGTCAAAAAAACGCTGTTTTACAAAATTCGTTGTGTTTCGTTTGGTTTTGAAGATATCGGAACGAAATTTGGCTGTCGGGAGTTTTTTATAGTTCCCAATCAGTGTACTAAATTTGATCAAAATCGGTTAACTATATGATATAGTCCCCATAGGACCGATCGGTCAAAAAAAATTTTTGGTGCGAAATTCGACTGATTTCTTTTTTTTTATGAAAACATCGTAACCAAATTTGCCGAATAAAATATCTTTTGGAGGTTTTAAGCAATGTGTCGGAATTAATTGCAATGTGGTGGTACAGGGTATCCCAAAGTCGTCTGCGCCCGACTTTAACGTACACCATCTTTTTTATTCTGTTTTTTTGTCAAAATGGCTTCATACAAATGATCAGCATCCATGTGGTCTCATTTTCCTATTGCGTTAAATGATTCTGAAAGTTAGTTGAGTTGTTGAGTATTTTTCTTTTTTATGGAGTCAAGTCAATTCTTTTTCCAGTAGTTAGTTAATGTTTGTAGCTTGCAATTAATATGCATATGTCTGCAAAACATTGACTTGGTCGAAAGTTATGGCTGAAATAGCTTACTCAGCCAAAATTGAGTAAAAATTGAAATAAAACTACAATTTAATAGTACTTACAGTAAACGAAGGCTGAGAAAAGAAGTTTATTGGAAAAAAATACTTAATGGATAAAACTTTCAGGGATCGTTAGGGAGTTTTCGTATTAGTGGGTAGGGGGCGTGGCACCGCCCCTGAAAACATATGTTGGTACGGTTTTTGTATGATAACTTTTTTTCTATTAAACTTAGAGTCATGATAAAATAAATTATCTCTCAAACAAGACTTAAATCAAGGTTGTAGGTTAATTGTTTCAAGCACAATGCCTGTTTAAAGTTGAAAGTTGGAAATGGTGTTTGGTGCTTTTCAAATAATTTGCAAATATTTCAAAACAGGTAGTTTATCGGAATATATATTTTGTTAAGGTAATTGAAATTATCTACAAAATGAGTCCTCCATCACTTTTATACGATTAATAGTTTTCCAGCAATCGAACCAATAAGTCAGTCGCTCACAAACGCCAATTTTCATCATTTTTACATACAAAATGCAGCTAAGCGATCAGCAACAGAGAGCAGAGGGTACCGATAATTACACTAGTTTATAGATAAATTTATCCTCAACATGTTTTACTCATTTCCGTAGTAAAAAATTTGTTCATGGAACGGATTTCGAAATATTTCGAAAAAAACACTTTTAGAAATTTAAAAAAAAGTCGGTCAACTTAACAGCAAATATCTCTAGTTGTACTAAAATGAATTTGATTATTGAAAATTTTTTTTTTAATTTTTAAGTTAAGATAGAATTTTTTCCAAAACTTCGCTAAAAATTACGGAAAATTTCATATGAATGCATAAATAGCGTCCAAGCAGTAAATTTGACAAAAATATGTTCCGACAATAATCGATAGGTAATTCAATAATCTAAAGCTTATTAAAAAAATTTTCATAATCAGTTTGGTACAACCAGAGATATTTGCTTATAAGTAATGACACTTTTGTTTAATTTCGAAAAATGTTTTTTTTTCGAAATATCTCGAAATCTGTTCCATGAAAAAATTATTTGACTTAAATTTTGGTTTTGGCGTTCCGTGACTAATGACTAAAACATGTTGAGGATACCAAAATTTTTTAAAATTTGTAAACTATTGTTATTGTGCGTGAACCAATTAAGTCTTGTTTGATAGATAATTTTATTTGATTGAAAAAAAGTTATCATGCAAAGACCGTACCAACATATATTGTTAGGGGGCGGTGCCAAACCCCCTACCAGCAAATATGAAAACTCGGTTTTAGACTTAGAACAAGGTCCCTAACGATAGTATTTTTTTCCAGATGAAAGTCTTCGTTTACTCTACTAAAAGGTCTTTTTGAGATTAATTTGATGCGTAGACTACGAGAATGCTATCTATTTTATAATTTACATATGTATCTTTATTTCATATTGATTAAAAGCAAAATAACAAAGGTTTTACTTTTCAGTCTTTGTTTGTTAACGGTAGGAGTTGTTGTAACGCACCGTCCTGGGTCTTTTTGTAAAACATATTCTGTCTCAGACCCAAACACATATTGTACAATAACGAGTATGCCAAACGATCTTTTCCGTCCCAGTTGAATCAGGTGTCATATAAACCTCGAAAAGAGCACCATCGGCTATCGCTTCGCCAGACGATCGTAGGCGGTTATTGTTAAGGAAATTGTCGGGTGGGACTCTCTGGCAACATCTAGCAAACAGCCTAAGGGGGGTTCGAAGACACGTTCTTCCCAGCAATTTCCATGCGAAAAAAGAAAAAAAATAATAAGAGTCACCCTTTTTGGAAAATCTTTAGATGTAGACAATCAAATATGAAAAATAGCGACAAAAGGAACCCGCGAACCAATAAACTGAACATAACCTCCAACGTTAGACTACAGTGTTGTTCTTGTAGCCACGCTTCTTGACCTATGACCTTCCATTAGCGATTTGACTGGAAAATCCCAAAAACGTTTACCACAACATTTTTACCCCTACATTACCTAATAGGAAATACGCATTTATAAAAGGTGATTTTTTAGCAACTTTCTTATTGGCAACACTGTTTTTGTCAGCTTAGCTGTTTTTGTGTTACTGTCAAACATGTTCAGTTTGGTCTATAATTTAACCATAAATCGACTTATAAACGAACAACGCTTGCAGATTAATGCATTTTATTATCAAACTACATGCTCGTGCACTCCTTTCATTTTATGGTCAGTTTGGGAGACCTTCTGAGGCTGCTATTCGGAATGTTGTGACTGAATTTCGCACCAAATTTACATTATTGGACATTAAATCACCAACACGCATACGTAGAGTGCGGACAGAGGAAAATATCGCAGCTGTATCCGCCAGTGTTGTTGATGACCGTGAATTATCGATTCGGCACCGTTCGCAGCAATTGGGCCTCTGCTACTCCACTTCGTGGAAAAGTTTGCGGAAGGATTTGGGTGTAAAACCTTTTAAAATACATCTGGTGCAAGAAATGAAGCCACATGACCTACCACAACGGCTAACTTTTGATGAATGGGCGCTGGCAAAGTTGGATGAAGATCCACTTTTTATCGAAAAATTGTGTTCAGCGACGAAGCTCATTTCTGGTTGAATAGATACGCGAATAAGCAAAATTGCCGTATTTGGTTTGAAGAGCAACCAGAAGCATTGCAAGAACTGCCAATGCATTCCAAAAAATTCACTGTTTGGTGTGGTTTATGGGCCGGTGGCATCATTGGACCGTACTTTTTCAAAGACGACGAAGGCAGGAATATTACTGTGAATGGCGAGCGCTACCGTGCGATGATTACAAACTTTTTTTTGCCCAAAATGGAAGAGCTAGACTTGCCTGACATGTGATTTCAACAAGACTGAGACACATGCCACATAGCACGCGAAACAATCGCCCAATTGAGGGGCGAGTTCGGTGAACACTTTATTTCACGTTTGGGGCCGCTCAATTGGCCGCCTAGATCGTGCGATTTAACGGCTTTAGACTATTTTTTGTGGGGCTATGCTATGGCTCATGTCTATAGCAACAAGCCCGCAACGGTTGAAGCACTGGAAGCCAATATTGAATAACTTATTCGTGAGATACCAGCCGATATGTTGGAACCATTGAGGCGCAGCCGCTGTCAACATTTACATGAAATCATCTCTAACCCTCCGTTGTGCACCAGGGTCTGGCCAGACATATTTTGTTTTTGACCGTTAATTGCATACATTTCCATTTTCGTATCGACTTGTGCTTCCAGATACCCTCCTAAAATTTTACTGGCTATCGATTTATCACTATGAGAATTTTGAAAAAGTCCTTTAAAAGGACGAAAAAGGATTTGAAAAAAATACACCTTACTTTGTGCGGCAGGGTCTAGCCAGACCCCTATATATTTAGTATGGAAATTCATGAAATTTTGTACATTTTGAAACTTTTACATAGCATTTTGAAATCTTTTTGTCGTAATAATATATTTTGTTATTCACATAAAACATATACACATATTTTTACATATGCACATATGTGTTTACATGTGTATATATTAATGTGTTGTTACGTTACAAGCTGATTTTGCTCTTTCTTTGTACATTTGACTTGGTGGGTGCCAATGCAGAACATAGAGAAATGTGCGTTATTAGGTGTGGAATTACATATGTGTGGTATATTACATACGCGATATTTGGAATTTTATGAATGAATCCCTCGCAAAAAATTATAAATCCTATGAAAATATCAATGTTGACGAGCAACTGTTTCCATATCGTGGTAAAGCAAAATTTACTCACTTTACTCCATCAAAACAAGCCAAATACGATATCAAAATTTGGTAGGCAAGTAATTCAAAAGCCAAATATCCTTTGTTCGGAAAACTATACACAGGAAAGGAGAAGAACGTGAGGTAAGTCAAGGAGAAAATGTATTGCTACAAGCCGTTTTAGTAACAGTAATGGTAGTAATGGTTGCTGATAAGTTTTTACATCATTGCACAATGGGCCCGCGTGGCCAGATTTTGTCCAAAAGCCCTCCTGATGAAAATCAAAATTTTGACAAAATGACAATTTAATATTGTTTTACACATATTAAGGAGTCCTGTGCAAATTTTTAAATTATAATTAGTTGTTTTTAAGTTATTGGCAATCAAAGTTGACATTTTGTATTTTATGAGCTTTCGCGAACATTTTAAAAAAAAACATGCATTTTCCATAATACATGTAGCTACGAAATCTTCATTCACTTTATTACTTATAAGTATTACCTTAGAATTCATGTTTTACAACAAAATGTAATTCCTCCCGATTTGAGTTGAATTTTAAAAATTGACCTCCAGGAAATTTTACTATTTTTTTAATTTCTTAGCTGCCTAAAAGTATGCTTCAATAACGATTTTTTCAAAGGTTGTACTAAAATGTACAAAAAATGTACAATTGGAAAATTTAATAGCATACTTACAAAGATGAAAATCAAAAATGCAAAAATGATAAACTTTAACGAAAAAACGTAAAATTTAATTTGGATTTTTGAAATTTTTTTCTCGAAAATTTAAAAAGCATGCCGAAAAAAAATTGTAACTGTTGATGGGTGACATGAGTATATCGACTTCTCGAGTCACACTGATCATACTTTAGGTAACTTTGGGGGGTTCCGAGGTCTCCTTCTGTATGTTACATACATTTTCGGCTTGCACAAACACAATATACCCATTGTACCATATGGTGCAGTGTATAACTATTGGAGTTACAAGCAACCAAAGTCGAAAAAAAGTGTTATATTCGTGCATTTTTCAAAATTGTTTATATGAAGCCCTATCACACACAAAATTTCATTTTTTTTTTGTATCGATTAATTATTTTCATCAATATTGTATAATATAATATTGATCTGTATAGG
>JAECWU010000296.1:0-43620 GCA_018150985.1 Chymomyza costata
TCTCAAAAAGAGATTTATTCCTGCATATTCTTACTAAGAATTTCTAATTGGAACATTTTTTTGTTGGTGCAAAACTATATTGATACCTATAAGTTCCGCAAATTTTAACCGATTTTGATGAAAATCGAAATTTACGTCAAAGGAGTTATTTAAAGTATATGGGGTAAGTTTAAAGGGGATATGTTGAAGGGTGTGGGAGAAAACACGGTAAATCGATTGCGGGGGGTGGGGGGGCTGCATTGATAAAATTTGGATGTGGATTTGTTTATTAGAGGCACATGAATCAGCTTACCAAAATTGGTGGTTCTAGGTCATTTGTTACTATTATTACGTAGAGTCAAATATTGACGCAGTTTATTGGCAAGGGGAGGTGAAATTTTTACATTTTAGGCTATAACTTTAGTTGTAATTGTCCGATTTTATTTATTTTTGAAACACAGATGCATGTAATCACAACGCATCGCTCTGTTAAGTTTCAGATTAAAATATTAAACGGCTTAGCTAAAAACCGCGAAACTCTGCTACGGGGGAACGGGGAAAGATATTGACATGATTCAACAAACTTGATCTTCTGAGGAAAAATGCGCATCAGCTGGTAAAGTTTCGTATCTCTAGCTCTTATAGTCTCCGAGATCTAGGTGTTCATACAGACGGACAGACGGACGGACGGACAGACGGACGGACAGACGGACATGGCTCAATCGCTACCCGAGGTTATGATAAGCATTTTGGTATAAAGGACTTGGGGTCTGCCACGCCTCCTTCTTGCCGTTACATACATTGCACAAATCTAGTATACCCTTTGTACCTATAGGTACAGGGTATAAAAATGCTCCTTTGCTTATCAATTTCATAAACCATAACTATACTATGCAAAGATTTTATAGTGCTTTTATTTCATACTGATAAGAAAATTAATCGCGTTAACTATCAACATAATCAGGCTTCTTTTAGCCAAAAAAAAACAAAAAAACAAAACTAGACGAAATTGGTATTTCCCAAAGATTGTGCCATGGTACTTAATGATAATATATGTGTATATATAGAGCATGCAATTTGACTTATCATTGTCAGAGCTATACAATATATAGGTATTTTTATTTTTAATAGGGCCTTAAGATACATTGACCTCCCACTCAAAAACAAATATTGTAAAATGTTTTCTAGTACCATAAGGCGCAAACAACAAAAATCACAATCTAGATAATGTGAGCTTAAAAGATTTGTGCAGATAAATTATGCCCTATAAATTATGCGCTAAATGAGCAAAAGAAAATAAATTTCGTGCGATTTCACAAAAGCGAAAAAAACCATATGGTCCAAAAAACAACATTTTTGAGGGCTTTAGAATTCGTTCAAAAATATCTTCACAAATGCTTACCTGTTTGCTTCAGTGTAGTATGACGTCGTTTTTTTTAGCTGTTGCTGTAATACGCGCAATTTTGCGTGTATTTAAGTGAGTTTGTCGGTACGCTGCCGTTCTTAAGCTCTCTGGGTGACAGCAACACAATGCGGAAGCGGATATGTCCAGATCCAGAATGTGTTGTCGTTGTTGTGCTTAACGTCTTTGTTGCTTTTCTTTTTATTTTGTTGCTATTGTTGTTGTAGTTGGCATCGACAAGCGTTGGTTTTGTTGCTTACGCGGCACAAACTACAACTGCAGCGAACACGCTACAATTACAGCCAACACAACGTAACGTAATGCCTCACCACGTTACGTAGTGCACTTTGTGTTGGATTTATATGCGCTTCCTGGTTCTGCTGACGCGCTGCTGCTGCTACTACTATCTGCTCACCAAACCAATGCAGGCGGCCATTGTAGCTTTTTAAGCCTATGCTGTAGCTTAATTTCTTGCAGTGTAGCTAATCGCCTTGACTTTTATGTTGCTGTTTATTGTTGCTGCTGCTGCATTTATTAGAGTTTCGCTTTCGTCTAAATATTCTTATATGCCACAATGTAATGCACTGTGCTGCTGCTGCAAGCGAATGTCAACGCAAAAAGAAAACACACAACAGAAACAAACAAAGCGCAAAAGTAGAAGGCGTAGTAGAAAAGGCGGCCCCAAAGTACTTCCGTCTGTTCCTGTACACTTGTGTGTAGTTGTTGTGTCTTCGTCGTTTGTTTTGTGTCCCTTTGCACGCTGCTTTACACACAATCATAGGCCAGGTGAAAAAAAATAATAGCAATAAAATCTTCTTCCTTTTTCACTTTTGCTTACACTTCTTGTTGTTGTTGTTTTTGCCTTCTTTTCTTTTGTTTTAAACCTCTTCAAGTTGTTGTTTTTTAGTTATATGCTTTTTGTATATTTTCTTGCTTAATTTTTGTTTATTTGGCATTTCCGTTTCGCCTTTCAACACGGCAATAACAAACACACTGCTGCTTTTTCTATAGATTTATTTGATTATGCCCAAAGCTTAAGAACACAACACAGTTATTTATTATGCTCACATGCCTCCCTCACAGGTATATAAATATACTTTTTCTTAAAACATTTTTAAGCATTTCCAATTAATTTATTTTCTCGGATGTTTGTGTCAAAAATCCGCATGCAATAAAAAACAAACGTACCGAACGCACTCACACACACACATAACAACGCATAAGCAACACACGCGCGTCTTGTTTTATATGTAAAAACGTTTATGTGTTATATTTTAAATATTTAAACAAGTGTGTTATATTTATGTTCCCGTAGTCGGCTTTTTTAAAAATTCTTCTAGTTGCTTTGTGTTTTGTTTTGTTTTTCGCTGTGATTTTTTAACTATTTCAGCTTTAGCGTTTCCGACAAACAAGCGACAAAACCGACGTCGCTAACGGAATTAAGAACTAAAACGAAAAACGAAATTGATGAAAGTATGGCTCGTCTGACAGTGTGTGCACATGTGTTGAATTTTTAAATGTTATGCGCGCTATCTCAAACATTTAACAGCTGTTGCTGTTGCTTAGCTACTTGCACTTATAACAATTTACAATTTTACGCTAGCCATCTCGTTTTATTTAACAGACAAAAGACAAAGACAAAAAACGCGCAGCTGCTCGCACGCTGAAACTCACCTTTTGTTGAATTGGTGAATAACTAACAGACAACAAGTTTCGCGCCATTTGAATTGGTTTTAAATGCTTGTTTATTGTATTGTTTATATATTTATTTATTTGATTATGATTGAAGCGTGCTTAAAAATTTGCTGTGGGTGTGCGCGGCTTGTATGTGGGCGTAAAATATACAGCAAATTGTTTGCATATAATAACTTCAGGTAACATACACCACACACACACACACACTTAAGTGTTTAATTTGCATCTCTTAAGCTTAAACATTTAATCAAATGAAACTGATAGCTTTTGTGTGCATGTTTCAGCATTGCGTCCCCTCCTAAACTATTTTATTGTGACATTTCCGCTGTTGAATTATTTCCAACGTCTCTTAGTATATTACATTAGACCCCACGCGACCTGCAATAAGAGCAGGTTACCATATAAAGCAGCTCAAGATGCATCCGTTTCGGGTTCGATAACCAGTTTCCCTAAACATCCATTGACATTTGCAGTCAAATGGCCCATAAATGGACATAATCGTTTTGCAAATGCTCCTGAGTAGTTGCAATTGTGCGAGCTCAAGTGGTTTGGACCGCAGTGTGCCCCAAATTATCTCGTTTCTCCTCGAAACGCTGCCGCTATTCGCTTGCAAAACGAGAGTAAAAAGTCGCCAACAGGTCACAGTTCAAATAGTCGACCAATTGAGCCAATCAACATGGGTAAGTACACACATATGTTTGTACATTATATCTATATGGTAAATATATATTTTGCGATCATAACATATGCAAAAGTTCTGCATACTCTTTCAAGTTGAGAAAATGAGTAAAGTGTTACTTTGCTTTTTCGGCAATGTTTGTAACAGGTAGCGGGGGCTCCAAAATTACCCTAGCTCCAAAATTCGCCAAAAATAATTAAGATTTTCGTGCAATAGTAAAAATTTTAGATAATACAATTTTATTGTTTTTTTTTAACATTAACATAAGTTAAATAAACCAAAATAAAATAATATAAAGGTAATAATAAAAATAAATAGAAGCCTAGTCTTACGCCTTCTACTTGCCAAAAATATAGAATTATTGAAATTTTTTAAATTTTCACTAGCAGCTGAACTGAATATCATTTCCGTATTTCCGAAACATGAAAAATTTTTTAGAATGTCTATAAAAAAGTAAAAATTGAAGAAAGGCTTCGTCTCCACTAAAAATAAACTTCAAATCAACTATCAGGGTCGGATCGAGGGGAAAGTCTCGGGATCCGAAATTGCATAAAAAATATGAACATGTTGATAGGTTGATTTTTTTTGAGGTTATAAGGGTGTTTTGAGGAAGAGGTAGAATCGGTAGAGCACTTCTTCTGTTCCTGCGAAGCTCTGAGCAGACGCAGGAATAAATATTTGGGAAACTATTTCCTCCATAATCTAGCAGAGCTAGAAACCATTTGCCCGAGGAAGATTGCAGGCTACATCGCAGCAACTGGCTGGGGCTCCTTCTAAGTTTTCATAGGGAAAAAGGGTAATAGTTACAGAGATCTGTGCGGTAACACAACGGGCCAGTCTAGGCCTAAGTGTGCTGGTCTAAGCCAGCAGCCGCTTCAACCTAACCTAACCTAAGGGTGTTTTGCTATCGAAGTGAAAAAATATCGCCTGATCTAAACATAAGAAAATTGACTTATTAGTGTGAAAGACTTGGTAAAAAAAAACATAGATCACTTCTGATTTTTCAACTTTCGAAAAAACTATAGGTAATATAAATAGAAGAATAGAAGCCTAGTCTTACGCCTTCTACTTGCCAAAAGTCTAGCATTATTGCAAGACAAATTAAAAAGTCTCGAAAATTTTTTAAATTTTCACCAGCAGTTGAACTGAATATCACTTCCGTATTTCCGAAACATGAAAAATTTTTTAGAATGTCTATAAACAAATAAAAATTGAAGAAAGGCTTCGTCTCCACTAAAAATAAACTTCAAATCAACTATCAGGGTCGGATCGAGGGGAAAGTCTCGGGATCCGAAATTGCATAAAAAATATGAACATGTTGATAGGTTGATTTTTTTTGAGGTTATGAGGGTGTTTTGCTATCGAAGTGAAAAAATATCGCCTGATCTAAACATAGGAAAATTTGCTTATTAGTATGAAAGACTTGGTAAAAAAAAAAACACAGATCACTTCTGATTTTTCAACTTTCGAAAAAACTTTAGGCAATATAAATAGAAGAATAGAAGCCTAGTCTTAAGCCTTCTACTTGCCAAAAGTCTAGAATTATTGCAAGACAGATTCAAAAGTCTCGAAAATTTTTTAAATTTTCACTAGCAGCTGAACTGAATATCACTTCCGTATTTCCGAAACATGAAAAAAATGTTAGAATATCTATAAATAAGTAAAAATTGAAGAAAGGCTTCGTCTCCTCTAAAAATAAACTTCAAATCAACTACCAGGGTCGGATCGAGGGGAAAGTCTTGGGATCCGAAATTGCATAAAAAATATGAACATGTTGATAGGTTGATTTGTTTTGAGGTTATGAGGATGTTTTGCTATCGAAGCGAAAAAATATCGACTGATTTAAACATAAGAAAGTTGACTTATTAGTATGAAAGACTTGGTAAAAAAAAACACAGATCACTTCTGATTTTTCAACTTTCGAAAAAACAATAGGCAATATAAATGTTGTTTTCTCAAATCTAAAATAGGTACCCGCTTAGTAAACTTCGGGCCCGAGGGAAAACATCCGGTTACTAGATGCGAACCTGGGCTTCGGTACTTCAAGCACTCTTTAAGAGTTGCCAAAGTTTTCCATTTCGTGCGACAGCGAACTCCCAAAACTCCCACTGTTGCGTTAGGTAGACTTTAAAGGCGGTCGCGGATGACTTTTAGATACCCTCTACCCAGGGTCGACGAGATAAAAGAACGGACCTGGAAGTCCCGAAGAATTTAATGCTTTTTATGCTTTTTTAAAAACTTCCTCTGATCGGTCCTTTAAGGGCTATATGATATAGTTGGCACATTTTGATGAAATGTGATAGAGTGTTTGACAAATGTAAAAAAAATTTGATCCTCATAAACAAACGAATTCTGCCCTAAAAGGTTTTTTCTTACCGATCGGCCCAATGGGTTAATGTGATATATCAACCGATTTTGATACTACTACCACTTATGTTCTTGACTCCTAAGCGGAGCTTAGAGGCTCAACCGATTTTGATCAAATTTGAAAACTCTACAAAATTTCCAATTTGGTTTGCATATTTTCATAAACATACGAGACAACAAACGAATTTGACCAATCGGTCGTTCTTTGATATAATTTGATAAACTTGGATACAATTATATAGACAGAATAAGAGTGGAAAGCTTTCGATTGCCAGATTTGGTTATGATAACTTTTTTGCCAAACGTAAAACGAACGAATTATGCCCGAAAAACGTTTATTGAGACGATCGTTTCTATGGGGTCACATGCTATAGTCAACCAATTTTTATTACAATTTGTACAGTGCTTGGAAACTCTAAAAACTTCCGATCACCAAATTTGGATTTGATATCTTTATAAAAAAACGAATTGTGACTTTTAAGGACTCTACTTTGGATTTTTTTTGAGGGCCTATGGAAGTAATACAATAAAGGGTGGGCCATCCGTTGGTTTGGTTGTTAAATACTCAAAAGTGGATGCTTTTCGGCATGTATCAAGTCAAAAACTACTCAATTTAAGTCATGGACCATTTTACAACCGAACAACTCGTATAAGTGTTTCAGGCGTCTTATGAAAATGGTCGTTCGGTGAAAAAAACATAGTTGAGGCCAGTGTCGACGAGTCACCGGGAATATCGACGCGGCATCGTTTACAAGAATTACTCTTTGCTAGGAACACTTACACGCTTACAAGATTCAAATGACGCAATTGAAGTCCACGGGCCATTATCAGCGTCGCTTATTCTTTCAATGGATGGGAGAACAGCCAGATGATTTTTCAGACATAAATGAGTAGTTTCAATCTTGCATTTGGTATATACATTTGCCCAAATTTGTTGAAAAATATATGAATAAAATGCAATTAACAAAAAACCCAACAGATGGCCCACCCTATATAACTCGGACATTGAAAAAATAAACTAAATTTAGTTATCGGGTCTGAGAAAATTGGCGAGAAAATTAGAAAGTGTGCTAGGATTTTTTCTTATCGGTTGCAGGACTCAGCTACAAGAAATTCCACCGGAGTGAATTTTTTTGTTACTTATTAACTTATCTAAAAGGAGTCTCTTCGATTATTTGAGCTGTTTGCTCAAACTTTTTTGACATATATTTCGGAAACGTTCAAGATAGCCTGTTATAAGCAATCCAATGTTGGCGTTATGGGATGACTATCAAAGATACCGATATATCAAAGACTATGATTTTTTATAGGATCAAGGGTATACTAGGTTTTGTTTTTACCTACGCTGGTAAACCATATGTTCTCATACATTCCATTTCATCCTCTGGGGTAGCGATTTAGTTATGTCCGACTGTTCTTTCTTTAGCTTTAGTTTTTTGAATTATCTCGATATGGGGTAACCAATTCGCAGAAAGAGAATTTGGCACCACTAATTTTGTATGTAGCCTTATATTGCCCCTATAAACAAAACCTAGTCGATTTTTTATTGATGCGATCCGCCACCCTCATAATCGATTTATCGAGTTTTCCCCACAACTCTCAACATAGAGTTTTAAAATTTACAACAGAAATTGTTAATACCATTTTGAAGTAAACTTTCGCACGACATTACAATCGGTTCAAATTTTAGTAAGGTCATAAAAAACATTGTATACCCTATTTCCAAATATTTCCGAACTTTACAATTTCAGGGTATACTGTAGCTAAGATGTTCTAAGTTCTGCATATACTCGTTGTCTCTTTGTACTTTAGATAAAGCAGTAAGAATGTATAACTGAGTATATATATGTATTGGGTCATAGGTCCAAGATGACGTGAATAAAATCATTCAACTTGACTTGAAACTCGTTGACTGGCCCTTAGTCATATATGACTATTAAGATGTCGTAATATTTATAAAAGCAAAAATTAAGATATGCGATACTTTAAAATAGAAACATTCTATAGTGTCCAAAGGGCTATAGATACATATAGCGATCTGCTGTATAAGCAAATTTTGATGAGCAAGCCCTGCTATGTATGTACGTATCTGTATCTGGCATATAATACTTGTATCTTTATAAATAGCAACGGCCAACGCATAAGCATCGGTATTGCCACAACTGCGATGTCTGCAATATAAAGGCAACTAACTCCTGATGCGGAAGTATTTCCAGACGTGTTTTTTTTTGGTCACTTGCCAATCGCACAAATTATTAACGTTAAATGCGCTGTGGAGTGAGTGAGTTGTGCAGACAACTAGGAGTGAGGCCCAAGCGATACAACATCTAGCGTCAAGGTGGGAATACGCCAATTTCTCGAGGTCTACATGATCATAGCCAAAGTTATGCATATGTCTAGTCTGGCAAATTTGGTTCTAATTTTTTTTTTTGGTATAAGAAATTTGGAATGTGGAATATGCATTGATGTCTAGGCTATATTTGTAATCACAAAATTGTATTGAATAGTGTCTTGGTGTTGTGTTGAGGAAACTGAATTTAATGTGCATATATGATCATAAAAATCTTTGTAAACATTACACAGGTCAACATGGTTTAGTTGTTGGGAAGCTAAGGGTCATTTCCGAAGTAATTTGCTGCGTAGAATCCGAGTCCGGGGCCAGAATCGACCAATCACGTCAGGATTTTGAGATATTTGAGGTCATTTACCCGAAAAACTGAGTTTTTTCCTACTTTTGAGGTTATGTACAGGGTGCAAATAATTTTTTTGGTCTGTCACTCCAGTTACATCATTTCGTACCACTCTTACTCTTTGACTTAAAAGTTCAAGCGATCATTTAAGATTAAAGTTACGAAGTATATCCTTTCGACGGTATTAGCATTACACAGGTCTACAAATACCGGGGTCATGTCAGTTGCTGTAAAGCTAAGGGTCATTTCTGAAGTAATTTGCTGCGTAGAGTCCGAATCCGGGGTCTCAAAATCCTGACGTGATTGGCCAATTCTGGCCCCGGATTCGGATTCTACGCAGCATTTTTATTTTTTAAAATTAAATTAAATTTCTTGCATACTCATCTTTTCACAAATGTCTCTGAAAACATGATTCATTTTTTATTACTCATGATTTGTTTTAATTTAAAATTTACCATAATGATTTCTGGAACACCCCAGACTATACCAGATGTCTTAGTAAAAAGATGCAATTTTTCACGATTTTGTATTATTCCAAATTCTTTTTAGTGATAAATTTTTACGTTTTCAGACACAAATTAAACATAACAAGAGCTTTGTGTGAATTGCATAAAGTTTCGGCTTTGTCAGATAATTTTATCATAATTTAATATTTAGTGCAGACCTTTTAAGTTGTTATGGAACTTTGATGCTTTGAAAAGTTTTAATAGTTTTTTATATAATTTTTGTAACACCTTTTTTATATTTGTAACAAACTTGTACAAATCTCAGGGTATTCTTAATAAGTCAGTCTGTGAGGGGAAGTTGGCAGGATTTCAGCTTTTCAGTCTTTTCATTGGAAACCTTTATACAAGTTATCAGCCTTTTATTGTATCTTCTGGATAAAGAGGAGATCAGGAGCTCTACGTTACTTAGATTAATGATACGAAAGAACTATGAAAACGAATTGCGATTTTTTTTTTTTTAATTTGTATAATGGGGGACTTTTAAGCTCGACTTTCAAAAGCACGCAATACAATAATATTTTGTAATTATTTATCTCGTGAACAAAAAAAATTTTTTTAAAATTATGTTAAGCTTTAGGCTGCAAGAGAATTCTTTTACGAACATTTCGAGTCTAAGATCATTTAAATTGGGTAAGAATTGTAGATGCTATGAAACCATTTTCGTGTTTCTGACCCCAAATTACCCTAAAAACGCTAATTCTTGAGATATTCCAAATTTTTTTTCTCAGTATGGGAACATGTTTTTTTACCGCTGTATCTTATTTCATCTATTATCTTCAAAAAAAATAAATGATTCCAGACTCCTTCCCAACTAAAGCTTTACAAATTTCTTTGGGTTACGTTTTAAAAATTTTTGAAAGTTACCTATAAAAATATTTTTGGAAATAAATTATTGTTATGCACTCCAGTTTTTAATGTAAGTTGTTGTGAACATTTTTTATGAGTGGGATATATGGGATATATGTATTAGAAACATAATTTTCCCTACATATACTCACACTGTGAAAAATCTTATGTATATTTAGCTTTACTTTCAATTCATAATTTTCTGATTATACCTTAACTTTTCTAAAGCGATTTCGAGGTTAAAGTGAAATGTAAATAAATTCGAAAATTTTCTATGAGCGGCTGCCTTTTTGAAGTTACAGTCGTATTTACCTCCAACGAACTCCTCTACAAGATATTTTTTCAATACATACTAAAATTTTTTTCAAGCACACTGCTTTTCGTAAAAGATTCATTTTATTCTGATCTCCTTACAACGAAATTCTATAAAGATCTCTACATTACTCATATGAGATTGGGCTCTGCGAATAACGAATATTTTCTTACACATTTGATAACGAGAAAATAGGAAAAATCCTGTTTTGAGAAGAACAAAACAAAATTGCAGAAAAAGGAACTTAAATGCACTAACTACTTAGCGTTTCTTTTTTAATTGTCAGCGAAAAAATTTCTCTTAAAATAATTGATAATAAGTGGAGTTTGAAAAAGTAGAAGTAAAAAATGCAGTAGTAAAAAAAGTAGTAGGAAAAAAGGTTGTAGTAAAAAAAGTGGCAGTAAAAAAGTAGTAAAAAAATTTAATAAAATCTACATATTATAGCGCGACTTTAGTTTTTCGATAAAAAAGTATAAATATTTTATGGATTTCCAAAAATTAAATAAAAAATGAGAACAAAGTACCATTGCATTATTGATCCTTAAAAATGCCGCAGTGAAGTAGCTTGTCTCTTGGGAAAAGTTTTGGCTATCCTGGCCAATATACCTACAGACGGATAAGCGAAGGGACAAGTCTAGATCAACTTCTTCATCCTTCTGACTAGTGCTGAAGAAAACATCGATGTTATATCGATGCATCGATGTATCGAAGCTTAAAATATCTATATATCGATGAGATGTTTCTCCAGCACTTCTGCACTCATCAAATGGGTGTTTAGTAGTGCTAGAGAAACATCTCTGTTGGCGAACATCGATACATAGATATTTTAAACCTCGATACATCATTACATCGATATAACATGGATGTTTTCTCCAGCACTACTTCTGACCATTGCACTAACTTGTATACCTCTTATCTTAAGGTGCATGGTTTAAAAATTGATGATAATGAGAAAGTAGTTAGGTTAGGTTAAGTTATGGCGGCACTACGTAGTCTACTCTTCCCCACTCACGAGGTCTCCTATATGAGATTAGTCACAGCCAGCCGGCGGCCTGAATGAACCTCAAGAGGCATTTTGGAGTCTGCTCCGAGAGCTGAGACAAGTCATCAAGGAAGTGTGACTTTAGAAAACGGAATCTTGTCCTGCACAGTCCAGGGCAGTGGCAGAAAAGGTGTTCTAGTGTCTCTACCTCCTCCTCATCGCCAAAGCTTCTACAGAAGTCATGATGAGGAGCGTTAAGCCAGTGTGCATGGATTCCCACCAGCCAATGTCCGGTGATATCACGGATGACGGTCGAGCATTGAGCTCTAATTAGACGGCAAAGTTCTCTAGTTCTTTTCTTACAGTATGTCGGCCATGTTTGCCGAGATATCGTACACGTGTTCGATATCCGATTCCACGTTTGGTTTGCAAAGAGATCGAAGTAGTTTCGTATTCTCAGTGTGTAGCTGGCCATGGGTATAGCCAGGCCCTCCTTGTTTTGAAGGAGGATGCTGGAAGTTCCTCGTCTAGCCAGTTCATCCGCAATACAGTTGCCCTCGATATCCCTAAGTCCTGGGACCCATTTGAGGTTGATTGAAAACTGCTCAGCCATCTCCTTCAGAGACAAGCGGCAGTTGTTCACTGCATGCACGATGTCAACGAATAATAATATACATATGTTCTCATTTCGTACTCGAAAGTCTCTTATTGTTGTCAGAGCCTCCTAGATCGCAATGATCTCTTCCTGAAAAACACTGCAGTGATCCGTTAGTCGGAAAGCTTTTCTGACATTGAATTCCTCAATGTAGACGCCGCCAACTACACGGTCGTCCAGCTTGGAACCATCCGTGAAAATCTTTATTGAGCCCGCTGGTCCTGGTACACCTAGACTCCACTCCTCCCTGGTTGGGAGATGGGTTTTGAAGTTAGTAGTAAAGTGTTCCTGCGGAGCACAATAGTCCATACTCTTGGGAAAAAGAAAGTAGTTAAAAAACCAAGATATTGCTAAATGTTTTGCAACGCCTCGCAGCACATTATGAATATTTTCAAATCATTTTCGAACGTTCCTATAGTTTGTTTAAAAACTTAAATGTAAGAACAATTAAAATAGAAATACTTTATTTGGGAATATTTTTAAGTAAAACGAAATAGGGAACGAAAGAGGCTATTAAATTTTTAACAATCTTGCTTCGGGCAAATTCGAATTTAATTTATGTTTGGTTATTTTTTAAGAGTGAAGCCGACTATACTTATTTCTTTCTAAAATTCCATTTTTTCGCTCCATTACATATATCTTTCATTACGCAACTTTTCCTTTTCCTCTAAAAAAAATATTATTCAATATGTATTATGCATTACATATGCAATTGTAACATTCCGTCAGAGGGTGTAACTAAATTAGTTAGGGGCATTACGAGCAACGGAAGCTGGTTCAAATTTCGTACAACTTCAACGTTACCGCCCACATAAACGTCTCTTAAATATCCACAAAATCCTTTTTTGAAAAGCGAAAACAATGCCCTTTTTAGTCTTTTTGTTTTTTGGTGTACCGCCAGGATATTTAATTGAATTTTGTTGGATATTAGGTGTGCGTGTGTGTACGTGTGTGTACTACAGATCCTGACATTATGGGCGAGCTACCCTAATTGTTACACTTTTCATTATGCCACAATGGAATAATTGTAAGAATTTTGCCGCCATTTGCCATTAAATACCTTTTCTTTGACAGTTACTTAAAATCTCTGCACAACTTAGAACCGACTCCCTCTCGCATTCCAAGTATGCGTGTGTACGTGTGTGTGTGTGCAGGATATGAAATGTGCACCCAAAAAGAAGTATAAAGTATGCAAGGGAAAGAAGAAACCGTGGGAAACCTGCCTGTCTGGATCGTCTGTTGCACTCAGGCTCAGTGGCTGCAACCAGGAACCAGATCAACCGACACGACGACACTAAAGCCACTCAAGCAACAACAAGTAGGGGAACAAAAGCCAAGCGGAAAACTGAACTGATCGAACGATCGCATCAATGGTGAACGCATTAAATATCGAACAAATCGATCGTAGCACTGTGTTAATACTCTTACAGAGAGTATACTAAGTTTGGTGTGAAATTTGGTATGTGTAGAAAGTGGTCAAATACCTAGTACCTAAGATCTTAGATGATCCAAAAAACTTTTGACTGTCGTATTTGGTTACAACATCTTCATTGACAAATGATGTATGCACCCGAATCCTTTTTGGATCTGTCCGTTCCATGCAGGCTATATGATATAGTAAATCGATTTTTAAAAGATTTGGCAGATTTGGATATTACGAACTTTAAAAGACTTCCAGTACTTGGTTACGATATCTTCTTAAAAAAAGGAGGTATGTTTTTAAAACTTTTTTTGCGGTGTTCCGAAATACCCTTTAGGAAACTATATACTACTGTGACCAAAAAATAAGGTGACATTGCATTTATTTTGAAAAATCTTTATTTATTCGTCCAAATCAATTTCATTGCCTTCACAGTAATCCCCCCCTGATACAATGCACTTATGCCAGCGGATTTTCCAATCTTCGAAACAGTTTTTAAAATCGATTCCCGGGATGGCCGTCAGCTCTCTCTTCGACGCAGCTTGAATCTCCTCTATCTACTCCAAACGGTGTCCCCGTAGCGGTCTTTTGAGTTTGTTGAATAGCCAGAAGTCGCACGGTGCCGTATCTGGTGAATACGGTGGTTGTGGAAAGATATGGGTTGAGTTTCTGGCGAAATGGTCACGAAGAATCTATGCATTGTCATGGTGCAAAAACCATGAGTTGTCTCGCCACAATTCCGGCCTCTTTTGTTTTCTTACAAGTATGTTTCGAGCTCAAGTGTACGATGTATATTATGAAGAAACCCCATCACATCAGACATAACTCCAAAAATAGGCACAGAAATTATTGGTAAGTCCGGATGTCGGACGATGTGTTTTTTATACGTTTCGGGGTCGCTGAATCGAAATTCAAGGTTCAAAAAACAGCATCACGTTAGGGCTCTGGTACAACCGTCGTTTTAAGGGGTTTTTGATACTAAGTCTGAACCCTGATGTGCTGGGATTCTATTGACCTTGCATTCGAATCCTAATTCACCAAAAACATATGACCTCCGAAATCGATTTGTTTGGGGTACCTGTGCGAATATGGGCAAAAATATTGATGCTCTTTGTCACCTGGCAAAACCCATATTAAATAAATAAGTTTGTTCGGGAATCAAACTGGTTGAACGGCTTTAGGGCTAGCAGAGAGCACAGTAGATCTTCAGGCTCGCAGTGCAGCTTTCTCACTAGGTTAGGTTAGGTTAGGGCGGCTGCTGGCTTGAAGCCAGCACACTTAGGCCTGGGCTGGCCCGTTGTGACACCGCACGAATCTCTATGCTTACAATTACATCTTTTTACCCTTCTCCTACTTGGTATGCCTAAAAGGGGTCCCATCCTGTTGCAGCAATGTAGCTTGCAAACTTTCTGGGACAGATGAACTCCAGCCCTGCTAGGTTCTGAAGGAAATAGTAACCCAGGTGCTTTTTCCTGCGTCTGCTAAGAGCTTCGCAGGAGCAGAAGAAGTGCTCTACTGTTTCTATCTCTTCCTCGTCTCTGCAGCTTCTGCAAAAGTCATTTATAGGAGCATTAAGTCTAGCAGCGTGTGCTCCAACGAGCCAGTGCCCAGTAATCGCTCTAACGACTGCCGAACACTGTGAACGGTTAAGACTGCAAAGTTTTCTGGAGCGTTTTGCGTCAATAGTTGGCCATATTTGGCGGGTGATCCTACAGTGAGGTGTGTTGTTCCACATACTTTGAGCAAGAAGGCTATACTTTTCCCTGGTATGTAGTTTAAAAGTAGCCATCGGCATACGTATATCCTCCTTATCAGGAAGGAGGGTAGTGGTCGTGCCGTTTCTGGCCAGTTCGTCTGCTATTTCATTGCCTTTAATATCTTGGTGCCCCGGCACCCAGATAAGGCTAATAACAAACTGCTGTGCCATCTCTTGAAGAGATTTGCGGCAGTTGTTGACTGTCGTCGCATTTGAAGATAACGAACGAAGTGACTTAATAGCTGCCTGACTATCTGAGTAGATGTTAATTACCCTGTTGTCTGGACTGGCGTTGCGTAAGCAGATTAAAGCCTCTTTGATAGCAAGGACTTCTGCCTGGAAAACACTACAGTGATCCGGGAGCCGGAAGGACTGCCTGATATTTAGTTTTTCCGAGAAAACCCCTCCCCCAACTTGATTGTTGAGTTTGGAGCCATCCGTGAAGAAACTAATGGAGTCTTTTTGACCCGGCTGAGTTCCTCTCCACGATTCCCTTGAAGGTATAATGGTAGTAAAAAGGGTTGAGGTGTATTCCTTAGGGATACAATAATCGGTAGCTGACACAATAGTGTCTTCTGCAAGAATGGACGAGTGCCCATAACGTAAGACTGCCCAGCTTTGAGCATCCTTTAGGCGTCTCGCTGTTAAGGTAGCTAATTCTTTTGCCACTAGAAGGATTGGAGAGATATTGGTGATGGCATTTAGTGCCTCACTTGAAGTAGTTCTAAGGGCACCTGTGATACATAGTTGTGCCATTCTTTGCACCTTATTTAGTGCTTTAAGCTTTGATTTTATGGTAAGGGCTGGCCACCAGGTCGAAACCCCGTACAGCATTATGGGTCTCACTATGGCGGTGTATAGCCATCGAACCACTTGGGGGGACATACCCCATCTAAGTCCTATTGTTTTTTTGCAGGCAAAAAGTGCTGTATTAGCCTTCTGGACTCTTTCTGAAATATTTTGGTTCCAGCTAAGTTTCCTGTCCAGTATTAGCCCCAAGTATCTTGCAGTATCACTGAAAGACAGGACTGAATCATTTAGTCTCGGAGGAGAAAGGTTTGGGAGCTTGTATTTCTTCGAAAATAACATAAGCTCAGTTTTATCTGGGTTAACGCTTAACCCACTTTCAAGTGCCCACAGTGACAGTTCCTTGAGCTTTGCTGTCATACGGTCACAGAGGGTCTGTGGAAATTTCCCGTTCAGCATTAAAACCACATCGTCCGCATATGCAACAACTTTGCAACCCCCTCCTTCTATGCGACATAGCATCGTGTTGACTGCCATGTTCCATAGAAGAGGTGATAGTACCCCCCCTTGTGGAGTGCCTCTGCTCACGTACCTACAGAGAGTGGATGTACCAAGTGAAGATGTCACCATTCTGCACAGCAGCAGTTGGCTAATCAATCTCACTAGCCGGTCATCCACCCCTAGGTGCCGCAGTGCATCAGTAATTGCATTGGGGACGATGTTGTTGAAAGCGCCTTCTATATCCAGAAAGGCCGCGAGAGTATATTCCTTATAGTGTAAGGATTTTTCTATATTTGCTATGACAGAATGAAGTGCTGTTTCTGTCGATTTGCCCTTGCTGTACGCGTGTTGCGACCCCGATAATAACTTTGGGTCGATGGACGTTCTAAGGTATAAACCTATCAGCCTTTCCAGAGTTTTTAATAGGAAAGATGACAAGCTTATAGGTCTGAGGTCTTTGGGGACAGTATGTGAGGCTTTACCCGCCTTGGGTATAAATACCACTCTAGACGTTAGCCAAGAAGAAGGTATTTTACCTAACGCAGTGATTTTGATATAAATGGCTTTTAGCCACGAGACTACCAGGTTTCCCCCATTCTGCAGATGGGCGGGTATTAACCCGTCAGGGCCTGGAGATTTGAAGGGTTCGAAACTGTTTACAGCCCATTCAATGTTGGACTCTGTTATTATCCCATTCAGTACATGTACTGGGAGATAGGAAGGAATACACGATGGTGTATCTGAATTGCTACCCGGAAAGTGTGTATCCAGAAGTAGCTTTAGAGACTCCTCACTGGAGTCCGTCCAGGAGTCATCTCGCCTCTTAAGATACCCTAAGTTTGTGGGTGCTTTTGAGAGCACTTTTCGAAGTCTTGCCACTTCAGATGAGGACTCGACTTCGGAGCAGAATTTCCTCCATTCATCCCGCTTTGCCCGCCTTATTAATTTTTTATAGCTAGCTAGGCTTTGTTTGTACTCCAGCCAGCTTTGCTCACAATTTAATCTTTTTGCTTTGTTGAAAAGTGTCCGACAGCTTGCCCTGAGCGTATCTGTTTCAGGTCTCCACCAAGGTGGTTTCCTTTTGCCCCTTGGCTTGCTTATCGGACACGAAGATTTATAAGAATCTATGCACGCATCTGTGAAGGTTTTAATAAGATGCTCAAGATCCTCATTTGAGGAGGGAGTCATCCTAGGTGGGGTCGAAAGGGCATTCGACAGTTTTGTTTTATAAGACTTCCAGTTGGTTCTGCGTGGATTTCTGAACGCAACTGGAGTTGGGGAGGATATGGATAATAACGTCTCGATATACCTATGATCTGAAAAAGAGTGCTCTTTAGAGACTCTCCAGCTTATGACTTGGTCATATATGAGATTAGAGATTAAAGTTAGGTCAATGACCTCTTCTCTGTCTCTAATTATAAAAGTTGGGTCACTACCTCTATTGCAGATAAGTAAGTTTGTGGAGAGAAGATATTGAAAAAGTAACTCACCCCTCTCGTTTGTGTTGGAGCTCCCCCATTGTCCATGGTGAGCGTTAGCATCGCAACCAATCAGTAGACCAATGCCCCGGTCATCGCTGTCTCTGATCAGTTCCTGTAGCTTGAGACCCGGAAGTGGATCCATAATTTCATAGGCCAGATACGCCGATGCTATTCTTATCGGTTTGCCATGGAGCTCCAGGCTTACCGACGTGGTGTCACCATTGCTGTAATTATAAAGCAAAAATACACTAAGGTGCTTTTTTGCTAAAATGCAGGTGCGACTTTTACCTTCTTTAGAATCCGCAAACAGTCTATATTGTGGAGTGCTGAGCCCGGATACCCTGTTGGAAACAATCCAGGGTTCCTGAATCAGCACTATGTCGACTTCGCCTCCTGCCAGGCGAAGCATAAGGGCAGCAGTTGCTGCTTTACAGTGGTGGAGGTTTATCTGCAAGATTCTTAGAGACATCTTGCGTTTGTACCTCCACCACCGTTACGTCCGCTTCCGTGTCATCGCTGATGTTTTCATCAGCGGAGTCAACACCCTCCTGACACAGCGCTTCTAACCCTCGGACCAAGGACGCATCGGACATCACCGATTCGCAGTCCTCGATCTCTGGGTCCTTCTCTGGTTCCTCGATTTCCTCATCGAGAACCTCCTCTATCGCCTCTTGGCTTTCTGTCCGCCTGGCATCCGATTTATACACGCGAATATGCACCGAGCTAAAACCGAAGTTTAGCTCTCCGTGCATCACGTCAATCGGTGCCAGCGACTCTTTGTTGAGGATAAGCAGAATCTTCCTCATGGGAGTCTGCGTATCCTCAACTTTAGCGACCTTCCAATCTGAGGCAGGAAGGTGAGGATTGCACCTCTGCAGCATCTTGAGGATCATCTCCGGCTCCTTAAAGGATGCCGGGATCCACATGATTGCGCGAGGTCTACTCGGAACGTCCTTCCAATCTACTGCGACTAGATTGGCGCCCGGGTAAACCTCGCCCACCTTCGATACGGCCGCTTTGTAAAGCTCCGCCGATCGAGTGCCTTCGCAGGCTATCACCTTCACGTTGCCCTGGTACCACCCGACATCTTTGCAGATTGGGGGTGGACCTGGCATCGCTTCCAGTGCTTCGAAACAGTGGATGGCCAGTGCCGCCTCCACCCATCTCCACTGATTTCTGGGGATCCTGCCGTCGGAATTGCCTTGGTCCAGGACCCCCAAAAGAATCTTTTCTTTCGCTATCTCAGCGAAGCTTCTATTGGCTACCAACCCGTTCCCCCTAACTCTCTTTGGAGCATTAGGGACCGCGAGCTCCTGCGATCGTTGTCGCTTAGGTTGCTTCATTTCTGCTCTAGGCCTTTCCACAACGAAATTGGGCAACACCGCCTTAGCCCACTCTACCTTCCTCAGCCAGTCGGCCGTTGGGTTTGTGACGCTAGTGGTGGCCTGACGCTTCAGGATTTGGGCAGCGTTTTTTTTCTCCGCATACCTCTCCCTTTTGGCCTTGCTTGTGGAGGGCCTCTCTAGCTCCCCCCGCACCCGGCCGAGAGACAGCTGCGCTTAAGGTAGCACCTTGCTGACTGCTCAGGGTGACAGGGGCCTTCGAGGTGCCTTCCGCTTTGCACATGGCCAAGGGGCGATTGGGCACAGTTGCCTGCTTCGCCGGTGTGGAGCTGACTACCGGTCCGGTGACCTCTGTACTCGAGCTCATAATTGAAGGGGCAACGCCAGGTCCAGTGACCACTGCGTTTGCTCCCAAAGAAGGACCTTCGGTCCTTTCCGGTTTTTTAAGAGTTCCGGACTCTTTTTGAAAAGAATTTTTATTTAGAGTAGACATAACAGGTCCCACGAGTGGCGGAGAAAGAGTGGTCCACCTGCGCAGAGATCCGCAATACGCAGGTAAGGCTAGTTAATCCGGAGGGCGCCAGGTATCCGGATGCTCCGTTTGCGACTGGGCTATTTTTGAAAGGGGCCCCCAGCCAGGTTGATCATCGGCACGGGTCGCGTGACACCTTGATCCAGCCCTTTTTACCTAATAGCCATGATAAGGAGTGACAAACAAGCCACCAAGCTATAGAGGAGCTAAGTTGCAAGCAGCTAGCTCCAAATCTTAGCTGGTACCGCCCATAAAAGGGCACTGTAGTACCATTACCAGTCGGCACCCTCGTGGAGGGTTCAGCTATAGGATTTTTGCCAACCAGCTTTCTCACTAACATCATTATTATTATAAGCTCTACGCCAATATAATTCAACAAAATATTAAAAATCGCCCTAGCACTACGGAATTGTTAGTAAGTCGATTGATTTTGTTTCCATAGCAAGGATAAGTTGAAATTCTACAATAAATGTGTTTGTATCAAAGGCTGTCCCGCCCGAAAAACTTTTCCATCTAACATCGTCTTGATTCGAACAAATAAGAGTATCTAAGCTTCAGCACTCTGTAGCTAGTTGATTTGAAGGGTTCGAAACTGTTTACAGCCCATTCAATGTTGGACTCTGTTATTATCCCATTCAGTACATGTACTGGGAGATAGGAAGGAATACACGATGGTGTATCTGAATTGCTACCCGGAAAGTGTGTATCCAGAAGTAGCTTTAGAGACTCCTCACTGGAGTCCGTCCAGGAGTCATCTCGCCTCTTAAGAGGGGGCGATTGGGCACAGTTGCCTGCTTCGCCGGTGTGGAGCTGACTACCGGTCCGGTGACCTCTGTACTCGAGCTCATAATTGAAGGGGCAACGCCAGGTCCAGTGACCACTGCGTTTGCTCCCAAAGAAGGACCTTCGGTCCTTTCCGGTTTTTTAAGAGTTCCGGACTCTTTTTGAAAAGAATTTTTATTTAGAGTAGACATAACAGGTCCCACGAGTGGCGGAGAAAGAGTGGTCCACCTGCGCAGAGATCCGCAATACGCAGGTAAGGCTAGTTAATCCGGAGGGCGCCAGGTATCCGGATGCTCCGTTTGCGACTGGGCTATTTTTGAAAGGGGCCCCCAGCCAGGTTGATCATCGGCACGGGTCGCGTGACACCTTGATCCAGCCCTTTTTACCTAATAGCCATGATAAGGAGTGACAAACAAGCCACCAAGCTATAGAGGAGCTAAGTTGCAAGCAGCTAGCTCCAAATCTTAGCTGGTACCGCCCATAAAAGGGCACTGTAGTACCATTACCAGTCGGCACCCTCGTGGAGGGTTCAGCTATAGGATTTTTGCCAACCAGCTTTCTCACTAACATCATTATTATTATAAGCTCTACGCCAATATAATTCAACAAAATATTAAAAATCGCCCTAGCACTACGGAATTGTTAGTAAGTCGATTGATTTTGTTTCCATAGCAAGGATAAGTTGAAATTCTACAATAAATGTGTTTGTATCAAAGGCTGTCCCGCCCGAAAAACTTTTCCATCTAACATCGTCTTGATTCGAACAAATAAGAGTATCTAAGCTTCAGCACTCTGTAGCTAGTTGATCGTATCTCTCCTTCTTCTGGTCTGGCTCTGGGTTTTGCTTTTGCTTTTCTTGGTCAGGATTATGGCAACCAGCGAGCGAGTGCCTGGCAAGCGATCTAATTTAGCGCCGCAACGAAGCGCAGCCAAGCGTGGAGGCAAACCCAGCACAGGGAATCCACACACACACACACACACACACACACACACACACACACACACACACATATTCCCTGATCACCGAAGTGCACTTAAGGGATGAAAAGTGCCAGATCCACAAGTGTAGTGGCAGGTTCAGTTTCCTTATGCGTATGTTTGTGTATGAGTATGTGTCGAGCACCTTACCACAAAAGACGCATAGCCTGAAGAGCTCTAGCTCTGGTTCAACACTGGTGAAAGGTTTCAAATTTCATTGGAACGCAACAGAATGCACAGACTTTACCAGGGAGTAATCAGGGAATGGTGACTGAATGCATTGTGCAACTGAGATTCGATACGACTTGTCGAGCCGTTGGCGATTCTTTTTTTTTGTCAGGATAAACAGAGAACTCGGCGTCCCTAAGCGATGGATGTGTTAGCTGGCTTAACAGGCAACTTGTTGTTGGTTTCGGGAATGCGTGTAAAACTGAAATTTTATCAATTAAATATCGTTACACACACACACACAAGCACACACATCATTTTAAAGAGGGAGAACCTGAGGCGCACTTTTTAGAGAGATTCCATCAATGCGGATAGTCAAAGTACTAAATACCGAAACGTTTGCATTGCATCGATACACTTTAATAAAAAAGAGGCATGAATTGGATTGATTTTTGAAATTTGAGTTTAACACAATGGAGTCGAAACGCAATATTTTTGTAAATTTTTTTTAATGCTAAAATCTAATGTAATTTCAAATTAATTATTTTTCATTTGTCTTATGGGCTCCGACTTCTAACCGTTTATATAGATTCTGTAAATCCAATTAAACTTCACATTTCCTCCTGTCTAAGTTTTAAGTTTTTTGATGGATTCCGACTTTATTTATTTCTTTTTTTTTATCACTCCAAATCGAATTCCGAAACAGACCAAAATAGTTGACAATAGCCTTAATAAAACCTTAAATCTTTGGACATTTTGTGGGCATTATGAAGATGTATAATTCGATTGATAGGCTTATATATTATGAGGGCTTGGGACCCGTTTTACTGGACCTCAAATCCGAAGCTTTTGTGCAATCTAGGAGTTATTAAACGTCTTTGTTAAGTACTTTGGTTTAGTGCTGGAGAAAACATCGAGGATCGAAGTTTAAAATCTCTATATATCGATGTTGGCCAACAGAGATGTTTCTCCAGCACTACTAAACATTTGATGAGTGCAGAAGTGCTGGAGAAACATCTCTGTTGGCCAACATCGACTGCACCCGTCGAGATAAAAGTAGGGCTCGTCGAAGACTGAACTTCAATTACAATTTTGAAAGCTAACATATATTATACATTTTTAGACGAAAAATAAGATTATTAATAATTTTCTTATAATTTTAAGTTTTTGGAATATAAATAGTAAGAAAAATAAATATATTCTTCACATTTACGGAACGAAGATCGTTTCAGGAGGAATCCCCTATAGCACTGCTCAAGACTTATTTTTCTAATATCACTTTGTATGTTTTTCATAATATCAATGATCTTTAAGTTTTCAAAATAGTATTATACTTTGAGTTTTTAAAACGTCTCGATATGCCTTGCCATTGGCACATATTAATAAAATCCCAGGCTTCCAGATTTTTTTCCTCCAATTCAGCGTTGTGGCTTATTCTCTTCATCATTTTTAGCAGTCCCTTTTGATCTCATTTAGATGACAAATATTTTTTTAAATTTATCTCATTCCTGATCAAATTTTTCGAAAAAATATATTTTTTTACTTCAATGATTTATGTTTAATTGTTTTAAATCAAGCAGTCGATATATTTTTTTAATCAAGTCTTCTTAGGGTAGTTTCGTAAGTCAGTCTTAAGTCCATTCTCTTTTTTTTTTCTGGTTAAATATTTTTTGAAACTTATTCTATCCTCCAGGCCCCAAGCTCACAAAAACTGTTGTAGATAAATCTTAAATGAAATCATATTTTGAAGTTTCTATTCTGAACCTGATTTTTCCAGTGTCTTGGATCTCTTGGCATCTTAGTTTCCAAATTGTATAAAAGTCGAAAAGATCATCTTCCCTTTTTCGAGGATGAAATAATCTTGATTTAATTTTCGAGATTCTTTTAAGCAGAGATCTAAGCTTACCGATATATCTTTATCTTTCAATTGTAGAAAAATACGGCTTTTTCCGAGTATGAAAAACTTTTAGTATTGGATTTGATTTTCGAAATTATTTTAATTGTTTTTAGACTCATCTTTGGGAGTTTCGAATCTGAACCTAAGTTTTTCCAGTGTCTGAGATAAGCAGCTTATCTTAATTTCCAAATTTTACAAAAATAGAAAAGTTTAAATTCTTTTTTTCGAAATTGATAAAATGTTGGTATTGATTCTATTTTCGTAATTCTTTTAAACAGTAGCTTAAGTTTTTCCTGCGTATTGCTTATCTTTATGTCTCAATTGTGGAAGAAAGTACTTATAAATATTCAACTGATTTTTTTCCGTAGATTTAAAACACTCAGAATTGGATGTGATTTTCGAAATTCTTTAAAACTGTGACTTACATTTTTCCAGTTTCTTGAATCAACAGCCTTATCTTTACCCCTAAATTGTACAAAAAAGTAAAAATGTTTAATTGTCATTTTTCTAAGATAGAAAACTGTTCGAATTGGATTTGACTTTCGAAATACTTTTAAGCAGAGCTTTAAAGCCCAACACTTTTATGTCTTTTTTAAATTTTAGTTTGTTTTTATAAAGTTTTAGTTGTTCGATTCACTTTAGACAAATATACGAATAGTATTAACTCTGAAGTTCTGCTGAAACTAGTATTACCTCGATTAAATCTCTTAGATTTAAGAAATCGAGACAATCTTAGATTTCACGTTTAATTCCGTATTTCTGCAGAATTTCACGGATTCATTGGCATTAATGAATAAATTATGTCAAACGTTATTAGATTGAAATGGGGCTGGTGACCTTTGGGATGACAAAGCCACTACCAATATTAAGCTGATCTTAAAAATTTTTTGTGTTTTTTTTGTAGTGTACGCACACACGCTTTGTCATACAGACAGACAGACCGACATACCCAAACACACACTCACGCACATGCACATTGTTAGTGCAGCTTGGAAAATGTGCGCCACATCCGCTCCGACCGGGACTATGATTTGAACGGCAGCATCGACAACATTGAAAAACAACAAAAAACTGCGTCCATCGGCATCGGCATCTCAACCCGTTTCTTGGAAATCGTTTAAAAGCAGAACAACAAAAACAACAACAACAAAAAAATAAAGACGGGCAAAGTGTTTTCATGGTTTATTCTAAAGATTGAACGTTTCTGAAGCGTGGAAATCCATAGAGAAGTTGGTTATGGCATAAGATGAGACTAGAAAAAAAGAGATGAGAGCTATTCGAACATTGGTAATCAACGGCAGCATGTGCCTACAATCCATGTATCCATCCACTACGCACTAGATACTTAAATGAAAATGCTGTGTAATTAATTACAGCTTCGGATTCAAGCTGACATAAGAGGCCGGCATGTGTATCGGTGTGTGTGTGTAGAGGCCAACGGCAGGTTACTCAAGTGCCTGGGAATTGGGAACGGCTGTAAAATGTTGTACAACGCCAACGGGAAGGTAATACAATGACTTTAGCTCTTAAAAAAGGAAGTTATCCTTTACAACGCACACATAGACGAAGCATCCATAGCAGCTATAAGATGACAAAAGATCTAACATGAAAAGACAATAAAATATTTTCATTTCCCTGCGGAGTAACACTTGAAGATGATTGTGTCATAGGGGGGAAGTCATATTTTATGATCATATGGCCATTTTGTACTTGACAGGATTTCTATCATTGAAAATTCTCAACACATGGGCTTAGTTAAAGAGATAATCTTAACTAGATTACTTTAGAGTTCTTTTAAAAATATATCTTTTATATTAATGATGCTGTTATCTGGTCAGATAAGTTCTACGATTGTATCTTAAGTTTTGGATTACGCCATTATGGTTATAAGATAATAAGAATTTGAAGAAAAATGCAAAAATTGTTGATGTATTATAAATATTTAATCATATGGTTCGTAACAAAAATTTACTAACTTATTGATTAACTTATTACTAGAATAGAAACTTTTCAGATCGGTTGTTCGAACATTTTACGCTGAATTGAATCAATATGTTTTTGATATTAAAAAATGTTTGTTGTTTGGCTACAACACATCGTAGAAAGATTGATTAGAACAATAATTTTTTTTAGTGCATACTGTTTTTTGACAACTTGTTTAAATTTAAGAGTTCCCATAGATCAAATCACAGAATGATTGATATATCTTATAAGCCTGAAATCCGTGACTCCCAATGGAGCATAGGGCCTCAAATGAAAGAAAAACTATGAACTATTAATATATTACGAATCGAACAATTTTTTAAATTTTAACCACGAAACAAATCCTGAACCAGGGCATTTTATTTAATAGAGAGTTCGACTGAAAATATATAATTTCCTAGAAATTTATAAATATTGAATAATAAGAAAATAATATTAAAATAGTTTAAATATTAAAAATAAACGTATACTTTAAATTAGTGCTCGAGAAACATCGATGTTGGCCATCGAAGTACATGTGGCGGCCACTTTTTGAATGCTTAAATTAACTATATATATTATATTATATCCATATTATATTATATTATATCCATATTATATTATATTATAGTCCATAAGGGGTCCCTCTGTCACATGTAAAGTTTACACCACTTTTTTTTTGAAGCCTGTGAGTTATAACAAAAAAACGTTCTGTTCCAACCAGAATTGCAGATTTGAGATCCCTTCATTATGGTTATTAAATAAGCGAACTCCGCTTGTCGCTCACTATATTGCCAGCCTTACTAAACTTTAAAAAGTATTACCTTCCAGTAATTCAACGGGCACATGCTTGAATCTAAGTTTTCGACATTAAAATATTCGGATCTTTTGAGATTTGTTTTTTCTAAAAAAGCGAAAAGTGTCTGCGACGTGGATGCCGTTGATTGTCCATATTTTGTCCGTAGGATTTTGACCGGGATTTGGTCGATAATCGAAATAAAAATATGGATGATAGGAAAAAATAAAAAACATCGATGCATCGATATAACATCGATGTTACTTCCAGCACTACTTTAAATTATTATTAGTGTTTTACAACCAAACCTACAGATGTCCCACCCTATATAAAACATATAAAAACTGTGTTATTGTAGAGTTTGTTTTTATACTTCTAAAATATCGTGACCAATATGTATGTCGATTGTATTTTCTTTTAGGCTACATATTCAACATATTCATACAAAAATTGACCCATTTTCCACCTTGTAAAATTCATTGCTGAATTCCTTAGGGCAGAATCTCTTAGAGTAGAATCATACTCCTATTGCAACCTTAGTTACCACAGCAAAATTTCATGAATTAGGCTACGGTTTTCTCTTCGACCAATCTCTTCAGATGTCTTCTTTTTCAAAACTAAAGAAACAGCTGGATTTAAGGGGCATTCACTGTAAAACGTCCGTTTTGGGGGTTTGAAAACCTATTATATTATTTAGACGGAGTAAAATAATGAGGAAAAGTTTGGTATTGAAAAAAATATGCCGCCTTAGTACGATTTAAATATTTCTTATTATACTAGCTCCAATCTAAAGAATTTAATTAACTTCTTAATAAATTTAAAACCTCTTTTGCTCTTATCTTTCAAATGTTACCGATTATTATACCAAGTATTGTTTCCAGCATCATATTCTTGAACGCTTGACGGAGCTTAAAACGTTTCCCTAGTCCATCCAAAAGAGCAAGAAACTTAATTTAAACTATGTTTAAAACTGCATAAAAGCAGCTGCAAGTATGCCAGCCGTCTGATGTTCAGAGAATTATAATACAAGTATTAATCTAAAACTCTTTAATAGCTTTTGGATGAACAGTTTGTTGGCATGATCATTGAGGAAGCAGTCCGTAGACAAATCTCTGTGTATATTGTACAATCATGTACGGTGCAGTCAAATGGATCAGTTACATGTTAAAGTCTTGTCTACATCGTACGCTCCTTCGCCCACGTTATGCATATACATACACAGACGTAGTAGTTATTAACTTTCAAGCTGCTCATAACTGTTACATTGATTGAGCTTAGTATATATGTATATACATATACCATATAGCTTGTATACAAGTAACGTATCTGACAGATTATATAACTTCCTAAAGTAACAAACACTTCAAACATTGAGGCAAGCTCAGCTGAGCCGCAAAGAAAAAGTGTTACAAACACGCTACCGATTGGATGATGTTGGTAACCAGACAGACTCTAAGGTAACCAAGACTCCAACGCCAACAAAACCAACAACAACAACGACAAACATATTGACACCCACTGCCTTACATTCATAATCTATTTTGCCACAAAAATATATATAAGTATGTATAGGTAGAGAGAGGTGTGTATACACATACAGCATACATCCATAGGTAAGCTGTAGGCATCGACAGCCAAGAAAGTCAACGACTTGGGAAAAAAGAGAGACAGCATCCGGAATCGTTATGCCAAAAACGAAATAGCCAACAAGATGTGAACCAAACCAAACCAAACAACCCAGACAAATGCCAAAACGAAAAAGGTAAACAAAGAAAGAAGCCAAGAATTCAGGTTTGCAATGCGGTAATGCACGCTACAAGCACGAATCACGATCGATGCATTGGAGATGGCAGCGTGAGTGGTAGCACTTGCTCAATAATTGAGATGGGAAAGCTAAATTTCAAGATGGAACACCTAATTTTTCCGCTGTCATTGTTTTTGAAAGAAAGTAATTGTAGATCAATCAAAAATTAAAGTGCTACATTTTGAAACTTGTTCTCTGTTTATGGATCGCAATTAAAAATTTCGTTCATCTTAAATTTTTGCCAACTAAGGAGCCCGATTTTTATTAATTTTAAAGCATATGGTAGAAACGAATTATTTCACGTACTCATTAAGTTCTAGTTTGCTATATGCAGGCCCGTCGAGAGGGGGGTGGGAAAGGGGGGATTCTCCCCGGGCCCGGAGTTTTCTCAGGCGCCCGGTGTAATTACTCTCGTAATAAAATGAATTAATCTAAAGGTGTAATAGAGTGGCCGGTACATTTCCCCCCGGGCCCGGTTTTTCTCTCTTCGGCTATATGACTAACGTTTGCGAATAACCAGTAAGAAACTATTACACGGGAGTTGTAGGTATTATAAAGGAATATATCTCTAGAAGTTTTCGTCCAATTTTGAAGTTCTACAACATATAATTCTTTTATATTAGGTTTCATTGGCTGCTCGTCTCAAGAAGAGATCACTTCGCATTCCATTGTAATGATTTATAATTTTATGAAGAAAGAAGTGAGAAGGATGTAGATGGGCGGGTTAATCAGTGGGTAACATCAGAGAGAATCTTTTCGCTCTTCATTTGTAATCCTTTTGAAGACTCGATAAAAAGTCCGGAATAGCTTGAATAGGTATTTGGTTGGTTCCTAAGAATTGCAGGGCAGTTGCTTTATATCTTCTACAACTTCTAACACTATTCCGGTCCTGATTTTGAGGAACCGCAAGAGTTCGGATTTTCGCCTTAAATTGTCGTTTCGGGGATGATTAGTTGGAGCATAATTGCGCCTTTTAAAGAGGTAGCTTCCTAGTGTAGCAATAAGTCGCAAATTTGTTATACAGGGAATGGCGAAAGATATTCACATAATTCAAGAAAAGTGCGCATGTTTTGATAAAATTTGGTGCTTTAAGTCTTTAAAGATCCGTTTGATCGTACGGACTACCAGATGGACAGAGAAACAGTACTACATCAAAGCGGCTGTTCCTATTAATCAAGGTATACTAATGTACAACTGATGTAGGTATACTTTTTCAAACGTATAACCCCTATACTATCGGTACAGGTTATACAAATTTTTGTATTGGTCAAATTAGTTTAGAATTTTTCGAATTTGAAATATGTTTATGACGAGAGGGGAGGGAGAAGGGGGGATTCCCCCCGGGCCCGGAGTTTTCTCAGGGGCCCGGTGTAGTTACTGTCGTACTGACTTGATTTAAGCTAAGGGTGTAATAGAGCGGCGGTACATTTTTCCCGGATTTTCTCTCTACGGCCCTGTGTATAGATAAATACTTTTTTTAAACAAATCTAAAATCTTTCTAATACCTGTATTTATTATTTATTTGTAGTATAAACCGAATTTTTTTAATTAATCAAAAGATTTCAAAAATTACGGTTAGAAACCTTTTCAATAGAGTGATTCAAAAACAAATTCAAATGGGTTCTCTTTGGTGAAGCAGGTCACTTTTGATAACATTCCCTAAGCAATAAGTAAGTATAGTTAGCTTAGACTAGCTTAGAACGTCTGTATGGCTAAGGGTTTGGCACTTTTAGGACAAGATCGGCTCATTTTGATGCCGTCGAATCTCTAACACCGACCTCCATTCTTAGAGACCTTTCTGATCAGATAGAGCATCAACCGCATGCAGAGATATTTGCAATGCGATTGAGACCAATCAAGCCGGCCGTGAGTGGTGCTCTAAAAAGTAACCGGCTAGGTAATTTAGCCTTCTTCTAACCAATGAAGTTCATCGTTACGACCTCTGCTTTGTTCCAAAAACTACTACTGAGGGAGCGGAGAGTTGAGTTTAAAAAAATACATTCATTAAAAATTCTTCCAAGCGTTGAATTTAAAACAAAAATAAAACGATATGGCAAAGTACTTTTATTTCGCAAAGAAATCGATCGTATAAGCTGATTTTGACCTAAATTTTAATTTGATCAATACGTCATGTTTGTGGGTTTCCTTTAATTTCACAAGAAACTAATTTTACGAATACCAATCGTTTATCAAGCCTTGTCATTTTTTGCACACCGTTAACGCTTTTAACAATCACGAATATCGTAACCTAATCACGCCCAACTCTACCATGACACTCCAACAACAACGACAACAAAGTCAAAATAAAAATAAAAAACCATCACTCAACAAACCACCAACCTGTTCTGTCTCTGGACCAACGCCAAAACGGGCAAGAGAGTGCAACGTGCAACTGCCACCACAACAACAACAGCAGCAACAGCAGCAACAACATTGAGCTGCAACTGCACTTTGCGCATGCTCAGTCCAAACCATAAATAGGCAACCGGTGGCTGGCTACCAAATGCGACTACTGTGCCAGTAATCCACATTCGCACATTGGCAGATTGGCAATACGGAAATCTGTTAAAGCCAAAGCTGTAGCTGCATCTGAAGCATCTCAGTTATGGGCGCAAGCCGCCAAATCGAGTCACACACGCGCGCTCTCTCAATCTGTCGACAGGTGGTGGGCTAGGTGCAGGTGCAGGTGGATGTGGATATGTACAGACGCTGCCTGCCGGTCAATTTATTTGAATGCATTTCTCAGTCGGTCAGTTTTATGCGTATTTTTTTTTTTGTTTTAATATGAGCTGCGTCTTCCTTGGGTCTTATGAGATTTGCGGTTCTCGCCGTTGTGTACAACTTTCACCTTTCACGTAATCTTTGCACAAAGCATAGGCTGCGCAACAATCTGCAAGATTCAGTTTAGTGTTTGTTATTTCTTTTCCTTTTTTTCTTCTGGCTATTGCATTTCCAGTTAGGAACTTCATTTTCGTATTGTCTGCTTATGGCCGCAACTAGCGGTACATTGGCCGCTGTGGTTTCATTTACCGATGTTTGCCCGCACATCGGCCATTGGTCATCTTTTATTTTGATTACAGCAAATTAGCTGTTGGATTTGTGGGACATACGTGACAAAGTTGGAGCTATTACTGGGACTAGTAATTGCTGACTTGGTGGAGGGTTAATTGATAAATCGTTCTGCTTAGCCGGAAGGCACTTGGTTACTATCCCAAGAGTCAGCTTAGGTTTGGTTAGGCAAAAAAATTGGTATATTGGCATTCACGCGTACAAATGCTTCCACAAGACTAGGCGTAAAAAGCTCATTCCAGCAGCTTTTCGACTAAAGCTGTCGGAAATAACTTAAACCCTCTATTGTGAACTAAAGAAACTGCTGTGCCACCTAGGAAATATAAAATTCACAGCAGGACTCTGTTCGCTGGATCGAAAGAGATGCTCTGACGTTGTGCCGACTTTACAGGACAATTGCTAGTTGGCGTCCATGACGTCAGGCTTGACCCTTTTAACCCTTAGAGACGAGCAAGAGGAGACTGTGAAGCAGCTGTTCCTTTCACTACGGGCCGATCTACGACCAAATGTGTCAGGATAAAGACTTGCCAAACGTTCCAATATAATCTAGCCCAGCTAGAAATTTCTGTTCGAAACGGAGTCCATTCCGAAAATCTCTTAATGTCTAATGACTTCAATGATTATCGTTTCCTCTAATTATAGTGCCTATATTGTCTCTGCAACAAATAAAACTTAAAGATGCTTTGCCATTCTACTACCAAATATATCGAGATAATAACTTGCCAACCGCTCCAACCTAATCTAGTTCACCTCCAGCATCGTTCGCAAGCGTCACAGGAATCCGTAGATCCGCCACTGGTCGATGTGGATGCGCAGACGTTGATAAGATTCAGGGTTTGTCCGGTAAGCAGTCGGACTGAGTCAATTAATATTCAATCACAAAAATGGTGCATACACTCAATAGTCTGCAATATAGGATCCTTCTGAAGCCGCACACAGCTGACAGCAGGACTTTCAACTTTTGAATGCGACCTGGATTGTTCTTAAGCTCCCCGTGACAGTTTGTTGCAGCGCTTTCAACGGGAAGTGTAGATGTGCTTTCATTGCGGCTTTTGAAGCGTGGGAATAGGAAAAAGTCTGACGGTGAAACTTCGGTGCTGTAAGGTGGCTGAGGTAGCGTTTAATGTGACCATGCAGAAGTCTATGTGGCTCGGCGTGTTGTCTTCATGGACTCACAGTAGTTAACGATGGCGGGTGGACGGATACGATTTCATTTCTCAGCCGTTAAAGGTCCTCCGCGTAAAAACGGAATTTTCATTTTATCCCAAATTCTCTGTGAATCATTCCTTTCAAATCAAAAAAGCAAATATCTTTCTGCTTCGACTTGCTCCTGCCCGATATTCTCTGGCGTGGAGGTATTTGAGTGTGCTGCTTTGATGCTTGGTCTCAGGGTAACCCTTAAATGTCCACATTTCTTCCCCAGTGACCATATTGTCTAATAAATCTTGATTTTCACGTACTTTATAGGCAGTTTCCAAAAGACTACTTATGAGGCAGCGTTAGGAGGCAACGGAGCGAAGACACTTTGTCACGGCTTTTCCTTAGACCCCAATCTACCAATAGTCCGACGACTTTTCGGACAGACCCTGCACATAAGCATACAATCTTTTAATCTTTTACAATATACATTTGGATAACATTTGAAAAGCCTTCAAGTGTTCTTAAAATAAATTGCTAACGAAAGTACTTATTCGCTTAAGATGATGAAACCATAGAGATACCCCGAACCTTTGCCTTACCATAACCTTTATAATAAAAAGAATGCATAACAAAATAATGAAACTTTATAAATAAACTAGAAAACCTTTTCCATAGCAATCAACTGTTAAACAACAACTCACATCCATATCCTTTATTAGATGAATCTTCTCCACAGCATGTCCAACGTCATATGGCAACTGCCAACATTTTCCGCTGATTTATAAACTTTGCTCGTATCGTAAACACTATGAATTTCCTTGAAGCCAAATGGAAATGATGCCAAAGGAACTGCTCTGTAATGGCGACAGTTGGCGTTGGGTTTTGCCTTGGGGGGGTTGGTTGCTTGGGTTGGCTTGGGGTTGATGAAAATTAACTTTGCATGGAATTTAATTTACGTCCACGTTCACGACGATGATTTCCTGTCAAAGGAGCGTTTCCACTTCCGTCATTTCCGTCATCCGAAAGGTTTTGCTCAATGCCTTTCGCATTCTGTTTCAGCCAGGCAACAACGACACCGCAACGACAACAACTTGGCACACACACATAACCTTAAACATAGCCAGTGCTCACCTCTGGAGTCTGCCTACTAACTCCCAATAACTATCCCAGCCAAGCAAAAGCTTTGTGACACACAACTTGCCGCTGGCTTTGGCACTGGCTCTGTGTCTGGCTGGTTTGCCTACTCGCTTGTGCTGCTTCCTGCGCACAGGATACGTTGTCGTCCTAGTCGTCGTCGTCGTCGCCGTCGTCGTCATCATCTGGCCGGACGGCTGCCGGCATTGGCTGTTCCAGTTGTCGTCAATGCTGCTTCCTTCAGTTGTTTACCTACGTTAATAGACTCACACCAGTCAAATTCCAAGTGGGCTGGCCTGGTTTATTGCCGTAACTGCTCCTGTGCAAAATCCTCTGTGCGTCCGAGTTCTGGCAGCCTTTTACTTCCTTGAAAATGCTGCAGCTTCCGTTTCCGGGATATAATGTTCATATTTCGAGGACATTTGCAGGAAATAAAGTACGTCGCCCTCAAATTTTCCTGTATGGCTGCTATGACAACGCTATATAACATAGTTACGCCGCCGCCACCACGCCCACACAAGCCTCTGTAATGCTTGGCTTTGAGATTTGTGCCTATTGCGCATGGGGATAGCATTTCAGTGGAGTCTACCTTGCTGCCCCAGCTCCAGCTGCTGAGCCGCTTTTGCCATGCACTCACTTCCTCTTTGTGAGCTTCGCTTTACGGCGATGTTATGCGATGTGATGCGATGCCTTGCTACGTATTTATACCGCTGTTGCCTGTCAGTCAGTTTTCCTGCCACTCCAGCCCCATGCTGCTCTTCCGCTCTTCCGTAGCAGCAGGATGCTTGACTGCAGTACGTTTGAATTTTGTCGCACTTCCTGTAAGGGGGGAGGGCTGATGAGGTGCGGCGGAAGAGCGCGATGAGTGGGGGAAAGGGATACGTTTGCCTGTGATATGTTTTGTTGAATGCTGTTGTTGTTACTATTCGTAATGTACTCTTTCAGGAGGTCTATTTCTTTTTATACGAAACTTGTGGCAGAGCTTTCATGGGGATAAGAGCCCAAATTACGTAAAAGTATTAGAGCAAATGTTTGAGAAGGCATTAGGTATAATCAGAGGTGGGCACGAAAAATAACGGAAAGAGCACTACAACAACATCAAGAAAAAAGGTCGAAAAAAGGATGCTCGAGTAGGGCCATAAAAATCGCACACTGTGTGTATTTTGTTTTTGTAATTTTCTGCGAGTCGAGCGAAGGCACACATTGTGTGTATTTTGTTTTTGTAAACTCGGCGCGTCGCCGGCGATCTGCTTGTACGTGTACACTGAACGAAATTTTGCAACACATTCAAAGAAACAGAAAAGTCATATGAGTTTATATGACAATTTTAATTAACCAAAAAAATTACTGGGTCTTACAGTTGCCAAATTAACTATATTTCTGTGCTCAGTGTACTTGTGCGAATTTTTCGTCCGCGAGCACCAATAAAAACTACCGTTACGGTCTAAAAAGGGATGCTCGAGTAGGGCCATAAAAATCGCACACTGTGTGTATTTTGTTTTTGTAAAATTCTGCGAGTCGTGCGATGGCCCACACTGTGTGTGTTTTGTTTTTGTAAGTTGCTGCGAGTCGAGCGAAGGCACACATTGTGTGTATTTTGTTTTTGTAAACTCGGCGCGTCGCCGACGATCGTAATAAAAACTACCGTTACGGTCGCCCATGCATCCTCGAGTTCGGCCATAAAAGCGCACACTGTGTGCATTTTGTTTTTGTAAAATTCTCGGTTTTTTGCGTGTGCGTCTGGCTGACGCCACTTACAAGACATAACGGAAAGAGCACTCGGTGCAAAAAGAGCCAAGGCGTTTTTTGTACCAAGTGCTCTTTCCGTTATGTCTTGTCAGTGGCGAAAGATAGGCGCACAAGCAAAAAGTGCTCTTTCCGTTATTTTTCGTGCCCATCAATGGGTATAATCAGAGGTGGGCACGAAAAATAACGGAAAGAGCACTTTTTGCTTGTGCGCCTATCTTTCGCCACAGAAAAGACATAACGGAAAGAGCACTCAGTACAAAAAACGCCTTGGACATTTTTGCACCGAGTGCTCTTTCCGTTAGGTCTTGTAAGTGGCGCCTGCCAGACGCACACGCAAAAAACCGAGAATGTTACAAAAACAAAATACACACAGTGTGCGCTTTTATGGCCCTACTCGAGCATCCTTTTTTCGACCTTTTTAGACCGTAACGGTAGTTTTTATTGGTGCTCGCGACGAAAAATTCGCACAAGTACACTGAGCACAGAAATATAGTTAATTTGGCAACTGTAAGACCCAGTAATTTTTTTGGTAAATTAAAATTGTCATATAAACTCATATGACTTTTCTGTTTCTTTGAATGTGTTGCAAAATTTTGTCAGTGTACACGCACAAGCAGATCGTCGGCGACGCGCCGAGTTTACAAAAACAAAATACACACAATGTGTGCCTTCGCTCGACTCGCAGCAACTTACAAAAACAAAATACACACAATGTGTGCCTTCGCTCGACTCGCAGAATATTACAAAAACAAAATACACACAGTGTGCGAGTTTTATGGCCCTACTCGAGCATCCCTTTTTAGACCGTAACGGTAGTTTTTATTGGTGCTCGCGGACGAAAAATTCGCACAAGTACACTGAGCACAGAAATATAGTTAATTTGGCAACTATAAGACCCAGTAATTTTTTTGGTAAATTAAAATTGTCATATAAACTCATATGACTTTTCTGTTTCTTTGAATGTATCCCAAAATTTCGTTCAGTGTTTCACGCACAAGCAGATTGCCGGCGACGCGCCGAGTTTACAAAAACAAAATACACACAATGTGTGCCTTCGCTCGACTCGCAGCAACTTACAAAAACAAAATACACACAATGTGTGCCTTCGCTCGACTCGCAGAATATTACAAAAACAAAATACACACAGTGTGCGATTTTTATGGCCCTACTCGAGCATCCTTTTTTCGACCTTTTTTCTTGATGTTGTTGTAGTGCTCTTTCCGTTATTTTTCGTGCCCACCTCTGGGTATAATGATTGAAAAAACCATAAGACTTCTTGTCGTCTTACAACTAACATGGGTCACTATCTGATTAAAACGAAACTGCTCAGTTTATTCTGAAGAACCCATTGTCTTTAGAATACAAAAGTTACGCTCATATTGAAGACACTTATACCTTCATTACCTCAATGCATAAATAGAGGGGAAACCCAACGGGAACAATTATACGTGTATGAAGTATGTAATAACAGGGAATAATTCTTTATAAATATTAGAATCACGCACAGATTCCGAGTTTTTGCAAAAAAATTTGTGATTCACAATGAATTCAAAACGAATTAATCGTTGATCGATCTCATAAATCACAGGCCCTTGCACTCTTGACGAAATTTTATACTTCTTAGGAGTCGTCTGATATTTTAATACATGGATAAAGATGTCTCCAAAATTAACGAATTATTTTTGTTTCAACTCAGTTGAAGAAACGTTTGTCAATCTAATGACATCTTATGTGTATGGCAGGTTCGATTTTGATTGATCAAAATAAAATAAAAAGTTCCATTATTAAAATATAATTTTTGTTCTCTTCGGAGCCAGGGCTTACTCGAAGACAGCTGTTAAAGATTGTTATCGCTCAAGCACCTTTCAGTGGTTATAATATGCGAAGTGCCAGAAAAGACCAGCTTTAAGTTCGCATTCTTGGTAACAATCTGAACTGTCATTGTAGGATCTGCAGAATGTGTTTTAGTGGTTTAGCTAAGTAAGAAAAGGGAAGACGAAAATGGAAATCTTTGCGTAAAGCCAAGAGATGCACAGGCTTTTGACACACCAACGAAATTGCATTCCAATTTTATTTAAAAAGACTTAGAAAAATTTTCGATCGACAAAGTGTAAAAATTAAACATGTTTAATATTTAAAGTGTCTTACGAAATTTTTAAAATTAGTTAACCTGAATCATATCTACGAAAGGAATTTTAAAGTAGAGCTGTGATCAATTGAAATTGTAGAATCTTTTTTTGAAATGATCTTCGTGATAATCGAATACTTTACGCAATCGTGCTTCATACGTGATCATGTTTCAAGCAAGTCCCTTGTGGAAAAGTAGTTACCCTTTAATTTAAAAGTTCAAGCGATCATTTACGATTTTTTTTCGCAAAGTTATGGCTATTCGAAGTTATGAAGTAAATAAATATATATTGTTTATTTATCATTAACATAATTATGGGTACAAATAATAAGTTATAGAGTTTAGCTTTAAAAAGAAGCTTTACAACTAGGAAATTACAAATTGTGTTGTGTACATTTTTTAAAGTAAAATTGAATTTTTAAGGAAAAAATGAGAATAAAAACCTTAGAAATAAAAAAAAAAAAAAAATAAAAAAAATAAAAATAGAAACTAAAACTACGAAAACTAAAAGGTTATGAAGTATATCCCTCGACGTCATTAGCATTTGCATTAAGCATTTGAGACAATAACACAGGCCAACTGGTTTAGTTGTTGGGAAGCTAAGGGTCATTTCCGAAGTAATATGCCGCGTAGAATCCGAATCCGGGGTCAGGATTAGCCCATCACGTCAGGATTTTGAGATATTTGAAAAAACATTTCACAATTCCAATTAGTCCAAAATTTATCTACACCCATAACTTTCATAAATCTTAACCGATTTGGGTGTGGCTCGAAAAAATTGCTTTTTACTATATGTATATATATTGAATATAAAATATTTGTGATAAGGGCTCTCAATCCAAAGGTAAGGGAACTCCTATTTGCTCCAATATTTAAAGTTTTTTTTTTTAGTCTACGTGTCTTTTGGAGCAATATTGACTCGGAAGGAGGTATAAACAACATGACACCCCTACCTACCCGTTAACTTTAAGGGTATGGAGAATAAAGTAATAATGATATTATGTAGTTACAATACTCCCAAAGGGTATATCGACTTCATCTAGCCGAAGCAAAGTTTTTCTTTGCAGCTGTGTTGCTATGAGCTTTGCCAGCCGCAGCACCCAAAAACACACATACTGTCTCCGCACACACGCACACCAATACAGAGAGCACATTTCGTGCTCTTCCGCTTTGCTCTGTCATCAGCAACGTAATTTCCGTAACAGTCTTTGTGTCTGCTACCATGTTGCCTGCTGGGTGGCTTTAGAGTTGGTTGCAAAATAGAGGGCGGCGCTGTGGGGTCTCTGCCGTTGCTGTGTTTTGCTTGCCAAAGGATTAAAATGGCGTTGCTTTAACTCTTGACCAGGCAAAGTTCACGTTCACGTTAATGAAACGCTTCACAAAGTGGACGCAATATCATATTGCATCTAAATGAAAGCTAAACCAAAGCTGTTGGCAACAAGTGCCCCTCAGACGAGACCAGAGGCGGCAGGTATGTACAACATATAAGCATGCATACTACTGGTATGTTTGTATTGTAAGGTGTATCAACATTATTGTGATATTATCGCTAGGCCAACTTGACTTGGCAGTTCATCAAATTCTCATGTGACCAAAAGGTTCAATTCGTTTCGTTACGTTTCATACGAAATTTGATATGCGGGTCACATATTAATGACTTCTTTCATTTTACATAACACTCGATTCGATGAACTCGTTGAGGCGACGCTGACTACAGTCGGCCCCCTCCTTTCAAAGCAATAAATGCAGACGCGTCCATAAGGTTTCTTTAGTTGTTGCACCCACTCGACGACATACAGCGAGACACTTGTTGTCGCTGCCGCTCATCACATTCTGGGGCTTGGCTTTTGCCGCGACGCGGATATTCCCATTCTCCAAGGCGACCCTTTCATTTCTTTTTGATATTCTTATTCTTGCTGCGCCTGCGCAAGGCAGTTTGTCCGTCAGGTGCGTGCGTCCGTCAAGCAGGCACAGTTGAACCATTCAAGCACGTGATGGCATGCTGCCGGACAATGGAAGTACGCAAGCGTTGGCGGTAGCATTTTGCCTTGCCAGTTCTACAGCTTGTCCCCGCCCCTGTTCCTGAATCGTTCATCTTTGGACTAACTGCATTTGTATGCAGACTGGCGGATGCGCTGAGCAAAGTGTTTATTTCTTCATTTGACGCAAATGATGTTCAACACAAGCCAGGAATGCAATAAACCGCTATGCTAAGCAGTGCCAGTGTTCTTTCTGACCGCAAGGCAGAAGAACCACAACAAGTGATTACACTGAAAAAAAAAAATTATTCACAATCAGACGGGCTGTACCCAACACAGCACATACTTTTGCAAAAACGAGAACTATTTGCGGCACATTTTGCATCGATTTACTTGTTCAGGTGAAATGTTGTTGTAATAGAGGTATAGTTCAGGTGCGGATTCAGGATTTGCTCTTGGGGGGTGTTGGGGTGGGGTTGTCTTTTAATTTCGAATTTTTATATATCAGAGAACACAAAAAACTGTCAACCCATTTTTCCAACTTTTGGGGGTCTGCACACGAACCACCCTTGGAGTCGCCACTCTCCTAGGTGCTAGTCATCCTTTCTTTTACTGGTTATTAAAGCACAAATATAAAATTAACATCTGTAAAATCAAAACTTCTGAAATCCTCCTCGACTTTTTTATAGCAGGAACTCGTATTTTTTTTGCGAAAAATATTGAGTTACTCATTGTCATCAACAGCGGTTTTTTGGATTATAAAAATTCTAAATTAAAATCTGGAAAACCAAAGTTTTAGAAGCCTCTTGTCTATTTTAAGTACGAATTTAAGTTATTTCGCTACTATCATGAAATAATATAAATCGCGTTGAAAAAACGTGTTTTTGAAGCTTTTTCATAACCGACAAAAAAGTCCTTAACCAACTATAATTTCGGTACAGTCATTTTTACTTTTCTAGGTATTCGATGCTATAAGAACACCAAAATGTCGCCAACATCCAGGGAACGTACAGTCGGGGCATCTTAATTTTTTACAATGTTCATCTGATTTTGAGAACTACGCATTTTAAAACATATATTGAATAAGTCTTCACACCGACTGCGGGTTCTCCAAATTGGAAAGTCAGTGTCGAGATTCGATATTGTAGGTTAAAAAAGCAGCTGGTTGAAAGGCGGGCTAATATGAGAAATCTGACTGCAAGTGAAGTAAAGTCGCAGCTTGTGACAACATTTTATGTTTCTAGCTCGATTGGTCGTCGAGAAACAGGTTGTGAAAGGTTAATCGATTTCTTTTGTTCTCATTTTTGCATAAAAGTTGTAGGGTCCTACCTAGGGTTGCCACCTGCACGGGCCTCGCCCGGCAATGCCGGGCCTAGGAAGTGGTCGTCGGGCCGCCAGCCAATGAAAATTTTGCCGGGCCATATGAACAAAGTAAATTCGAATTTCCGCGTACAGAGCGGATTATCAAAAAATGGCCGGGCTTAAAGCAACATTTTATCAATGAAGGAGAAGATGAAGTTACCCAAGCGATTTGGAGTTTCGTGAAAGATCAAGAGAATGAACTGAACGACGATCTCAACGAAAATTTAACGTTCCCAGAATGCTATTTATACTTCGTTTATCATTTTATGCACCACATGACCAAAAGTATAAAAAAATCTAGAAAAAGGAACAGTGATGAATACACACATTCACAGTGTAATAACTGAATTGAGAGATGGGTTGCCAGCCAGAATGGATGACAAGTACTTTGGATCTAAACTCAACAAAAGTCTACCTCATTTGACATTGAGACATTATAAGTTTACCATCGAGCTCTTACGTATTTGGGAAAATGGTACGATTTTGAAAAATCTCCATTTCAACACTTTTCAGTGTTGAACCTTGAAGACGAAATAATAGACCGAGCACTATTTCTTCGAGCGGCTGAAGCGGTTGATCTTGATGTTGACGAAGACGCTCTTTACGACGAAATACTTTCTTTAGCAAAGATTATCCCCAAAATCAAACGAATTGATCTCCGTGTCGATATAAAAAAAAAAAAAAGTTCTGACGAATTTGTTCAATTGCCCTTAATTGTTGGAAAAGTTTAATCGATCCCCATCAGCAATGCCTACGTGGAAAAAGTTTTTTCAGTGATGAAGAACGTTTGGACCGATTTGAGGAATCGAATGAGAGTCGAACTGGTGAAGGCAGAGCTTCTGACGAAATTAAATTTCCATATGAGTTGCGAAGAATTTTCTCTTTTTTTGAGTCGAGCGGAACAAGAGCCCCTTCTTCAAAAAGCGATGACAAATGAAAAAAACATGTGGAAAAAAAATAACTAAGAATGTAATAATTTTGTAAAAATATAAAAAATACATCAAGTATGAAAAAATTGGACATTATCAAATTTCCAGCTTTCCACGGATAACTTTAAAATTTTGAAAATGCTTTCTGTAAATTTTAACCAATCCAACAAATATTTTTTAAGCTACCCTTGAATTACAGAGAAGCCTTTTCTCCTTAGTAACATCTTAAGCAGCCTTACATCTACAGAAAAAAATTATGCCTTTCTAAGAATTCTACTCTTTTTTTTTTTTTTTGAGGGGCTTTGGGAGCCCCTTGAGGGCTGCGACCTTGTCGTGGTGAGGGGGCTCAGAAGATGCTATGATCCGCAGATCGAAGCCGGCGGTAGCGTAGCTACCAGCAGTGCCTCCCATGCTGACAAGATCAAGGGGAAGCTTTGGAAGCTAACTGCAGCCCACAACAATCGGCGAGTTATCCGGTTGGTCCTTTGCCACCTCGACGTCCTGATTACTGAAACTGATTTCAGCCCTATGTTCCTTGTAGGAATTTAATGGATTAAATATATACTTATATGGGATTTATATAATATAGGGTGGGCCATCTGTCGGTTTGGTTGTTAAACACTCATAATTCGGTACATAGCCGTCCAAACTGGATGCTCTTCGACATATGTCAAGTTCAAAACTACTCAACTTTAGTCGGGAATTTCTGTGATAAAAACATTGTTGAGGCCATTGTAAACGAGTCGCCGGGAGCATCGACGCGCCATCGTTCGCAAGAACTGCACCTTGCTAGGACCACTTTGCCTAAAATTTTGCATGCGGATCTGCATTTACACGCGTACAAGATTCAATTGACGGAACAATTGAAATCCACGGGTGGGAAAACAGCCAGATGAGTTTTCGTAAAAAAAAAGTCATCAAAAATTACGATGTTCCCACACGGGCCTGTAGAGCCAGCCGTGGTGGACATTTGGGCGATATTATTTTGCATACATGAATGAGTAGTTTCAAACTTATATTTGGTATATACAGTTACCCAAAATGTACGAATAAAATGCAACTAACAAGCAAGAGAACAGATGGCTCACCCTTTAGTTTGTTCACAAAACGGGGAAAGTTAATTTTTTGAGTTTTTAAAAATTCCGAATATTAATTATATATTAATTTTTTAAATTTGGACACACTTATGTTGGTCCCACAAAGCACCATTTTCAAAATATCACATTAGTAGCATACCATACCATTATCTTACGTTATTATATATAGGGTTTTTCAATAAGAGGTGTTATTTTGGTATTCAAAGAAAAATGTAATTTTTTGAGATAAATAATCGGATATTTATTTCATAATAAAGAGGAAGGTATGCTGTTAATAATGAAAAACAACATCAGCCAAATGGCCACCACGACCACGCTTACAGGACCTTATCCTTTTCATGAAATTTTCCATAACCAAATCGCAAAGTGGCTGCCCTATGTCCTCGATAGGTCCAATGACCCCGCCGGACCATAAACCGCACCAAACAGTCACACGTTGAGGATGGAGGCCTCTCAACAATAACTCTTGGGTTTTCCGAGCCCCAGATGCGACGATTTTGCTTGTTGACGTAGACACCGAGGTGGAAATGGGCCTCATCAGTCAAGATGATTTTTCGATGGAAGATTTTCACCATTTTTGTAGTGAATTTTAATAATTTCAATGCGTTGTTGAAGCGTGTATCGTTCCATTTTTAGTAAGGGCGTAGTTTCTACTTGTCAAATTTCAAAGAATAAAAGTTTCAGATATGACAGCTACCGAAATACCGGGTGATTCAAAATAACACCTCTTTTTGGAAAACCCTATACATTA
>JAECWU010000297.1:0-37434 GCA_018150985.1 Chymomyza costata
ATGAGGATATAGAGAATCGTCCCAAGAAAGCGCGATCAGCATTTGGACGCTTGTTCGCCATATGGAGAAACCAGCAAATAAGCAGAAGAACAAAGCTGCGAATCTTCAAAGCGTGCGTCAAATCCATCCTATTGTACGGCAGCGAGACTTGGCTGACCGCTCCAAGAATGATGTCGAAACTGCAGTCATTTGTCAACAAGTGCCTAAGGATTATATGAGGGATTTTCTGGCCCAATCGGATATCAAACGCAGAACTATGGCACTGTACAATTGAAGTTCCTATCGGCACCGAGATGAGAACACGCAAGTGGCGTTGGATTGGCCATGCTATCAGGAAACATCGAAGCAGCATTGTCAGGATGTCCTTGGAATGGAACCCTCAAGGAAGCAGACGAGTGGGAAGACCAAAGGCAACCTGGCGACGTACAATACTTAACGAATTGGCCCTTCACAACATCAGCTGGGAAACAGCAAAGCAAACTGCGCCTAACAGAGTCCGGTGGAAAGTTCTTGTAGAAGCCCTAAACTCCCTGGAGGAGTACTAAGAGGAAAAAAATACCCCTTTAAACAAAAATAATTTCGCGTCAACACAACAGCAGAATTTATAGCAAAAATAAAGGATATATACGAATTTGTCGAAAATAAAAAGGGAAATATCGACAAAAAAAAAGTTTCTTTATCCGGTGAAAGCTTAATTTATTGAAGTTCAACAATATATGGCAAATAAAAATAAAAATATTTCGAAATCTAAAAAAAAAAAGTTACATTTTGCTTAATTAAAATTGAATTTTAATTTGAATATTGTGCATCAGATTTTCGTATTTATTCTAAATATAACATTTTTAAAAGGCCATGGCTTTAAGGTGCGATAAATATTATTGAGATATTTAGCAAATTTTTTGGTTTTTTTTTTTGGAAATTCTTCGGTACCAATTTTCGAGTCACAAAAAATTTACATTTTAAAATGAATGCTTTTTATACATACACATTCCAATACTTATGAACTTAAAAAAAGAAAATTTACACCTAAGAGTCAGTATAAATCTCGTTATTCTTTAAGCGCATACCTGCAATTAAAAAAAACAAACACATCACAATTAGTGACAATATAAGGAAGTAGTCATAAAATATTTTTATACAAAAAAATCTAAAAACCAAATTAAACTTTTACCTGTCACTTTCAATATGAAGACGAACAAAATTCTATGCAAAAGTTTTCCCATCAAACTCGAAGTGCTGCCAAGCGCAAAGAGCAACAGTTTTTTTTTAAATTTTTTTTTTCCTGAGCCAATAAAGTTACATAATTATACGAACAAATACTAATTTCACCAAAAGTGCCTGGCGCATAAAAACTTGCAGTCTTTTTTCCAAGCAGGGAAAACAAAAAAGCGAAAGCTGAATTAAGTCAAGCGCAAAATCAACATGATGACTTTGGATTGTACTTAGCAGGGCGTGAAGTTGATATATTGAGCTGTTGTTGTTGCTAATAAATCTTCAAGCTACAAGTTGCTGCCACTCGAATTAATTAAGACAAAAACCCCATATAGTTGTAATATCATATAAAAAGTCGGAAAAAGTAATTAGATGCAATGATAATTAGCCCAAAGTTGTTTGGGCACAAAGTGCCATAGACAAGCGCCATATATGGCCAAAATTTAAGTGCATAAGTACTATATACTGGCTGGGTGTGTCAGATCACTTCGCTTATGGCCATAACTCATGCGCACCGTTGACAGTCTCTAGTCAGTTAAGACAAGGCAGTGTGGCGGTAAAAGCTAGTAAGACGGTAAGTCCCTGGCCCAGTCACAAGATGAATGCCAATTTAATGCAAGAACGCTTCACTACTTTTTTTTCGTGCATATTCTTATAGGAGCTAAAATGAACGCACACACACACGCAGCCCTCGTATATAAAACTTGATGTGGCAGTTGCACATAGCGCTGAGAATTATGCTACATGGTGTGGAAAACTTTTCCTTGCTGCAACACTAACGAAGTTGTGCGCCAAATGGATACGGAAAATGGATTATAAAAAAAGCAAAAACGTCAAAGCAAGTTGGCAGAGCCGCGGCTGGGATACTCTACGAAGCAATAAAGGGTTATTTTTTTAAGAAGTACTTCTTTTTAATTTTCTTTAAAAAGACATGTTTCGTTAACGAATAAAGATTTTTGAATCATTAAAGATATTTAAATATTTGAATATAAAAAACAAAAAATTTTAGTATTTTTTAAACATTTTTTTTTCTTAAATGCAAAAGTGATCTGAACTTTGTTCAATAACAAAAATGTTCACATTTTATGTCACAGTGCCATATATGTAATAGTGACAAAAAAACAAAAAAACAAACTCCTTGGAATATAAAAAAAAAATAACTTTAAAGTGCTGTGAAAGTTAATTTAAATATTGATCAGGATAGAAGGTATTCAAAGTCAAAGTGTTCAAAAGTCGGTTCTTTGCAAATTATTATATATTTTTTAAAGTACTAAAAAAAAATTTGTAAAGCGTAAAATTGTCTACAAAATCATCCTTTGATATTATCTTTTTCAAATATAGATTAAAATATTACGCAAGACTCTTATAGAAGACAGTGCCAGACGTAATTTTTTATTATGAATGGTCGAACGAGTTAAAAAAGAGAGCACCGTCAAGGACGAATTTTTATCGCTTTTTCATTGAAGACGATAATTTAGGTTTTTACTGTTTAAAAATAAAAATTTATTTATTAAAAATAATATTAAAAATTTTAGTACAAAATTTGAAAGTAGTAGATGATATGATAAATTCGAAAAAATTATGTACTGGGTTTAATTCAATATTTGTTCTTGTTAAATTTATTTATTCAAAATTATACATAAAAAAATAAAAATAAATAAAAAATATTATATATCAAATTATATTTAAAATCTGAATTAAAAAATTAATGAAGAAACGTTTTTTTTTAGTAGTAGTGAGGTAAGTTCTATGCTTAAAAAAAAATATAATTAACTAGAAATTTTGCAAGAACTTATTTATTTATTTTATGTGTCAATGTTGGATTATAACCTTGTTCTTATCGGTTGAATGCCAATAAATAAATAAATAAAAAAAAAGCAAGAACTGAAACAAAAATTTAATATGAAGTGTCAAAACTAATTTTAGTAAAAAACAAAATCAAAAATTTTCCATACTGAAAAATTAACCTGAGACCCAAACCGACTTTAAAGGTTTTGGTGTCAATGCCCCAGTAGCTCCGCTATCGTTAAGTATGCTTTTACTTTATTTATTTGTAGTCTAATCGATACTCTTACGCATACACTCACAGCATATTACATATATTTTTTTGTTTGACTATCTATCTATCATTTCACTTTAGCCCCAGCAAAGAACTTTATTTTAAAAATCATTAAAAAACACACCCTATACGCCCTTTAAAAGTAGAACTTAAAAAAATATTGAAATTATATTTTCGCACAAATAGTCATTACGCGGTAGTCATAACTCTACAACAATTAAATATCCATTGGTATCTTGTATACGAGGAAACCAGACTACATAAGGATACCCATTTATAACCACCAAAAGTTACCCATAAAGTATGGATTTCTGTGAAAATATTTTCGATGTTTTTTTAGATCTCAAAAACAACGAGTAATCTTCCCAAGTTTTTTTCCCTTAATTTGACTTAAACTTGTTCTAAAGACTAGAAACTAAATAAGCCATTCCTAGCTAATAGACTCCATTTTAATTTCAACTTACTAAAATAGTAAAATACATTCCTCCCGAAATATTTATAGCATCGCTTTTCTCAACTTCTCTCACGTACTTCAAACTTCTACACAAAACTAAAAACACTATAATTTAAAGTGTATAAAGCAAGGTGAAAGCATTAATCACAATACAAAAAAAAAATACCAACATATACCTAAAATACTAGAATGGTATATAAGCTGCTGAGCTTTTGCGTGTCTGCCGGAAACACGTCAGCATGTTAGGCACCGGAAGCTGATATACTTGTGCAGCAGTCAAGTGGCCTCAAGTGGCAGCCATTGAGCTGTGTGTGCATGTGTGAGTGTATGTGTGCAAGCCAAGTTGCATATAATGAGGCACTGATTGGTGCATGAGAAATTGCCATACACATTTTGTATGTTGATTATTTTTGCAAGCTGGCAGCACTCGGTAGCTAAATCAAACAAGTTGACAGGGCATGCCCATAAACTACACTTGAAATACATACACATATCAAAGGAAAGGGGTTGTATAGACATGTCATGGTGTAAAAAGGGCACAGTAACTTCGCACAAATATACGAAAATAGGGACAAGAAAGGAAGTTATTCCAAAGGGTGACTAGATAGCTTTGATAGTTTTTCCAATTATAACGTTTCAAAAGTTACAAACTTCGAATAGTGCAAAAGTTGGAGCGTCAGAATGCTCTTTTTGACCTTAAACCACTAACCACATAAATTGCAACAAGTAAAGAAATAAGGGTAACGATAATGTTTTATTTGAAAAAAAAAAAGAAATTTGTTTATTTATTTAAAAAAAATTTTGACGAAATTCAAATTAAATTTCTTTTAAATATTTAAAAAATAAAAAATATATTTTACTGATTAAAAAATTATTTTAAAAAAAAATATTAGGTAACAATTTTATTGGAAAAAATCAAATAATTAATAATTTTGTGACATAAAAATGATTTTTTGAGAAATAAAAATAATTTTTAATAGTTTTTAAAGAAATAAAAATTCGTTTTAATAATTTTTTAAGAAACAACTTCTTTTTTTTTCATATTTTTTTATGAAAAAATTTATAAATTTATAATTTTGTAAGGAATAATATATTTTTGTTTAGTAATTTTTTTTAGAAATAAACAAATATTTTTTATGTTTTTAAAAATAAATTGTCATCAAATATATTTTTAATAAATAATTTTTAAAAAAATTTCAAAGAAAAACTTTTAAAAAGAAAATTTCCCACAGAAAAGCCGAAAGAGAACTTTTTCAAAAACAAATTGTAATTGATATTCTGAAGAAGCATACTTAAAAAAATAAGTAAATGTAGTATTCAAGAATACAATAAATTTTACTGTGTAATGTGGTCCATAAAGCGAACGTACTCGATGAAACTGAGACACAAACTTAAAGTTCAAATTGAATTTATAATTAGAAAAACTAGGGGGATTAGCCTCCTGCTTAGTTCTTCGATTAAACTGCATCCCACTTGTATACTTTTTTATATAGATACAAAGCTATCGAAAAGAGTAACCCATTTTCTGACGCCGCCTCCAAAAAAATGCAAATCCGAAACAGTCACGCCCCACTTTTCGTACGTCTCCATGCCACAGCTGCTTTATTCATTCGTTCTATGCTTTAAGCGCATAACTCCAAAGTTCATACATTGAGTCCATGAGCGTGTTGTTGTTGTTTTTGGCGTGAAAAACTTAACCTGCATCTTGTTACACTGCCAGCAAAATGTCGCCGTACAACATTACCGCACATCCTTCCCGGTTGATTTTTTTTTTTCCTGCCAATTCGCTGCCACACATTCCGGCTGCTCTACCTTGATGTTACCGCTGCTGCCAATGTCTCGAGTGTCGCAAAGTTTTGCCGTGTGATCACCCCTCTACGCATTTTTTTTTTTTTTTTTGGACTCGCCAGAGGCATGTCTGCATCCGTTGCTCGCCGTCTTTAACCCATTACATTTTACTTGCTACCTTTTTTTTTTTTAAGTATTTGCAACATTTTCTATGGCAGTGCTTTGAAGTAGTGGCTGATGCTGCTTGTCTCGCACTTTTCACAACTTTGTTGCATAGTTATGTGCGCTTTTAGCCAACTTCTGCCTCTTGACTATGGAATCAGCTTGCATAAGTATTATATATGCATAAACATCATACTGTACGTTTACTTAGTGCTTCTGCAACTTGACGCAACAAAATAAAAATAAGCAAAAAGTATGAAAAACTTTTCAATAATTGCTAAAAAGAAAAAAAAAAACTTCAGAGCAACAAAAGTTAAGTAGTAGATATCATGGTATAGGTGAGTTATATATCTGTGTGTTTGTGTTGGACTGCACTTTAAGTTTTTCAAATATTATGAGCCCATAACTCAACAGCTGATTGAATTAGTGAGTGTTGTTCTTAAGTGCTTGCTTAAAGTAGCGTCAAGTTGAAAGAACTTTGTATAAATAGCAAAGCTTAAAAATTTTTAAGCCAAAAATTGCTTTAACTTTTCTGCTCTAATTGAAAGTAAAGAGCAGCCAAATTACGCCATTAAAAATGTATATAGTATATATAAATTAAGCTGTAAGTAGTTGTAGTTAAAGCAATTAAAAAGATTGTTGTATAAAAATATTCTTTAAGACGGTTAAAATGAAACGAAAAATGAATTGACTTATTCGGCATTTATCCAAAGAAATATTTACTGAAATCTCTTGAGTTTTGTAGGAAATCCTTATTAGTCTTACTAACTATAGCCTTTAGCTTTACATAAACTTTTACGAATTTAATTTAACAATAGAAGTTTTGTGCTTTAGTAAAAATATTTGCATTTCTTAAAGTGTATTTATTTGAATCATTATAGAGTTACCGCGTCTATAAAAGAGATATGACTTCTTGTGTTGTTATGTTTTCATATTTTTCAATAGTTTTCAAACATTTTTTATTAATTTTTTCTCCATTTAAATTTAAGAGTGAGGGATCTATTACTTCACGTGACCCTTTATACAAATATTGTTCCAATAGCTCAAAAAAATACTATTCATAAACATATTAATTTTTGGCAAAATAATTTAAAAAAAATATATAAAAAATTCATTTTTTGAAAGATTTTCGAATAAAGAAACACACCACCATCTCATACCAAATATATTTTTTTTAATTAATTTAAAAATCACCAAATCGGCAAACAAATGTCAACAATCAAATAATTTATTTTGAAATTAAAAACTTGCTCCCGGAGTAAATTTAAATACAGAACTATGTATAAATATGCTATGAATGATAAAAGATATTATTAAGAAATTTGGTTTAAAAATTTAATAAGTTCAAAAATAAACGATCTAACATTGAATAATGAAACAAATATTCCTCAGCATAAAAATAGCACTAAATAAATAAAATATAAAGTTAAAATAAAATAAAACAAAAAAATGTCTCCATTGGGAATTAACCTCTTATTTATTATAAATGTAAAATAACAGTCAAAATTCAAGAATTCAACTATTTTCTACTTTTTGTTTTTGCTCCGAGTTTCTCTTTTTATATCGTCAATTCTTAGAATAGTTCCTTTAAAATTCATTTAATTTAGGCCCTTCAACTAAAGTAATTGCCTTTTTCAATATGTTTTACCTTTACCTTTTTAGTTACTTCCTTTCATTTCGAATACAATTTTATTCATTACCTCTAGCAGCAAAATTTTTAATAAATGATACTCTGCTTCTCCTTAAATTCCTTTTGCGCTTCCTTAACCCCATCAAGGTTTTTGTTTTTGTTATATGCCCATCTTTCATTGTTTTATTATTTCCACTTCCGCATAAAAAATTTAATTACGCAACAGAAAATTGCTTCAACAAATATTTGCAATAAATCCCATTTATTTCAATTTCCATTGCATACCCCCCGGCGGTCAAAAAAACGTTTTTTGTACGAAATTCGTTGTGTTTCGATCGTTTTTGAAGATAACGTAACCAAATTTGGCATTAAGAAGTTTTTTAAAGTACCCAAGCATTGCACCAAATTTGGTCAGAATCGGTTGACTATATCATTTAGCTCCCATAGGTCAAAAAAACATTTTTGGTTCGAAATTCGTCTGTTTTTGGTTGTTTATGAAGGTATCGTAAGCTAATTTGGAAATTAAATGTCTTTTGGTGTTCTTAAGCAATATACCGGATTTTATTGCAACAAGTGGTACAGGGTATCCCAAAGTCGTCCGCGCCACACTTTAACGTATGCCATCTTTTTTTTTTTTTTGGTTTTTGCAGGGAATTTACACGCATTAAATAACATCACCACTTGAATTTAGATCACTTTTTAATTTTGAAATTAAAAACTAAAAATGATAAAATCTTAAAAAAAAAAAATTCTTAAAAATAAGTACAATTTTTTTTTTAAGTTTCATATTTTACCTATCATGGAGAAAAAAAAATCGTGTCAATATCTTTATTCGTTTAGAAGATATGGCTTTTCAAAGAATAGTCTAAAAATGAAAAACGCAATTTTCAGTTATCGATAACTCGAAAAGTAATCGGAATTTTGCTATAATATTTGACGTGGTAACTATTGGCTAGTAGCTCTACCAAATATGTAAAAATCATTAAAATCGATGAAGTCGGGGGAAAAGTTGACCGCTTCACTAACTTTCGCCGATACTTATACATTTTGTAATTGGTATTGACAACAAAAAAAATTAAACAAAAATAAAAAGAAAATAAATTTAAATTTAGTCAACTTTAAAATACAAATTTTGAAAATTTGTCCATAGTTATATTAGCTTTATTCTGGACGATGATCATTTTTGTGCATCAGAAACTCAAAACTAGCACGTCTCTTTTTGCAATTTAAATAAAAAATTCTTCTTTAACTCTTGGGTAATATAATAGTTAAACAAAAATTGCTTTATTTTTTAAAAAACATTAAAGCTTACATTCATTAGCAATTACCTCTGCTTTATTTTAACATCCCATTAGTTCAATTAAATTTGCTTTAATTTGCCTAACTTGCAAAGTAATCTCATCACTTACTACAATCAAAGCTCTAATTAAAACACCTTGCTCTAACGTAATACCATATCTAAATGAGTATATTCCTCAAGCGAATTCAATTTAACGCAATTGAAGGATTTTGTATTTTATCATTTCAATCAAGCAACGAAATACGGACACGTGCTTACCCAGCACTCTGGAGCGCTTCTCTAAAGCTTTACAAGAAACACTTCGAAGGGCTTATGCTGCCATTACGCTTTTCATTTCGCCGGTAAATCGCTTAGCTAATTCTTGTATATCATGCTAAAAAGCCAAAGAGCCGTCTCAGCGCACCGTTCTCGTAAGCCGTTTAAAGCTGTTACAATTACCTTGTTAATGCGTATAAAATGTGTAACAAGTGAGGGGTGTGAGGCAGAACTGCTACGAGAGGGGGTGCGGGATAACGCCCCTTTATAGGGGCGTTTTACGCATAGTCAGGAGCCTGACACAAAACACAATCAGATTACGCAAAGCGTCGACTAAAAACAAAACGAGACTTGCTAAGTTAAAATGGTTGGGATAGACCGACTATAATATACACTGTACACTCGATAGCTGTCGAAACCTAATTCAAAAAGTTTTTAGACGATTATAAGACACTTCGGAGAAAAAAAAATAAGAAAGTGAAAGTGATAAGCTTTCTTATCAAAATGCTTCATTATCAAAGTAAGAATCTTTTGTCGGAGATTCAGAGGGCTATACCCGAAAAGTTAAAAGTCACAAACGGGTGCTTTTTTGAGAGAAGCTTAGCTCAATAGCTCAGGCCCTAATCGCTTGGAAGTAACACCCGGTTAATTAAAGTACTCAGTGATTGATTCTAAAAGACGAGTCAAACATGTGGTCGAATTCTTCTGGTCTTTGACAAACAGGCGCTTCGAACAGAAGAACATATAGACGAATTAGGCTCAATTGATTTCGATCTGATTCAGAATTGTCTAGTCTTAGTTCTGAAATGTTACCCATAAAATTCCTAATACAATAACTAGATATACCCCTTAAACCCCTGTATGCAGTGTATAAACAATACAAACAATAAAAAAAAGAACAAAAAAGCAAGTAAAAGTTTCCATTTGCCGTGTGCGCAAAGGTTTAATCCCTTTTTAATTGCTTGAAATCCAATTGACGACCTACATAGGAAACCCGTCTGCCAGCATTTGTGTCCCCCTAACGTTTTGGATCATACTGTATTTTCTGACATTGCAGCAATTAGAGGCGGCTGGGGGGGCAATATGTTGCAGTGACTACTGTGGGTTTGGTAACAAATTAAAAACTTTTATTCTGGCAATTGATGTGGCTTTTGTGGCAAGGCTTTTTGATTTGCTATAAGCAAAACTTTATGGCGCTCAAAACTATGCTATGGTTTTTTGATTTAGCGCGTAAACGTTCACAACTGCATTTGTATGCTGTGTGTGTTTGCATCTGTGTATGTGTGTGTTTTTCAAAATGAAAAATATTGATTTTCATTTGACGTTAGTAATGCCTGCATGCTGCATATGCCTGACAAGCAAATCGACGAATACGTAATATTGATTACCAACAATTTATGCATAAGCCGCATGAGAAGCTTGTTAATTAAATGTACATAAACTGTTTTGACTGTTTTTAAATGTGGATTAACAAGGTAACAAACACTATGCAGCCTTTTATCAAGTGAAATTAAATAAGCAAGCATAACATCTCTCCGAATATTGAAATTTAGCAAACTGTAGCAAACTAATGCGAAAGAGTTTTTCGAAGTAAAACTTTTAAGGCGGCATTGTGAGTTTCCAAGGGAGTTACTTTGAGATTTTGTTAGTGTAAGCAAAAAGTGTTAGACTTGCTCTTTTTCGAGCATCCATTTATGCATAAGTGGTTCAAGTTAAGCTTGTGCCGTATTTAAGCCTGATGCTCTTGGACAGTTTACAGCATTCCGATCTTAGTCATACTTTATGTCTCCTTCCCAACTTTGTTTTGCCTCTTCATCATATTATCTTGGATAAGACGCAAAGAATTGTTTTCCTTAATTCTAACCTAGAATCTTGCTTTAACAGAATATTTAAGAAGTTTTACAAATCTTTAATATTTCCAACTTTGGTTCTTCATTTTCTGCTTTAATTTTGTCCCAAATATGTTTATTTATGTTACTTTTAAGGTATTCATTTAATTTGTTTTTATTATATTATTTTAAGCTATATTTTGGTCTAAAAAGTTACTTTAAGCAGAAGAATTGTTATCAGCAAGCAATTTTTTTTTTTTTTTTATGTTTTCATAAAATTTAGAAAATCAGTTTTGAAATTACTTTGTTAATTATACTGATTTTGTATTCATATTTTTTATTTTCAATAATTTTACTGTGGGTATAGGTATAAGAAGTGAGTTCTATTAAGTTTGCTTAAGCACCTAATTTAAGAAAAGATTTACCAGAAAAGAAATTTGCTCCTCATATATAGAACACGTGCTTTTGAAAGCAAAGAAAAGTTATCCTTTCTGTAGAATATTAAAAAAATGCTTTTATGCGTCTCAAAGTAAGTCACATGGAATTTATATTAAATTAAATTTTATCATTCCCAATTTTCTTTGTTTTTATATAACCACAACTAGTTCTTACTACATAAATAAAACGCATTCAAGCTTTTCATCTCGTCTTAGTGTTTTTCTCATTGTTTTCACTTTGGTTCAATTTTTTCTTACTTGCTCGCTCAACTGAAACTTTATATTTTGTGCAATTGTATTATCAAATATTACACTGACCTATAATATATAGCATCCTGTCAGCTGGAGTCCGCAACATGCCGCAATATTATAACTGCAATTGTACGTATCTGACAGACCGCAAACACAATTTATACCTCAAGTGTCACTTGAATAGCTGGCTATCAGTTTTTGCTATGTTTCTGCGACTCTTCTACTTTATGCCTCATCGTCACTGCCTCAACATTTGGACGACTGAGCTAGCTTCACCTGAAGATGACGCTGGCTAACAGAGAGAGTGCGAGAGAGCGCGCAGATGATGAAAACTGTTGGCAGAAGCAGAGAAAAAACGAGTCAAAGAGCACGTTTTACAGCTGACCCGCTTTGTCGCTGTGCGTGCTTCTTTTGGTAGCCATTTCTTGTTGAATTGTAATTGCGTTTTGACATTTGAAGCACAGCCATACAAAGTCACACAGAGATACACCCGCACAGACACAGATACAAACAATGGCTGCCATATCAATTTAGAAATTTATCATGAAAATTAGCATTTGATTGCGCAGCGTATCTGATGAGCAATTAGCTTGAGGGTTAGTTCTCAACGGGAATTGACTCGTTTTTGCACAATTATTATTGCGCAAAGTGTACATAATGTATAGGCAGACAAGGTGTCAAGTTACAGAAATTGTGTTATTTATATTGTATTTGCAAATAATGCTATGTAAATAGAACAAATTTTTGTTTTTATTAAATTGCCCTTTTTTAGTGAAATTTAAACACGATTTTTTTATTGTGTAAAACATTTTATGAAATTATATATTCTCCATTTTGATCTAATACCTTTTGCCATCTTTCGGGCAAGAGATTGATTCCACGCTCATAAAATTTTTGATCCTTGCAGGCAAAAAACTGGTCCAAGTGGTTTTTGAGGTCCTGATTTGAGATAAAGTTTCTCCCATCCCAAAAATTTTGCAGAGACCGGAACAAGTAATAGTCCGAAGGTGCCAAGTCTGGAGAATATGGAGGGTGTGGTAGCACATCCCATTCAAGCTGCAAAAGCTTTTGGCGAGTCATCAAACTTGTATGAGGTCTCGCATTATCCTGGTGGAACACTACATCTTTTCTATTGATCAATTCTGGCCTCTTCTGTTTGAGTGCATCACTCAATTTGTCCAGCTGATCACAATACACTTCAGAATTAATCGTGGTATTGTCGGGCAAATGCTCAAAATAAACGATCCCTTTGAAATCCCACCAAACAGACAACATAACCTTTTTTTTGGTGAATATCGGCCTACGAAGTGGTTTGAGCTGGTTCATCCTATTTAGACCATGATCTCTTGCGCTTTACATTCTTCAAAACAACCCACTTTTCGTCGCCAGTAACAATGCGCTTCAAAAATGGATCACTTCTTTGACGTTAAGAGAAGAGATAAGAAAATCACAGTCGTTAATGCGACGAAGCAAATTTCGTTCTGTAAGAACATGAGGAACCCATATGCCAAGCTTAGAAATTAATCCTAGACGTTTCATGTGCTTGTGAACGGTTGCGTTAGACAAATTTAATCTTTCAGCAATCTCTCGAGTTGTTATTCGACGATTTGCATCGACCAACGACTTTATTTTATCCACATCGGTTTCAAGAGGCCTTCCAGGACGTGGTGCATCCTCAAGATTGAAATTGCCGGAACGAAATTTGCAATCCAACTTTGGCATTGGCGTTCGGTCAACACATCTTCTCCGTACACATCACATAATTTTCGCCTTGCATGAACTGCATTTTTACATTTTGATAGTAAAACAGTAAAATATGCCGAAAATGTTGTTTTCGATCTTCCATCTTCGATAGGGTACCAAACAAAAACTATTCCAAAAAATGTAACAAAATTTTTTACACAAAAGCCTTACTATATAAGCTGTTCAAATATATAAAGGTGAAGCGGTTAAGTGTGAAGTTGGCTGCGAAAAAATTCAATAAGATCAGCTGTTGTCATCAAACGAAATTACTTAATGAACGACCCAATACATACTTAAGACTCGCTCCCTATGTAAATTAATGCTAGGCTAAGTGCATATGTACTTTGACAGAGAGAGAGCATTCGGTGTTGGCACAGCTACAACGTGTACGGAGCAAAGGCATTAGTAAATTATTAAGTTAGCTACGCCTTTAGTTTTTTCTTAAAAGATCGGTCATCTACGTCACTATTTATAAAATAAATTTTATTTTAGTAACAATAGCACAGTAAACGAAGAGTTTCATCTGGAAAAAAAATACTTTACGGATGAAACTTTCAGGGATTGTTAGGGACCTTGTTCTATGTCTAGAACCAACAATATCGACCTTTAAATCATGACTCTAAGTTTAATAGAATAAAAGATATCATGCAAAAACAAACATATATTGTCACGCCCCCTACCCACAAATACGAAAACTTGGTTTTAGACTTTACTACAAATCTACAATTGAACTTAATTTTCATATTTTTCATGAAACTTTTTACGAATTTTGAGGATTTGGTTTCAGCTTTAAAATTGCCAACATAGGTTGTTAGTGTGAAATTGAAATATGCGAATCGAACTCAGAACGGCATCACATAAGTATATTTGCATAAAAAGCCGAAATTTGTATACCCTGCACTAAAGGTAAGGATTATTTTAGGTTTACGCAAATGTATATAGGAAAGAGACAGCATAGTTAACCTCCAACGTGGCCAGGAGAACAAAATAAATTGTCATATACGTCCTATAAGAGCTACGATAACCATAAGGGTGGCTCAGTTGGTTGAATGTCGGTTCGATTCCATTCAAAAAGTATCTGTAACACATTTAATTTTAGCACACAAATAACCAACTTTGTAACTAGAAGAAGTTTAATGCCAACTATTTACAAGCTTAAGCGTTGAAGGATCAATTAGTGCTAACAAACTAACCCAGAAGTCTCTTGTCACTCAAAGTGCACAGACCGACAGACAGCAAAACTTTTTAACACCAGACCAAACTCAATAGTTTAAGGCACAAATCTCGCATAGATAGACACCCACACACTTGCTTAAAATATATATATTCGTATTAAACCTGAAAATTTAACTAATTATAAGACTTGTCATTGTCATTGTGCGTGAAGCCAGCAAAATGATTTAACAAGTATGACGCCGTCTCATTAGAGAGAAGTTGGCTCCAGTTGGATGCTACTACAGTTTGGTATGCCTAAAATGAAGAGGAAACTGGTAAACAGCCTGGGATATAACAATTTGCCAACATATGCTAAAAGCGCATAATCGCATGTCAAACTGAAGCTACACGTTTGTTGTCATCTGAGCAAGGATGCGCACATGTGTGAATGTCTTGTCTCTGTCTGTGTGCGTATCTGTGTGTTTGTGTTTATGTGTGTGTGCGTCTATAAGTGTAAGACTCAAGTGTAATTAATTACTAAATACGTGTTTGCAATGTTTAACTACGCACACACACACTCAGATACTGACAAACTTATAGTTACTCACACACACAGATATACTTACACACTGACATCTAACTAAACTATGCAGCAACTAACATTCGCACTTCAACTACAATTTTCATAGCATACACTCAGGCAACACTCACTCATACACGCACACTTGGCCGCCATGTCAAGCAGCAATTTGGGTTCGTTTCCGCATCCGGTAGCTGGGACCTGGTCCAGCTGGCAATGAATGACTTTCAATGATTATGTTAGTTGCACCCCGAGTACAAACAAGTTAAGAGCGCATTGTGGGCCACTATGACGACTAGTCAGTCTGCCTTTACACTTGGCAGCCATTTTTTGTGTTCCTCTAAGTTTTTTCCAGTTTTGACTTTTGTACTTATTGTTGTTGAGAGCGGGAAGGGCTGGTGAATGAAAACTTCAAGTCAACTTTCATTCAGTAAAAGTATCTTTAGCAAAGTTTCAACTTATATAAATGACTGTTGGGCAGCGCGGTTGCGCACAGAGGCAGCTCCAAAGGGGACTCTAGAGTCGTTGCGTGCTGAAACTTTTTTGTCAGAACATAGTATATTAATCTGAAAACGCTTTCATAACAACTTTTTACTGGATTTATATATTATTTACTTTTTGTAAAATAAGTTTTAGTCCGAAAAAATAATTAAAACAGAGCTAGAGTCAAAATAACTTCATACTAATTATTCTTGGTTGAAAAGTTGATTGTTGACAAATCCATAGAGATCGACTGCCATATAGTGCGCGTTAGTTTGTCAAAATTTACAAAAAATATTGGGGATCTCTATTAAAACCTGTTTATTATTCAAAATTTAACCAGAAAGAGTAATTTATATTATATGAAGAAAAAAATTCATTAAGTTTATTTTCGGCTTCAAAAAATGTTTAACATGTCAGGGTAGGCACAGAGTCCTATAAAGGGGGTTCAAACTTCAAAAAATCAGCATTTCATACAATTTTTGTTTTTTACAAAAATGTTCTTAAGAGGTTCTGCAAATGTTCTTTGCACCCTTACATATTTTTTGCCTGTATCCGCCTCTGTTTAGACAGTAGACTCACTTTGAGTTATGAAATGCCTTGGCAAAGTAAAGATAAATGTGCATGCTTTTCCAACGTTTCATTCGGGTAGCGTATCCTTGTGAGACATTCGAAATATGCTGGTAATTATTTTGTTGAATGTCGCTCAGGTTTTGCACAAAATTTATTGCTGGGGTTTCTGCCAGATGCCAAGCCAAAATGGACAGTTATAAATGTTAAGGTTAGGTAAGGTTAGGTTCAGTTGGGTTAGTTAGAGGTTAGAGTTTTAGTATAAAAGTCGCTTAATAAATGACTTTAATTGTGTTGTTGTTGTTGTTGGTGTTAGTGATGGTAGTGTTGGTAAAGTTGTTGTAGGCGGACCAGTGTCAAGTCAAAGCATTTTCACTTATGCACTGCTGCAGGTGTTGATAAATTAGTTATCATTTTTATAACCTCTTGACAGTGAATGAATAGCATGAAAGCATATTTGAAAAAGCATAGAAAGAGTAAGTTGTTGAGATAGTGAGTGGCACATAAATATTAATTTATGGCTTAAAGCTTGACGGCTTGCAAAATGGGAAAACTTTTTGCGTTTAACTTGGGGAATTTTTATGTTGATATAAAAGAGTGAGTTTCCAGAGAGTGTTTGTTTATTAAACTAGTTATGAGAAAAACATATATTTTTTATTTTGACAATGAAGTTTGGTAGAAATGGGATTATATTGTAAACAAGTTGGAACCTTGAACATAATTGTCGGAGTATTGTAGTATGCTAACAGATGACATAGGAAAAACTGTTTGGAATAAAGCTTGAGATTTGACTTCTGAAGATACCAAAATATTCCCAAAATTAATTTAAAAACAATTTTTTTTTTTGTTCATGGACTTATTTTTTTTTTTTTTTTTTGTTATGGTTACGAACTTTATATAGTTTTGAATCAATTTCTTTTTTATAATTATGTATACAAAAAAATACAATTAAAAAAAAATTATATTTTTTTTTTTTTTGTCAAAGTATTGATTTATTTTAAAACTATGCAAAAACTTAAAAATTAACTTAAAAAATAATTGAAAAATTTCTCGTCCCGGTTCAAACTTTTTCCACACTAGCGCTAATTGTGGGGTCTGAAAAAAAATCCCGGCAATTCAGCTTTTAGCACATTTCTGTCCCGCCCAGGTTGCTGAAGGACTCGCGACAGTCCACACAGTCCTCCATTAAATTAGCAACCACAGCTATATCGTGACACATTAAACGATACCTGCCCATTCGCAATAACAATAAATTAAAATATCCATCTAAGCAGCTTGAAAATGTTAATCCTTATACCTATTAACAGTTCTCGAAAACCATTACCAATTTAATGTATATCCTTTTGAATAAAGCACTACCCAAATTATTCCATGCCAAAGCTCTAAGATGGCAGCTCAAAACACTTAAGCGAATCATAAAATCAATTTGCCGTGCATTGAGTTTCATATTAACAACGTTGACATGTCAAGTGAAAAGCCAGGCAAAGTTAAATAACGCAAACAATTTGGCAAACACTCAAACGCACTCCTCACATACATATATACATAATGGACAAATATACAAACACCCACTCATATACCCAAAAGCACACTTGCTTATATAGAAATGGCAAATTAGACCATTAAACCTAATACCAACACGATTGCAATTAATTACCAAAGAAATTAAATTCCATGTTCAACACGTACCACAAATATTAGACCCGCAGAATGGCAACCATTTCCAAAGCAATGCCGTGCGTACAACACATCCCCTCATACCTCACCCCTAGCTCAACTGCCACACCATACAATCACAATAACAAAGCGTTAGAACCGTGTACAGCCACGTTAATGTTGCCACGCAATAGACATAGACCATAGACAGGTTCATTCTTGTCATGCTGTATATGACATGCGCTTAAATGTATGCTACACATATTTTTTTTTTTTTATAAATTTTCTTCCGCTTTTAGCAAGGAAAAAAAACAGTAAGCTAAATTTTTGTTATGATTGGAGCATTTTAGCCAATTTGAGACCGACAAATTTTAACTGCTTATGTGGTTAAAGACTGTCATTATAGTCCGGGGTTCGTCCCGATACCGGGAAAGCTATGATACCCTTCTTCTATTTTCTCTTCAATAGTCACAATTTAAAAGTTTTTATATTATACCGGCAAAAATAAGTGAAGCAGGCCACCTTTAACGTCGGTCGACCTCTTCGATTTAGGTAAATTTTGCATATTTATCGAGTTATCGATAACTGACTATTAGATTTTTCTTTGAGAAGCCATATCTTCTAAGCGAATAAAGATATCAACACAACTTTTTTTTATTGAAAGAAATTAAAGTTTTGAATTATACAAAAATTTGGGGTTTTAAAAAAAAAAAAAGCGACTATTTAACAAATTATTTTCGGCATTTTTTTAATTTTTTTTTTCGTATAGGTAATAATAAAAATAAATAATTTTATAATACAAACAAATTTTGTAAATTAAAAAAAAGACAAAAATTTTTTTAATTTCTTTAAATTTTTTTAAATTTTTTTTATTTTATTTTTAATTTTTTTTTAATTGTAAAATTCAACAGCGATCTTTCACTTTCTAAAATGCCATTTTATGCACGTAAATTTCTTGCGAATTTCAACATCCCAATAGTTCCACGGACTAGTTCCTCAAACTAGATCGAAAAAGAAAAACAAAAACGTAGACTGGATCGTAGCAGCATGTTTAAGAAAATGTTGAAAATGTTTGAAATGAGTGAAGTATATTGGCGGGAATATTGCTGGCTTAGAAAATCTCGCAGCAAATTGGGCATCATAGACTTGTGGGTTTTATAAATTTGAGCAGAAACCCTACCGATACACACTGAACGAGTGAGACGCTCTAGCCATACGAAGGGCATCGCTCTTCAGCAGACAAGGAAACTTAATGATCGCTACCACCAAAACAAATTTTATTTCGCTAAAAAGCTATAAGGCTAGCAGGTGGAACAATAGATCCTCAGAGTCGCAGCAAATTTTCTGTATTACACTAAAACATTTAGTATTACTGATTAGATTTAAAGGAATTTTATCTACCCATGCTTACTAGAACGTGCCTCTTGCCGTAATTGACTGTATGTTTCATGCGTCATCTATAACATTTCATTATATGTACTTAATAGTATATGGTACAATTATAAGTCATATGTAAGTGTGTTCCGGTTCATACACACACCCCTTATACGCCATCGAAACGCCCCGTGTAATATACATTTGAAAGCATTGGTGGCATGGCATTTGGTCATGTGTTCCAACTATTTCGCTCCTAAAGCGATTACTGTCCTTATCATTAGTATTAGTGCATCGTCAGGTGTTGTTGTTTGGGCGGGGCGTGGTACATAAGGAGTGCCTCCTGATTCGGAATACGCCAAGCAAAGTGTTTAATTGAAGCATTATGTGGCAACTGACAGTTAAGCCTGTAACAGATTGTTTACACATGCCCAGGGATATGTATTAAATTCCATGTAGATATATGTATTTCTATTCAATTGTATAAAATAATTTGATTCAATCGGAAACATAATATACTTTAAGTACAATGCTGACCAGTTATATAAGTTTTAGAGATAAAATATAAATAGGTTCAATTTTTATACCCTATACCGAAGGTAGGTAGGTAGGTGGTTTGGGCGGCAGTTGGGACTTAGCGTCCCAATTCACTTAGGCCAAGAATAGGCCCATTGTGAAACCGACAATGGGAGTAAATGATAAGGATATAGAAAATAAAAGGAAAAATTAAAGGAATAGGAAAAGTGGAAAGTGCAGGACCATGGCTTAACGTGGGATTCGAACCCACAACGTCTGGGATGATAGTCTAGTGCACTGCCGCTAGGCTATCGAGGCCGCCATGCCGAAGGTAACAAGGAAAAAAATTAATTTAATAGTTTGCTGGATAATTTAGTTGTAAATATAATTAGTTTGAAAAAATTTCGTAAGAGGCAGCAAGGAAAAAAAATATATAATGAACGTAGGAAAAAGGTTTTTACACTACACACATCGAAAATTCAAGTTCTTTTTGGAGAATTTAGAAAAATAGTGGCTATCAGACGAAAATAAAAATAAAAAAATTGTTTCAAGAAAGTGAAACCCCCGTAAACTCCGCTAGATGCTCTCTAATAAAACCCTTAAGATCAGTACGCTGCATCGAAAAAAGTCTCAAAAACAAAACTTCAAAAAACATTAATTAGATATTACTCACCATCAAATAAAAATTTTGAAGTCAAACCTAATTACAAGAAACTGCAAACTGCAAGTTTACAGAACTATTATTAGACCGATAGCATCGTATGGCGCAGCAATATGGGCCATGACATCCTTAGATAAAGAGGAAATGCGCGTATTTGAAAGGATAATTCTGCGCAAAATCTTTGGTGCAAATTGTGAAGAATATGGGAACTATACGGTCAAAATCAATGACAAGCTAATGCTTTGTAAAATACGCCAAGGCAAAGAGACTGAGATGGATAGCTCATATTATGAGAATAGACGCTGGGCGCCCACAAGAGCAGATACTATAGTACAACCTGTCTCATACACGGCACAGAAGACGCCCAAAAACACGCTTAATTGACTGCATTGAAAAAGATTTTCGAATACTTGGGAAGACTAACTGGAAGATGCTGGCCAGAGACAGAGGCGAATGGAGCGGGATAGTTGTAGTGCTAATAGAGGATGATGATGATGATCAAATAAGAGTTTCAATGATTTGGCAGCCATCATTTTTATTGAAATAAACGTTACGAATATTTTGATATTTAAAAAAAAATCAAAAAGAATAATTATTTTAAAAGATTATTTGATTATTACTGAAACTTACCTTACTTGGGTGCCATCTAGTGTAAATTGTAACAAAAAATTGGCAGCCAATTTTACCCTTTAGTACGGCTGGTGGCTATTGTACTTCAGTAAGCACTCACATTGTTTGTCACAGGTAGCTACCTACTTTGCAAGCCCCTGGAGATGCGCGAGGTAAACGGTCGACGAACGAAATATGACAAACAACAAACGCAAAGCGAATAAAGAATAAATAAAAGCAATTCGCCTCATTTTCTTAATACGGGAATATAAAGTAAGGCGAATTTTTCGCTATTCTTTTTGTGTTTATTCTGCGTATTCGTCGCCACTATAATTTATACAAACAAATGTATGACAATTCCTGAATGTTCTGGAATTTTGTTTATTTTCGTTTGGACCGCCGTGAAGTTTGCACGGCTTGCAAGGAAACGAAAGCAGTTCAAAAGTCGATGAAGCAATAATCGGTAAGCTTATTAAAGCTCTCAATAAATATTTTCAGCGCTAAAATTAAATTTTCATAATTTCAGATGCAATTGGAAGTGGAGCTGGACCGTCAGAAGTCGACCTGAAAAAGGCCCTCCAGCTCCAAAAAAAAACGCGTTTTCAAAAAAACAGCGTATTTAATAAAAAAAAAATATAAATGTTGATGAAAATAATGCTGAAATAATATATAATTATATTAAAATATACATATGTGTGTTTTCAATTTTGATGAAGCCAGTAGGTATAAAATTCTGGCGACTACTACGCTGTCTACTTGGGTACAACAGCGTAAGCAGCGATGCCACTGTCTACTGGTAAACGAAGGCGTAAGTAGCGATGCCGCTGTCTACTGGTATACGGGGTGGTGGCGATTGCCTATCGCCTATGACATTTGTTAATAAGATGGAAATGAAGAGGTAAATAGCATGGTAAGTACTGGTTATTACCTAGTGCCTACTGAAATCGCTAGTTCTGCACTACCCACCCGTGCTAGAGGGTACTTATAAAGTTATGTACCAGAGATCAAACAACTTGGCGCTAAAAATATTGCCCGCTTTTTTCAATGCTGCGTACTAGCCTTAAAAAACAAACTATCAAATATCTAAGTATTTCAGCATCCTTATTTATGCATTAAAGATTTCAGTGTTCAATTCAGCTGTTGAAGAAAAATGTCATAATGGTACGACCAGGCCCGACTATCGTAATAAAAAAATGTAATACAGTCGAGGCGGTGCCCGACAGTGTAATACCCTGTACCTTTTTTTCTCAAAAAAAGATTTATTCCTGCATATTCTTACTAAGAATTTCCAATTGGAAAATTTTTTTGTTGGTGCAAAACGATATTGATACCTATAAGTTCCGCAAATTTTAACCGATTTTGATGAAAATCGAAATTTACGTCAAAGGAGTTATTTAAAGTATATGGGGTAAGTTTCAAGGGGATATGTTGAAGGGTGTGGGAGAAAACACGGTAAATCGATTGCGGGGGGGGGGGGGCTGCATTGATAAAATTTGGATGTGGATTTGTTTATTAGAGGCACATGAATCAGCTGACCAAAATTGGTGGTTCTAGGTCATTTGTTACTCTTATTACGTAGAGTCAAATATTGACGCTTTTTGGGTAAATTTTTACATTTTAGACTATAACTTTGTTGTTATTGTCCGATTTTGTTTATTTTTGACACACAGATGCATGTAACCACAACGCATCGCTCTGTTAAGTTTCAGATTAAAATATTAAATGGTTTAGCTAAAAACCGCGAAACTCTGCTACGGGGGAACGGGGAAAGATATTGACATGATTCAACAAACTTGATCTTCTGAGGAAATATGCGCATCAGCTGGTAAAGTTTCGTATCTCTAGCTCATATAGTCTCCGAGATCTAGGTGTTCATACAGACGGACAGACGGACAGACGGACAGACGGACAGACGGACGGACAGACGGACATGGCTCAATCGCTACCCGAGGTTATGATAAGCATTTTGGTATAAAGGACTTGGGGTCTGCCACGCCTCCTTCTTGCCGTTACATACATTGCACAAATCTAGTATACCCTTTGTACCTATAGGTACAGGGTATAATGATTCAAGCTTAAGGTGTAATAGAAGGGCCAGTACATTTCCCCGCGGTACATTTCCCCCGGGCGCGGTTTTCCTGAGTATCACGAATTGAAGAAGCCATAATGAAAGCATCCGAGAATGGATTGTTACGAGAAGCAAATAAAAAATTGATGTTGAAAACAAATTAAATAAACATGAGAAAAATCCCGAACACTAGGTACTACGAGAATAAGCACAATTTTGTAAAGTTCGGAACAGTTTCTTCTAGTAGCTACAAGCATACACAGAATTAAATTTTCAGACGAGCAATTCGTGCTCAAAAATATTTTATGCAAAGCTATCAATCTTTGTTGACTTTAGGTAATAAATCATCTTTTGAAATTTATTCATTCATCTTATTTAACCTACCTCTTCAAAGCAGTCCAATAAACGCTCTAAACTGTAATATATATCAAATTGAGCTCAATCAATTGCAGTCGCCCTTAAGCTCATCTAAGCTTCAACTCATTATTTAACTGCCTATCAATTTCTGTCTGTTTCTAATGACAAGTGCTTAAATTCATTTATATAGTACAAAACAAAACAAAATGTAACTCAAAGCTATAGAGGCACTTGTTACTTGCCTGCCTCAGGATATGCTAAATATTTTACAATCATTTGCAGCTCTCATTTTGCAACGCTAACATAACATGCTCTCCGAGCACACCCTCTTTGCCAATCCTCAACAGTTGGTTTCAATTCGACTGATTAATTTCAAAATACCAAATTGAAAGGGCAGGCGCAGCTACTATGGCCTTAGGAAAAAGCTTTTGGCAGCTAGCAGGAAACTGCCACTCCGATTACGTATTGGCCATATCTTCTGACAGGCCTTGAAGTCCATTTACAGTTCATTTACTAATGAGCCAATGACGCATTTATGAGCCCACGCGCCTCTCATACTAACAAAGGCATTTGAAGGATTTTCACAGCCATTTCAAATATGGCATCCATGCCTACACTTTTCGTGCGCACTGTGTTTTCAGTTTTATGTCAAATGTGTTCCACTTCTGACAGCGGCCCGACACTTGACTCATAGCGGTCGCGGTGGCGGGCAGAAACGAGTAGCTGGGGGTTTTTAAGTTTTCTGTTGGCCAAATTCCAGTTGGTATTTTGCTTGACAGCTTCAACAAAGCCAATGTGCGCATATTTTGTGTGTTTTCCACTATTTTCTACTACATTCCTTCTACCCGAGTGTTGCATGAGTATGTGAAAAAGTTTTTCCAAGTAGTTCTTGGACACATCTGCACTCTACTCTTTTGTTGCATTGTTATTGTACATTAAGTAAAGTTGCTGTCAAAATGAGTTTGCTGTCAGCTTTGTTGGGTTGGGTGACATGCTTTTGGGAATGGTCAGAAAATGCTCCAAATGTGACCGTTTTAAGCTCAGTGTTTAATAATTAAAATAGGGATTATATTATTTAAATATGTATGTATGCTCTAAGGCAGGGGTGCCCAGGCCCATTGCTCATCTGGCTCTTTATGTTTTTTTTATGGCTCTTAGGCATAGGCAGCAATGAGGTGTACATACGCGGCCCTTACTGTATATCACGCTTTCTCTCCCTTACTCTCTTTGTTCTCTGAGCTCATGAGCATAGAAACAACCCTTGCGTATATTTGTTGTTGGCCCACTGATTTTCACTGTAATTTTGTTGTTGTTTTTCGTTTGTGCTCTCTGAACTCTTGCACTTAAAAAAAAGGGTATGGGATTGATCGCGGGCACGAAATTTTTGTGCACCACGTGTTAAATGTGAGTATTAAGGCACAGCTTGCAAAGAAAAAATAGTTACAATGAAAAAGAAAACATTTATATAAGTATATACTATTTTTATTTTTTTAAACAAAAAAAAAAAATTTTTTTTTTTTAAAAAAAAAAAAAAACCAAAAAATTAAAAAAAAAAAAAAAAGGTAAAAAAAAAAGTATATTAAAAGGAAAAAAAAAAAAAAAAAAAAAAAACAAAAAAAAAAAAAAAAAAAAAAAAAAAAAAAAAAAAAAAAAAAAAAAAAAAAAAAAATTTTTAAAAAAAAAAAAAAAAAAAAAAAAAAAAAAAGAAAAAAAGAAAAAGGGGGGGGAAAAAAAAAAAAAAAAAAAAAAAAAAAAAAAAAAAAAAAAAAAAAAAAAAAAAAAAAAAAAAAAAAAAAAAAAAAAAAAAAAAAAAAAAAAAAAATTAAAAAAATTAATTTTGGTTTAAGAAAAAAGGAAACCCCCCTCCCCCCCCCCCACCTTAAAAAAAAAAAAAAAAAAAAAAAAAAAAAAAAAGTCAAAGTGTACCATCTTCTAGAAATCAGAATGCAATTTTTAGATATGGAAGAAAATCTTAAACGGAGAAAAATAAAAAAAAAAAAAAAAAAAAAAAAAAAAAAAAAAAAAAAAAAAAAAAAAAAAAAAAAAAAAAAAAAAATGATGAAAATAAATAGTACTATGATAGAAAGTTTTGAAGCGTAGTTTTGGTAGGTCTGCGAAGTAGATTTCTAGAAGGAGAAGCGACACGAGCTTGAATGTTTAATCAAAGGGTACTCTCCTAAAAATGCAGTATTCAAAAAATGAAATGAAATTAAGATGGCGGTTATATGAAACGGAACTATGAAATCAAAATGATTTTTTGGAAAATAGCAACTTATGAAAAGAAAAAAAAAAAAAAAAAAGAAATGAAGCGTAGATTTGGTAGTCTGAAGTAGATTTCAGAAAAGCGAACGAGTTATGTTTAATCAAAGTATGTACTCTCCTAAATATGCAGTGTTCAAAAAATGAAATGAAATTAAATGGTATGAAACGAAATGAAACAAAATGATGGAAAATGAAAAGAAAAGGAATAAAATAAAATTTTATGATATGAAATAAAATAAAATAAAATAAAATAAAATAAAATAAAATAAAATAAAATAAAATAAAATAAAATAAAATAAAATAAAATAAAATAAAATAAAATAAAATAAAATAAAATAAAATAAAATAAAATAAAATAAAATAAAATAAAATAAAATAAAATAAAATAAAATAAAATAAAATAAAATAAAATAAAATAAAATAAAATAAAATAAAATAAAATAAAATGAAGCAATGAAATGAAATGAAATAAAAGCTGCCCAATAATTGAAAAAGTTTAGGTTTTCTTGCTTGCTCATTATTTTCATTGATAAAATAATAGAAATGCTGGATCCGTCTGCTCAGCATTAACCTTTGTCCCTGAAAGTCTCCCAGGGCAAAAAACGGATCCCTTTTCGCTTCAATAATCCAAATCTTTCGAGATCTTTGCGCCAACTCAGTAAAGAACTCATTTAAAAAACATATAAATACTTTATACAATAGTGTTTTTAGTGTTCAGCTTACCAAATATTTAACCTCAAGACTTCTTAAGATTGACTGACAGACAATTCCACCAACTTGCAACAAAGCAACCTAAATCTGCAATCTGACAGCACACAATTCTTAACCAAAATCTCTGGAAAATTTTCGCATTCGCACATAAAGCTACATTGTGTAAAATTTGCGCAATAAATAAAGCATTTTCAATGCATCGATCTCCGCCATTTGTTAGAGGCGCACACACTCAAACAAAAGCTCTTTGACACAAGACTCGATACCTGCACAGATTGCAACATGGCGGCACATGCCAAAAAGTATGCTACAAAATGCGCATAAACTCAGGTATTATCAACAGGAGTACCAAAACTTTCTTTTGCTACAAAACTTTCAAATCTAACACGCAAACAAGCAAAAATCTGTCACAACAAAGAAACATAGTTGCTGAATTTGTAGCATGCGTTGGACGACATTGTTTCTAGCTATTTCGGTTTTGTACACCGAGAGAAAAACGAAGGTTAGAAGTTAAATTTCGGCATACTTCAAAATAAATGTAAGTTTTTGAATGCGATTTTCTCTTAAAATTCTTGGGAAATTAGTACTATTTGCTGAGTACTGCCAAAGCGAAAATATGTGTATATCATGCAGTGATTTAAATAAGAAATTTTATGTCTTTCACATATTTTGCTATTTTTTTCTAATGAATGAATTTAATGAATTTTCTGTTACACATTTGATTTCAATCTAGAAAAGAAAGAATAAAATTACATCACTATTTTTATCTTTATACGATTTTTGTGCGCAAAAAGATTTGTATGTGTAGAGTTTGTGACCAAACAGTGCTACCCATATCTTGCCAATTGACATGTAGGTGGCGCAATTTACAATAGATGGCGTCAGCAGTAAACAAAAAAAGTTAATATAAGTATCAGCTGTTTATTCAAAATGAATCGCTTACAAAAACATTACTTGCGAAATTGTTGGCGCAAGCAAAAACGAAGTACCTATGTGGTTGAACTTATACTTAATACATACGCAGAGCTGAGTGTGGAAGATTTTGCAGAGACTTAGGTATTTTGAAGTACATTAATATTGCAATTCAGTTATTTACATTTCGCGACAAATTTTCAGTTCGAACAGAGCCCGGCAGTCTTTTCTGAAAATTTGCATGTGTCCTCGGATGTTTTCTACATCTTCTTTATGTTGTCGGAGCCCCACTTTGTCGCTAAACGGCTTACGCGGCCAGACGCAATATAAGCAATGCCTAGTTCGCCATTTACACCAACAATACAAATTTTTCAAAAAATAATTTTAAATTACATTGGTTTTTTTTACTCTTTTATAAGGTTTGTGCATATACTTTGCCTACCCGACATTGTTGTTGCTATCAAAATAACTTGCTGCACATTCATTTTTTGTTTCTAGCGCCATGTCATAATTGCTGTTGTTGCTGCTGGCGCCATCTACTTGTCAATTGCTCGAAAAACTGGGCAGCACAGGTGGCTGGTGGTCAACAAGTCTGCATACCAGACAGCGAAATTCTTTGCTCTAAGAATCTGCCAAAATGTTTTTTCATGCTAGGGTGTTTCTCTCAGTGTACTTTGTTTCCTGCTTTTCATTGTTGTTACCTTTGCGACGGGCAACGTACAAAAAGCCAATTTTTGCTCAAAGCGTTTTTCACATGACTTAGCGGGAATTGTTAGCTGTGCGATTTTTTTGTCGTTTCTCTTCATTTTGTTGTCTTTTTTTATTTTTTATTTTTTATGTGTTGCTTTTTATGTTCATGTTTGGCTTTATTTTTGATATTATTTTTTGGCCAGCTTGTTCGTTGTTGTTTTAACAGGTTTATACAGCTGTCACTGGCACACCTGTGTGCGTGTGTAGTATTGGAAGTCGTGTCAAAAAGCGTGTTGGAAAAGTATGAAATTAATGAAATTTCTTTCTACTTTCTGCTGCTGTTTGATCATAATTGCCCGGAATGTTTCGGCGCGTGGCAAAAACTTTTTTTGTTTTCGCATTTGGCAGAGTTTAATTAAATACTTTTATGCGTAATTTAGCGTTAAATGAATTTCGTCTGTTTGTTAATTTAAGGTCAAACTTTTAACATGATGCGCGCTTAAGTAAGTACCTGTTTTATACGAGGGTTGCTATAAATAATTCGGGAAAGCAATACAAAAGCATATATTTTTTATAAGGAACGTTTGACAGAAATCATATTTAAATTACTTTCCATCCAATAGTCATCTTATCAGTGTGCACACAACAAGAAGGCAATATGTTTGAGTGGCTTATAAATAAATATTGAAATCAGCGCAGTTCCCTAAAATTCTGAATTTTGATGTTTTTTGAAGCGAAAAAATTCGTTTGTGGAAGCCACAAGCACGCATTATAGTATTGAAAAATAATTCTTCTTCAGTACGATTTTTTTTTTTAATTCTCCAAAAATTTCAGGCAGATAAAAGGCTGTGAACTGTTCAGAGGTGAAATCTGAACGATCTTTGGTCGGTTTTGACAAAAAAATGGGCGACTTACACTGGACACGATTTGCTGGATTAAGCTCTCCTTGGCTCTAAGATTTGTAGACTTTGATTAAATTCAGTAAACCATATGGTACTTTGTCACCGTAAACTGAACAAAAATCATCAAACCGCCAGAAAAAATAAATTTCTTGACATAATAAAACTTTTAAGTGCAAGTAAAAGAATTAAAAACATTACATCATTTTCAGACTTTTTGGAAGTCATCATAAACTTTACAATAGATCCGGCAACACTAAATATGTCAGTTTTGAAAATTTAATGGCAACCTTCTTATTTATGAATACATGTGTTTATTTATGACTAATATTTTTTCAAGTGCACGTAAATCAAACCATCGTCACATATGTATATCTGGCAACACAGTTTTCAAAATTTATATGGCAGCTCTCGTATTTATAAATACATGTGCTTATGTCTATGTGTGCGTAATATTTGTTGAAGTGCATGTAAATCACTTTGCCGTAATTGAATAAATCAACAGCCACTGCGAAAATTGTTTATTACAGAGCAACAACATGGCCAAAAGCGCAAAAGCCAACAGGGCTCAAAACAAACAACAGCAACAACAACACTTCGTATATATGTACAGAGTCATGCAATTAATTTGATTGAAAATGTAATGCAAATAGCATTAAAACTTTTTCTTTTCCTTATTTAGCCATGATAGTTTTGTACAATCATTTAAGTCTTCATAATAATTTTCGATGATGCAAATATTTGAATATGATTATTGTAATTAACTATAAAAGTATTTTTATTTGCAAAATTAGCTAAGAGCCATTAAAAAGTCATTGAATTTCAGCCTTTGCGCATATAATCGTAGAAGCACACTTTCACATTTTCTAAAAATCTTGTTTATCTGTATTATTTCTGAATAAAATTTGATTTTTTGGATTGTATGGGACACCGTGACTAAAGCAGCTACTTCGAGATAGTGAAAACATCATACCCATTCCTAAGCATTGCTAGTCAAGTCCTACTATTTAGAATGTCTAACAACAAAAAGTAAAATATTGGTGTTTTTCGTGAGGATCTCCGTACAGCTTTGCACAATTCTTATTATTTCGTAATTTACAGCAGCATCATTTCCGACTTTTTTAGAACTCAAAATAAAACCCTATTTGATAAAGCCCATCGATTTCAATAAATGAATATTTAATTTTTGAATTTTAATGTTGAGGAGAGACTCTAAAAGGCAAATCCCAAAGTGGACAGAAGTTCGAAATCTTCTGAAGTCACCTTGACTTCACGTCTCTCAATACAACATAGAGATAAAAGAATGTAACGAGAAATTAATTTCGGGGTAATAAAACGTTAAATCCAAAAACTTCTGAATATGGCCAAGTTGAGATACATATCATTCTTCAACCCAAAAGCCACATCAGCGGACAACTGACAAGTTATATATATAGGGTTTTCCAACAAGAGGTGTTCTTTTGAATCACCCGATATTTCGGTAGCTGTAAATTTTGAAGCTTTTATTCTTTGACATTTGACAAGTAGAATCTACGCCATTACTAAAAATGGAACGATACACGCTCCAACAACGCATTGAAATTATTAAAATTCACTACAAAAATGGTGAAAATCTTGCAGTCACAGTTCGCAAAACTAAAGCATTTTTGGGTCGTCGTGAAGCACCTTGTCGGACCGCAATACAGAAATTGGTGGAAAAATTCGAGCTGTTGGGACAAGTTACTGATGTGAAGAATAAAACCCGTGCACGTCGCTCAAGAACAACTGAGAATATTGCTGCTGTAGCCCAAAGTGTTGAAGCAAACCCAGGTTTGTCCATTTCTCGTCGTTCTTTGGAATTGGGCATTCCACAAACGTCATTACACCGTATTTTGCATAAAGACTTGGGTCTTAAGGCTTATAAAGTTCAGTTAACACAAGAACTCAAGCCGGCCGATCATCAACAACGTCGTGTCTTTGCTGATTGGGTCCTTGAAATGCATGAAAATGATCCGGAATTCCATCGAAAAATCATCTTGACTTATGAGGCCCATTTCCACCTCGGTGGCTACGTCAACAAGCAAAATTGTCGCATCTGGGGCTCGGAAAACCCAAGAGTTATTGTTGAGAAGCCTCTCCGTCCTCAACGTGTGACTGTTTGGTGCGGTTTATGGTCTGGCGGAGTCATTGGACCTTACTTGTTCGAAAATGAGGTTGGATCAACAGTTAATGTGAATGGATTGCGCTATCGAGAGATGATTAATGATTTTTTATGGTCGGAGTTGGATGGTATTGATCTGGACAACGTTTACTTTCAACAAGAAGGCGCTACGTGCCACACAAGCAACGAAACCATTGCTCTTTTACGCGAAAAATTTCCGGACCGTGTTATCTCTCGAAGAGGTGATCACAATTGGCCACCGAGATCTTGTGATTTAACACCTTGCGACTTCTTCCTTTGGGGCCACGTGAAAGATAAGGTCTACGCCAACAGCCCAGCGTTTATTCAAGACCTCAAAGATAGAATTCGTGAGGCTATCGAGGACATAGGGCAGCCACTTTGCGATTTGGTTATGGAAAATTTCATGAAAAGGATATGGTCCTGTAAGCGTGGTCGTGGTGGGCATTTGGCTGATGTTGTTTTTCATTATTAACGGCATACCTTTCTCTTTATTATGAAATAAACATCCGATCATTTATCCCAAAAAATTGAATTTTTCTTTGAATACCAAAATAATACCTCTTATTGGAAAACCCTTTATAAATTTCTACAAGTATTACAAGGACTAGCTAGACATGTAATAAAAGACGAAATTTTTTAATATTTTGGGATCTGTTTTCGTATTAGAATTTAGCCAAGTTGAAAAAATAACTTTAAGGACAAAATTAAAATATTAGCTGCCAAATTATGTTTATTTTGAAATGACCACGAATAATTATTATTATTGTATTCAGTGCTAAAACAGAACAACAAAAATATGGGCAGCACTGTTTGCTCACAAAACGCTGCGTACCAGAAAGCAAACAAACTTGGCGTTAAAACTTTTGCTGTTGTTCTTTTCATTTGAAGTTTTGTTTTGTTTCGACGTTTTTTCGATGCTGCGTACTGACTAAAAAACTGCTAGAAAAAATTAATTTGAGACCAAACAACTAAATTTTATTGTTAAGAATATGTATACTCATAAAGTAGTTTTTTTTGCTTTACAACTTAAAACCTAAACATTTTTGACCAGTATTCAATTAAGCTTTAAGTGTATTAAGTTCGCATTTAACTATTTTCATTAGCCACTCAAAAATAGCTAAGGAATTCCACAAATTGGCCATTTTAAGCCGCACAGCTTGTATAAAATTACCTCAATGCCAAATAAATCCAGTTTCACTAGCACTAATTTCCACTTTTCAGCACTTTACAAGCCACTTTTAACATAAACCCATACCAATTTTAATTTTATTATCGTTATAGAATAACAGCAGTAGTTACCCATTGCCTCGTTCCTAGATATTGCTCAACAAATTTGTTTTTCAGTGAAGCCAACTTACTTAGTTACAAGTTACAACTTTTTGGGGCAGGCCATACAATTTCAAAAACAACGTCTTTTTTTTTTTGCTTACCTGCAATGAAAGATAAAAGAAAATTCGTTATTATATGGTGCAACAACAACAACAAAAATTTGTGTTTATATAAGCTACAAAGTACATACATACTATATAAAACAAATTAGAAAAAATAAAAATAAAGTAGAAACATCAGGCCCAGAGAACCCAACAACACAAGAGCCTATTAAAAAACACAAAACAAAAATCTGGACCAAAGGCAGACGACAGCTATGGCAACCAGGGGGCACAAATGGGGTGCCAGCCAGGGTCTCTTAATTTGGTTGCAAGCTCAAATGCTTGGCATGTTGGCCATTTTTGGCGTCGAGGTTTGGGGTAAACTCATTTAGTGCCTACAAAGTAAATTTAAGTATCAACGCTTAGGCGCAGTTTGTTCGCGGCTTTTACTTTGGAGGGTTTTTCGCTCGTTTCAGGCAATATTTCGAAACATAACGTAATTACAAAATGGCAAGATTCTGAACATTTTTGTCATAAAATGGCAATAAAGCAAAAAAGAGTGTCACAATATAGACAAATGAACAATTACAAAAAAAAAAAAAAAAAAGCGGAGAAAGTCAAATGGCAAATGGAAAATGGGCAACAGGCAATGAAGTCAGTCGCACGTGGCTTTTTCTACGCACTTGACTGAATTTTTTTGCGCGTAAAATACCAAATGCCAAATGTCTCTTGCTATTTTTAGCAAAATAGATACAAAATATTTCAACAAATTAGGAATTACCACAAACCCAAAGGCATTAAGTAGCTAAAGCAAAAGCTGGCTGCCATTTCTTTTTTCTGGTTTCAGCTACTTTATGTTTCCGCTTTCCTGCCGGTTGACCGCAAATTAAATTACGTTGCGAATACAAACAAAAGCGAAGAGCATAACAAAAATAACGAGTTGTATGCGGCATACATAAGGATAACAAATAAGAAGTAAAGTATAGAGTCGAGAATTTCAGACTACGAAAGACACTGTAGTTGCTATGTCACATAGCAAGCAAATTAAAAGGATGCCGGAATATTTGTTTTTGTCTTTAATTCAAGAAATTTCTGTGATCTAGTTAGTTAATAGCTTTCAGCTGTCGCAGATCGTTTTGATAAATGATTTATTCTAAAAATTCTTTTACTATTTCTTTGTTTTCATAGAAGGCCCGAAATTTTTAACCAATTTAGTTGGTTTTTAGATCGAAGTGCTTTTACGGAGCTTAAACTGAAGTGATAGAAGAATAATGGTTTTAGGCTCAAATCTCAACTCCCTGGTTCGATTCTCTGTCCAGCATATAATTCTTTTTTTATTTTTTATTGAGTATATAATTTACCGGTAAGCATCTACATTTTTTAAAATACTATTTTGTAAATTTTATTTTTTATTTTGAGTTTAATTTTTTTATTAACAATTTATTTAGCATTTTTTGGTATAATACATCACTTACGTTTTGTATACAATTTTCCATAATATTTAAAATATATAATAACATAATAAATATATTTTTCTCCCCCTAAAAGCATCCAATCAGGTACTCCAGTAATACAGAAAATAGCTCCCGGAAATAAGGACTTTAATTTAAGGACAATGCTTAATATTTGAAATCAATCACTTATTGGAAGTTCAAAGATAAGAGCTGTCTAACCATATGGATTCCAAGTCCAACAATTAAGTATACAAGCCTAAGAAGCCTCCTAACCGCTCGCTTCATTCCCCAAGCTACCAATGTACTTTATTTTCTTTTTATCTATATATGTATACAAAAGAGAGTTAAGATTTATGTTAGTTACAAGAGAGTTACATTAAGAACGGCTGGGCCGATTTTGATGATCTATGGTTTGTTGGATTCGTCTCCGCCCTGGCTAACAGAGTAAAGCATAAAATTTTGGAAAAAAATCACATAAAAAGAAGTAAACCACGAAATTCTTTTATGGAAACTGGGAGTCAGATATCGACATAAATCGAAAATCTTCGTCTGCGTCACTATTATGCGCATCTTTTGGTAAACTGTCAGCTCCAAAGCTCTTATAGTCTCTGAGATTCTTTTACTCATACGGACAGACAGACATGGCTATGTCGACTCGGCTGTTGATAGTGATCAAGAATTTATAGTTTAGGGGGTCTACCACGCCTCTTTCTGAGCGTTACATACATTTGCACAAACTTATAATTCCTTCGTGGCAGGATGCAGAAATTCGACGACTTGAGCAACACTATACTTAGAACGCAGCACAGAGAAGACATAGAGTCTATGAAGAAACACTATGCTTAGAAAACAACTCAAAGAAAAGTTGGAGTGAAGGACTGCAGAGCAGGAGCGTAATATATTGCGTAGAACACAGAGCAGATAGATTGAAGATGTTAGGCGAGACGGGCAACTAAGGAATACTATGCAAAGAGTACTGCTCAGAGAATATTTAGATTTCACCATTAGAGAGCAAGATTGTGAAACATTGCGTAGATACCAAAACAGACAGGTAAGAAGATGTTAAGAAACCTGTAGACATAGATAGACACGTAACACAGAACAACACCAATTCGTTTTTTGAGAACGATTACGAAATAATTTAACATCGACACAATAATGTTTAATTTTGCTGTAAAGACTTGATGTTCCCTCATCAAATAGAAAGAATTAGCAGGGATTATATAGAAACTTATGTGTTTAGTTCAGATATGCTTCCTCTGGCAGATCTGTTTCCTTTTATTAACGGCATATTAACATTTTGTAGAACTTGCAGCTGTACAATTAATTCCCCAATGCTTCGCCCAGGGGCGACTGACTAAATAGTCAGTCAGGGAAATTATTATTAATCATATTATTGTGATCACAAATACAACTTGTTGGCGCCATCTAGCGGTAACACTAAACAGCAATATAATTGATGACGGGGACGATAATGTCAATAAACTTTATTTTTATTATTTATTGTCACTTTGTTTTTGAGATAAAATAACGAATAAAATATTTTTTGAGGTCCCACGGAAAAATTTAAGACCTTATATCGAATATAATGCAACCGTAAGCAATTCAACTTTTAATGTTTTCCACAAAATAAACTTATTCACTTGATACTAGCGCTTGTTTTTTTATTTTTGAAATATGTGAATAAATTTTATTTGGGTACCATTCTAAAAATCATGAGTTTCCAGGAGGTCTAGACACATTTGCTTCTAAATTAATAAAAGGTTCAGGCGATATTTATAGTATGTAGAGATACGAGACCAACCACTACGAGATTTTACTTTAAATAAATATTCTTACACTTAACAAGCTGCGATAGTTCTATCTAAATAGAATACTAAAGGTCGACATTGTTTAGCATTTGGATTGCCATACATGTTGCACGAAATTTAAGCTCTTAAGTTATTGTTGATTCAGGCTTAACTATCCAACTAAACTATCAAAAAGAGTTTAACAAAATAAAAGTATGGTAAAATTGGGGCTAGGTCTTTCTCTCATTGAGACTATAACAATTTTTGTATCCCATTAAATCCACGTACAGTTGAGTTGAAAACATCTAAACAAATATTTCGAGCACATACCTTACGAAACATCTAATATACCCAATTCTCCACGAATTTTTAGAATAAAGCATGAAACCAAGAAAACCTTTGCTGCTCCAAATGGCATTTCTACGGAAGCTGAGAACACAATAGCCGCTTGTTGAGTATCTTGTTAGTGCGCGCAAAAAAGCCAAAGAGCAAGTTCTGGAAAAACTGGGCTGCACTCAGCGTTCTATTCTCTCTTACAGGATCCGTCTGCAGGTCGTTAGACATGATAATTACACCTGTTTAAAGCTTTGCCATTTAAGCCTTTAGTTCTTAACCAGATCCAAACACTTTTGTTATGCCCAAGGACTAATAAACAAGAGCAAAAACTTTACTTTAATCAGTACAGAGCTTCTATTGCGGACAGTTCTGGAACCTGCTGTGCACGTGCACTAACTTTTCCCTAATGCTCGATTAGCAATTAGTTTTCCTAATTATTTGTATGCTGTTTATTTGAGCAAAAAAATAAATGAAAAAGTGAGCAAGGTTACAACTTTTCAAAGTACCTAAAAGCTTAAGGTAAATACGTTTTTTTTTGTGCATTTTGGGGCATGCTTTGGGTTAAGCTGGGAACAACATAAATAGCTGGTCAGCTGTAAAAATAATGGGGATGGGACACATTTTTGGTGTTTGTTAAAGCAAAAAGGGTTGAAACTAACCAAAGAAAAAGTTTTAAAGCAAATTGTTTATACATATTTCCCCAAATGTGGAAGAGGCATAGAAATTATAGAGAAAAAGTTCAGCAAGTCAATTTTTCCCAATATTATATTAAACTGTACCTGGGTTCTTTAAAATACATTTTCGATTTTGATGCATATATCATTTGTGACGGAGGTACTTGCCAATATTATTAACCTAGTCATTTTTTTTTCCAAAATTCCGTTATTTATCGAATAGTCGGTAACTGAATATTTACGCACACTTTTCTTTGACAAATAATTTTCTTTTCAATAAAAGCTATAACTTGACACTTCGGAAATGACCCTTAGCTTTCCAAAAACTGACATGACCCCGGTATTTGTAGGCAATTTCGCAATGATTTTTTTCAGCCTTTGTTTACGCCCGTAAAAATACCCTTAGACATTAGTTTTGGTTTGTGGAAAGAAAAAAGAACAACAGGTTGTTGTTACTGCTAGCGCCATCTAGTGCACTTTGGTGGCGCCATCTTGTATAAATCATCACTTAAATCATAGGACAACACTATTGTATTTTGTTTGTTTATCTGCAGTCTCGTTCATCTTACAGGCTATCTAATACTCGAACCATTTGCTTATAATCATTATGAGATACCTTGAAAAAAAAATTATTACAGCAATTTCCAACACAGTGATTTGTTTTTAATTTTGTTTTTTTTTCTCCTAGAAGTACCTGGCCTGTCCCATAATTAGTCAACCTAACCAAAACAAACGGATTTTTTTTTTTTTATTTCTCAAAAGTTTCTTCAATGATCAATAGCTTCGATACAGTCCTTTACACTAATTAACCTCCTTGCAAAATCTTTTGCCACCGAGCCATCTTTTTTAAGCTCTGAAAAAGCCATTTTTGATCTTCAAATTTTCCGTCAATATGCAATGTACATCATTTTTTTAAACACTCTGTTGGTCATTGAAAAATAAGTAAGTTAAAATGATTTATTTATTATAATTGAAAAATAAAATCAACATTGAAGAATTCACACTTTTTGTCTTTTTTCTCCGAGTTT
>JAECWU010000298.1:0-40356 GCA_018150985.1 Chymomyza costata
CTTTGCGACGTCAGCGTCGAAACACGTCACAGCGGCAGAAAATGTTCAATACAAGCCAAAAAAATGCATATGTATATTTTGCCGACCACTGCTTTAAAGTCATCCCGTACCATGAAAAAAGAGTTGTTTTTGTATGCATTGCGTGAATACAACACAGCGACATACATACATACAAGTGCCAGTGTTTGCCATTAGCTTGTGTGCCAGCTCGTATTTTTATTTGCTTCTCTCTCCTCTCTCACTTTTGTTACTCTCACGGCAATGCCGTGCCTTGGTGCGTTTGTTTTGATTTTCTTTTTCGCATTGATGAATTGACGCTGACGTTGTGTTGGTGGTCATGACTTCGGCTCTTGTTGAGAACGCCGAAAAACGTTCGTTTCATTTCGTTTGTATAAAAACAATGAACTAAAAAATATTAGTTAATCCAACACCTTTAATATAAAACTGTGAAAATGCTACATCAGAAAAAATAAAATATGCATAGAAATTATAATTTGACGTGTTCTATCTTTTTGCTATACATTTAACAAAAATTGACATCACATATGTCAGATATCTCTCTGGAACGAGAATTCCTTCACTTTCATGTGTTGCTGAACTTTTGATCGTTTGTCGCTGGAATTTGTACATGGACTTGTTTTCTTTAATAATTAAAATACTCGGTTGTTCAATTTAAAAATTTTTTTTATTAATTATTATTAATAATATTATGTATTCTACAATAAAAATTTAAGATATTTTTTAATGCCGATTTTAGAACCTAGGAGGTCCCTAGGTAGGGACTGTAGGTACAGTTTATAGCCGGATGCGAACGGCGGTGTCTTAAATTAATAGAGATTTTCTTGGGCAAATAGCGTCTTTGAGCTAGCGATGCCAGTGCTAGGCAAATGTACCAGTGCATCTGCGGGGAATCGAACCACCGACCTTCGGTTGGTAAAGCGAGTACGCTACCACTACGACACCGAAGGCCACTAATCTTTGTTTATTGTTTTTAATTCTTAGCACTATAACAAACTCACGCAAGGACAAATTCGATCATTTGCCGACGGCACTTGCACAACCTTTCACTTTGAACGCTAGTTCGCACTGTTTAAAATAAACGTCCACCCACATTAGAACTTCAACAAAAACACGCGAGGACAATAACGATCGTTTGCCGACGGCATTTGCACAACCTTTCACTTTGAAATGTACTTCACTACTGCAAGCAAAATAAAGACCCACGAGGGAGAGCTGTTTGGCATTTCCTCGCTGTGTAACAGCGCGTATTTTGCTTGCTTTCTTTCTCTCTCTCTCTCACTTTTTGCTACTCTCACAGCAATGCCGTGACCTTGGTGCGTTGTGTTTTGCTTTTCTCTTTCGCATTGACGAATTGCGACGCTGACGTTGTGTTGGTGGTCATGACTTCGGCTTTGGCTCTTGTTGAGAGAGCGAGCCGTGGTCATGGTAAAGAGAGGAGAGTAAAGCGGCCGCGACTGTTCAGCTAAAGCATGCAGCACATGTGTATGTGTGTAAACGAAAGAAAAGTTACATTGTTTAATTCTATTTCTTTTTATGCTGCTTTCTTACACGCTCAGCGCAGAGGAATTACTATAGATTTTATTCTATTCGTACTACTAATGCGTTGGCAGAGTGAAGGTGATAAATATAAGTAAAAGTAATGCTTCAAGATATTTTTGTATGAATATTGAAGCTACATACATATGTATGTTTATTGCGCTAACTGTATTTTCAGTTGTAATATAATAAAATATAAATACAAATTTTAATATATTATTTACATTGTTTACATTGACAGGTTTGCAAATTTGAAGTCACTCTCACGTTTTGTTTCAGCTAAGGAGTGCAAAACATAACGTTTGCTTTGCGCTGAGCGCCTAAAAAATAATTGATTGTTAAGACACCGTTTGAACTCCAAAGTAATGTTAAGACGGCTAAACTAACAAAATAAAAAAAGCGTAACAAAATAAGTTGGGCGAAAAGTTTTACTTCTAACGCGTGCTTCTTCTGCACGCGAATTTTTTTGTTTCATAAGTATTTGGCCGGACATGAAGAATAAAACAAAGCCAATCAATAAAGGCCGATCAAAGGAATAGAAATTTTTGTAAGCCAGACTAGTAATTCCGCTAAGTGTAACTTGTGCCCAACAATTGTAAAAACCGGTGGAAACACCTCCAATCTATTTAACCATCTTAAAAGATCGCACCCATATTCGTTGCAATCCGAAAAAAATATACAAACGATGCAGACTTTTTTCGATCCGAAAAAACGGCAAATAAACAGAAAGCAGACGAAGAAAGAAAAAGTCTTTTAGATAACGCATCTATTAAAATGATTTTTTTTTTTTTAGTTTTGACAAATTTTGTTTTCGAAATACATATCTCGAAATCCGCTGCATTTAAAAATTTGTGGAGCTCATTTTGGGTTTTAATATTTAATAAATTTAATTATTGTCTAATAAACAGATATGAAGAGAAAACAAAACAAAAAAAAGAATTTTGGGTTTTAGCTTGCCATTTTACTATGGATACGAGTAAAAAATGTTGAGGATAAATTTTGCTAAAAACTAGTTTTATTTTTAGATCTCAAAGAAATCAAAAGAATTGTTACTTATTTTTTATGTTTCTCTAATTAAGTTTTGAGTCTTAAATCAAATGAATTGTTTCTTAATCATTATGTTTTCTTTTATTAAATTTTGAATCAAATGAATTATTCGTTTTCTTTTAAGTTTTGAATTTTTGTTTCCGTTTATGAAATATGGAAATGAATTTGAGTGAATTTTGTATAAATATTCTTTTTGTATATAGGTTTTCATGTCTGTAATTATGTGCGGCTTAAACTTGCTAGCGCCTACCGTTTTAGTGCGATTAATCGATTTCTTTTTGAGAATCGATCGAAAAAATCGACTCCAAAATCGAATATCGAGCTCAGCTTTACAGCCAACGTCGCCAAAATTACGCAAAATAAAAAAAAATTAATAATACATACAAACTTGAAAATACGTACAATATCAAAAAGTCCAGACTACTTAATAATAATATTTACAGTATGTAAGGCTTAAACTGCTTGTGAATTATAAGCACTTTATGAAAAAAAATTCATTGCGTGCTCCCACTTATTACAGTTGTGCAAATTGGATTGGAAGAAAATACAATTTTTTATTGAATGATTTTTTAGAAGAAGGAAGAAATGCACGAGCGACTGTAATCAATTTTCTTTGTGATTATTAAATTCTATTAGATATACATACATTTAAAACACTAGCTAACAATGGATATTAAATAATATATAATACATTTCTTTAAGGAGTTTGTTTTCCATGCTACATGAGATTTACACAGTTTTAATTTTAATACACTATTGGACTATTTATATATTTTGCTGTGCGTGGGCATTGCTAGTAATGCAGTTATTGAATATATTCTTGTAAAATATATTTAAATGAATATATATATAAATAAATAATAATTTTATTAATTATTCTTGATTCGCTGGAAGGATTAAAAGTAATAGTATTTAAATTTATATTATAGCACCGAATAAAGATTTTTTAAATTTCATAGCAAAACAAAAAATTTTTTAATGTCATAGTAACTTGTTTCGCGTATACCCAGAAAATTATTGGGCCTGTTCCGGTGTTCACTTTTAAGCAAATATTAATTTGTACTTTTGTACTATCAGGAATTTTTGTTTTAATATTAATAAACTACATTAATTTATATATAAAGGAAAATATATTTAACTATATAATTCGTTGCTATGTTTTAAAAGGCATCGATAGCTTAATGCCATATGGTGTTACCAAACAATTACGTGAACAGGGGTGGTTTGCTTGTAAAACTGCTTTATAAAAATCGAATACACAATTTTTGAAACACAGTAATCTATGAAAAATAAGTATTCCCTTCAAATTTGTTTCAAAATGTGTTAAGCTGAGAAAAATAATTTTTTAGTTCATTCTCTGCTGGAAGCTCGAAGTGAAAACATCGTTTGGCTCTAAATAAAATAAATTTTATTTTCCATTTCCCTTATACAGGCTAATGTAAGTAAAAAAAAGTGTACATACAAAATTTTAAATAATCAAAATCTGGTGGCACGGTAGTGCCCCCGCCAAGACGAGCCAAGCGAAGCGAACGAAAACGAAGCGTAAGGGCACTACCTACCTTTTCTCGAAGCGCTTCGTCGTGTTTTTGAGCCCTTATAACTTTGGTTAGGATAACGCTAGATCAACAAAATTTTCGGGATATGTTGTTAATAGCGGACTTATTAAACGTATAAAGTTTTAATTGCATAGCTCCAATACTTTAGATTTTATTGATACCCAGAAAACGCTGATTTCGTCACTGATGATCATCAAAATTCTTAGGTATTTCCCAATGTCCTAGAAAGCTGAAATTTTGTATGTAAGCTAGTATTAGCACACAAACAACAAAAAAATTATAAAACTTGTAACTTTCATCCCCCAACCCCTTAAACTTGGGGATGCAAGTTTGTATGAGACCTGCAATTTTCAATTTTGACGCTAGAGCAGTGGTCGACACAAAATACAATCACATTTTTTTTTGCGTATGTATTGTATACGTTGCTAATGCTAAGCAACAAACACGCAGTTGATGGTGCGTGGTCTCGGCTCTTGTTGTTGTTGTTGAGGTCAAGCAACGTCAGCGTCGCAATACGTCACTGCGGCAGAGAAAATTTCAGTACAAAAAGCACGCACCATGCATGCGTTTTGTGTATAACACATGATAGGGTCGTGTCGACCACTGCGCTAGAGGTGTAATCTGATCGGAAACTTGATGTCCCATATATGTATATATATAAAGGTACTCCTTGTTATTATAAATTATTATAAAAAAAAATTCACGTGCAATAGAAGCACGCATTAGAAGTAAAACTTTTCGCCCAACGTATTTTTCTACGCTGTTTTTATCTCTTAATTTAGCCGTCTTAACATTACTTTGAAGTTGAAACGGTTTCTTAACAATTGATTATTATAACAATTATGAAAGTGAAGGAACGCGTGCTTGTACTGCACGTGAATTTTGTTTAACTCTTCTATTGCTCTTTGTACGATTTTTTTAGGCGCTCAGCGCAAAGAAAATGTTATGAATGTCATACTATTTGCACTGCTTAGCTGAAACAAAATGTTAGAGTGAGTTCAAATATGCAAACTTGTCAATCAGGCGTGCTCCGGTATCCGAATCAGAATAATTTATGCGGATTCGTTTTGAATCCGAATGTTTGATGCTCCCATTTCCACCAATCCGAATTTTTTATGTGCTTTGAAACCGACTGCTTTGTTGCAAGTGGAATGAAACCGAATCGTCAAAATAGTATTAAAAAAGCACAAATTTTATATTGAAGTAATTTTTTATATATGCCTTGATATTCTTAGATTCTATTTATGCTAACTTTAATTTGCATATTAGCTGCTAACTATTTTAAATAATTTGTTTCATGACACAACCCAAAAACAGCATACACAAGCCAAAACGAACTTTCGTTTTGTTTGTGCATGTGTGTGGATCAAACATGTACACATGGCCGATAAATGCGACAGGGTTCACGCGTTACACAAATAAAATTTCCCTTGTAACAAAAATATTTATTTCGTGTTTAAATTTAATAAACGTTGCTGCTAAATTAATATTTTTGTGAAATTTTATTTAAAAAATAAAATAATAAATAACTAGCTATATAAAATGAAAATTAAATGTAAACAACATTTACTAATGAAAAGGTGCAAAACTACGGCAGCCATGTCAGCTGTTTTGTATCAAACAAAAAACTTTTCGCGCCAACAAACACAATGTAACTACATATATAATCAAAAGAATTTAATGCTAAAAAATATATATTGATTGCAGGGGAAAACAAAAAGGACATGATTCTTCCATTATTTAACGCCTTATTTTAGCTTCAAAACAAGCAATCGAGAAAATAAATGGAAATTTTGCAATATTTACAATTTTTAACAAAAGGCAGTCCGCTGGTTACACCACAACATATGTGAATTTATCGATAAAAACGAGGGAAATATTCTAATGTATCGAAAATAAAAAGGAAATTATCGACAAAAATTCTGATTCCGGAGCACGCAAATCCGAATCCGAATAAAATTGTTCGGATTGAATTTTTCTGATTCCGGAGCACGCCTGAATGTAAACAATGTAAATAAAATATTAAAATTTTTATTTATTTTTTATTGTATTACAACTGAAAATACAGTTAGCTCAATATATATACACATGTATGTATGTATGTATGTACATAACTTCAATATTCATACAAAAATATCTTTAAGCATCACTTTTACTTTTATGCCAACGCATAAGTAGTGCGAATAGAACAAAATCAATAGTCATTCCTCTGCGCTTAGCGCGTAAGAAAGCAGCATAAAAAGAAATAGAGAAAGAATTAAACAATGTAACTGTCGCGCAATGCTGCTTGGATTCGTTGTTCGTGCAATGCTCACCTCCCCCGCGCCTACTTCTACTTCGTTCTTTGCGCAGCGCGATCTTATTTTGTAACCAAACCAAACAGCACCAAGGCCAACAAAAAGTGAGAGAGAGAGAGAGAAAAGCAAGCAAAAGTATATATATGTCGTTTTGTTATATTCACGCAATGCATACAAAAACATTTCGTTTACACACATACACATGTGCTGCGTGCTTTATCTGACCAGCGACCATCCGCGGCCTCATTGCTCTCCTCTCTATACCAGTGATGGGCAAAACTCATACAAACAAACATTTCTTTGTGTGAGTAAACAGCGCAGTAAGCAAAAGCGCACGAGAGAGCAAGAACCGCAATCCAGCAAAAACATGTGAGAGATTTCACACACTTGGACCGTGCATGAGTCGACTGCGCTGCGGCAGATTTTGGTGCAATAGCCTCGCGAGTTATGCAAATTGAGAGACTGCCCACCACTGCTCTATACCATGACCACTGTTCGCTCTCTCAACAAGAAACGAAGTCATGACCACCAACAAAAAGTGTCCGTTTGGGCTATGGGCTGTCCAGTAGCATTTAGAATTTTCGATAGTTTGAACGTTGTCGATTTTCCTACTGATTTATAAGTGAACATGGATTGTAAAATAGTTTCACTTGAACTTGAAGTAAAGCTTGGACCTTGCCATCATTATGTAGTTCATATGCCGGGAGATGGTTCCTGCCTCTTCCATTCCTTGACATATTTAATGTATGAAGAAATAGACTTTGAGGTCGCGTTGCAAGTCAGGACTGCTATTGTGCGATATGTTGTAGACCACTGGGATCAACTACAATTGTATACTTGTGCCGACAATGGGGAAATCTATCATGATTCCGATTGTTATTCACGGGATATGTTGAATAGCAATACTTATGGCGGTATCTCCGAACTTATGGCTGCAGCAGCTCTTTATCCATTCACTTTTGAAGTCTATCAAGATAATATTTTAAGGGGAACTTTTTCTCGTATCGGTGGGCCTGTCAAACGTTTGCGATTCAGTGGAAGTTTTTTAAGTGGTCACTACGATGTTCTTGTTCCGATGACTGTTTCTCAAAAATCAAATAACGTAGTTTCCACTTCGAAGAAAGCAGGGAGACCTAAAAAAAATAAGCGAGGAAGACCTAAAACTTCAGATTTATCACGAAATGAACAAATTCGACAAGCTGCAGCCAACTACCGTAAAAATCATCCTGAAGAAAGAAAAAATACAGTCCTAATTTATACTCAATCACACGCTGAACAACATCGCGACTCCGTAGCGCGATATTCAGCCTCTCATCCAGAAGTTAACCGCGAAGTAGCTAGTCGTAAAAGATTAAATGAAAAATTACAACTTAAGATAAAAAATGTTGAGCGAATAATAAAAAGTTTAAGTTCTAAAATAAACGACAGACTGGAGGCAGAAAGACTGGTCAAATGGTCTCTTTACAATAGACAACAAACATTGGGGAGTCTATTAAAAACAGCTGGAAAAATAAAAAATATGTGTGTGTCGGCTTTAGAAAAGTTAAGAGAATGTCCTGAAAATATAACTATTTACGAAAAACTGGAAATGTTTCTGGGAAAACTTGAGCATCGAAATAACCAAGAACCATTTTATGGAGAGTACACGTATAAAGTTTACACTAACCAAAACGCAATCGCAATTGATGACACCGGCAAAGCTGTCTTTGAAAAAACGGAGAAGCATGGTAAAGGTCTAGTCTGGAGTTGTAATGATGCCATATGTGCTTTGGATGAACAGTTACTATTTAAACTAAGAAAAATATTTGAAGAATTTAATTGTAAATCACCAGCAGAAATGTATCTCCTATATTTGAACAGACGTCTCAAGGCTAATATTTCTTACATTAACAATGTTAAGTCTCACTCTCCACGATTAAGAACTTTAATCAGAGAAATGTATCAGCTACAAAGTGTTTGCAATACGTTAAAAGAAATTGATTCTGCATTAAAAACTGTTAACGTGGAGAAAATAAAAAAATTAGATGAAAATCGCGTCCCTGGGACTGTAGCCGTTGAAAGCTCCGAACATCAAGAAATTGTGGAAGATTCTATTATCAAAGAGTTTAAAGATGCATTTAAATTACTTTCTAAAAAAAGTTTAGATACACCTAAATTAGAATGTATGTCTTGTAATAAACTTTACTGTTCAAAGGATATTTCTAATCTAAATCGTTTAAGAAAGCCTATTTCTACAACCGTTTGGTCACAGCTTATTGAATACTATAGTTCTAAAAATATAGATCATAGCCTACATATATGCCATACATGTCTCACAAAAATTCGGGCTAACCAAATTCCAGCTACATGTGTACTTAATGATTTATTTGTCGATACGACTCCATCGGAGATAAACCAGTTGAATGATTTCGAAAAGATATTAATCCAGCGTGCAAAAGCTTTCCAAGTGGTTGTATCGATGAATCCAGTAGCGAACAAATCTTTGCCAAACCGAGAAATGGTGAAAAAATGTAAAGGCAGAACTTTTCATCTACCTTTGCCTTTAGAGGAAACATTGAATAAATTGCCAAAACCAAAAGATCCTATAAACATCAACCAAGAACTTTACATAATGATACGAGGACGACCAACAAAATCTAAGATTATTTGGGAAGATATAGTTGACATTAATAAAGTTTATGCCGCACTCTGTTACCTGAGACAAGAAAACCCACTTTACTCCGAAATAAAATTACCAAATGTCCCTAATCATTTATTTCAAACAATCAATGAAAATTTACAACATGTAGTCGAAACGAATAATAATAATAATCAGGATGAAAATAATATAAATGCTTTAGATACATTTTTGACACAGATAACGGAGGACAGTAACTTAATAGATTATGAGCAATATACCATATACCCATTGTATGAAAAAAGAAGAAATGCATTAATTTCAGATCTCTATCAAATGAAGACAGTTAATACAGCACCTATATATTCTACAGACAAGGATCTTGATGTGAAATGTTTTCCTTATTTGTACCCAAATGGAAAATACGGCCAGTTTCATACACGTCCACAGAAGCTAACGTCAAGTGAATATATTAAAGCCAGATTGATGTCAAAAAATTCACAATTTAGATTAGATCAACAATATTTATTTTTTTTACTGCACGACACGAATGTCCGCCAGTTGAATTCGGGAATATTTTATAAAATGAATACAGTCAATCAAAAACAACAAATAACTGCCGAACAGTATTTACAAATGTTAAATAATGATGAATTAGAAGGAGATCTGACTGCTATATTCGCTAGGTTGAGAAACACTGAACAGTATTGGAAAAAACCCAGGAACGACGTGAACTGCATGACACAACACTATGGACCAGCCACTTGGTTCCTCACTATGAGCCCGTCGGAATGGTTGTGGGACGATTTAAGAGAATACTTACTGGAAGTAAACTCGAGTGAGATGGCGAATAAGACAAGTGAATTAGTAGCCCTAGATCCGGTATCCACTTCTCGTTTTATTGATAATAAATTTCATGCAACATTAGATTTTCTCACTTCTGTCAGTAAACCTCTTGGAGAAATAGAGCATTACTTTTGGAGGCGTGAGTATCAGTCTCGTGGAGCCCAACATTTTCATTTGATGTTGTGGGTGAAAAGAGCTCCTGTGCTTCATGATTCACCAATCGATGAGGTGGCAGCTTTTATTTCAAAGTATGTTACATGTGAAATACCTAAAAAAAATCTAGCACCAACTCTTCACCAACGAGTCGTAGGATATCAAACTCACAAACATAATAAATATTGTATGAGAAGAAAAAAAAAAAAAAAATATATAAAAATTTTTTTATTTTGTTTTCAAAAAACCATAAAAAAAATATTTTAAAAAAAAAAAAAAAAAAAAAAAGGGCCAAAAAAAAAGCTCTTTTTCAGAACTGACGTTTTTAACATATTGTAAACAAAAAAGAAAAAACCTGAGAAAAAAATTTTAAAAAAAAAATTTTTATTTTAAAAAAAAAAAAAAAAAAAAATATAAAAAAAAAAAAAAAAAAAAATAAAAATATAAAAAAAAAAAAAAAAAAAAAAAAAAAAAAAAAAAAAAAAAAAAAAAAAAAAAAAAAAAAAAAAAAAAAAAAAAAAAAAAAAAAAAAAAAAAAAAAAAAAAAAAAAAAAAAAAAAAAAAAATAAAAAAAAAAAAAGAAAAAATAAAAATTAATAATAATTTATTATATTTAAAAAAAAATAAAAAAAAAACAAAAAAAAATAATAAGTAAATAAAAATAAACAAAAAACAAAAAAAAAAGTCAAGTCTTGTTTGATATTAATGGTGCCAACCGCGTTAAAAAATACCAAACGCACTCTTGAGCTCCTTTTTCAGAACTGATTTTTATTTCTTAAAATCCTAGCTTATATAGCACAAAATTTCTTAGCCTAGCTTATCTTAGTAGCTGCATTTGTTTGTTATTTGCAGCTGAAGGTAATGCAACCCGGAAGGGATCGCTACCTGACACCATCCTTTGGGTCACAAGCACGTTTCTGTTCGTTTTTTATTATAGTCATAAATTATGTGATAGTGATAATATCTTTCTTATCTTTACGTGTTTACAATTTTTAGTTTCTTAATCATTTCTATGTTTGCATGCAGTAGGTAATATGTTCATGCGTGAACATTCTGCAAAGGGCCGGCAAAGGTAATGGCCTGCAGGCGTCTTGTTACATTAATTTTTCTTATCAAATATATCGCTATGATTACAACCAATATTAAAACAAGTATTAATGAGGTATGTCCGGAAAGGTGATGAAAGTTTAATTCTGTTAACTCAACGTGATGCTCTTTTAGTTGTTTGATTTCTTCTAATAACCTTCTGATTTCTTCAGAATGATTAACTTTTGTTGTTGTTAACGGGTCCCATACTATATTGGGAACCCTACCAATTTCCCCTATATATGAAGAAGCTATTTTTTCTTGTCTTTCTGTGTGGATCTCATGATGAGCAACCAACAATTTATCTTCAGTTCTAGCAGTACAATCAGACTTAATAGTCAATATTCCTTGTTCTGGTAAGTTAACTATTTCTGTTGGGATTCCCTCACAATGAATTCGTGCTGTTGAATTATGAAGATTTTTGAATAACCAGCTACTTCTACCTTCCAATTCTATCCAATATGTCTTAGTATTTACTGTAGTTCTATAGACACAATTTGATGGTCTGTTTGGTTTGAAAGGTGACGTTTCACAAGAGTTATCGTTAGCACTACTCCATGGCCAACTTCCTTCACATACTCTTTTGTTTGCCTGCCATTTTTGACATTTATTTAAAGTTGATTCAATCATTACGTGATATGAGTCCATCCCGAAGTTATATACTAAGTATTCTGATCTTAAATGAATCATTATCATATGTCCGTCTTTTTCAATTGGTACGGGTATAATTTCAAATAATTGTGATGGGTACCTGCCAAACAACGGAATTTTGGCATTTATAATCAATTTCCTATCCAAAAATATTCCCCTTACTTTCAATAGAGAATATATTTCCTTTAACTCTGTATTGGTTCTCTTTCCTGGAAGAAGTAAGTTTTCAGATAGACTTTCTTTTATCCTAGAGACTTCATTATTTAATTGACTTGGCTTAAGAATGTTTAGATTAAGTCGCCCATGATTGATATCGATTAATAAGTTAAGAACTCCTGCTTGTATTTTTTTCGCATTCATCAATCAACGACTTAAGCTGTGCTGTTATCATAAAGAAGTTTATAGATTCTTTATATACAAAATAACTCTCTTTGAGTAATTCGGTCATATTTTCTATTCTCTGATTCATAACCTTAAAATTCATGCTTATATCATCGTTAGTTCTTTTTAGAATGTTTGCCGTTGAGTCGACTACTGATGTCTGTTTTTTCTGTAACTTGTCTAAATTATGTTGATTCTGTAGTAATATTTTCATATTATTTTCTATTTGTTCCCTATCATCCGTGTCCATAATACCAAACAAAATATGATACAATGACCCAATGAATTCAAAAGGTGAACGCTTATGTCGCATTTGTTTTTGATTCATGAATAGTTCGTTATTTTCTTCTAATTCTGCAATTTGTCTTTGCGTATTGTTAAGAACCAAATTACATTGGTCTTCAAAGCTATGAAGTTTTTCACAAACGTGCCTCATCTTTTGTACCAGCTTACTGCCCTTGCTTAGCATTTCAAAATATGGTTCCATATTATAGAACACAACCAGGTCCCAAGACGACGACACTACTTCGACTTCGCCCATTGGATCTAAATAAATTGCCGAGGTGCTGTTCATTTTTTCTATTAACCATTTCTGTTTTTCTTCTCCTAATTTGGCAGTGTGTGATACTTGACAACATAGCATTAATACCATCATAACCATCACGATTCCTAGTTTTGAGATACTGGGACCCTTCCAACTACTTCCTTTTTTCTTTTCCACTTCCCGATTACTTTCCCTTTCCTCATATGCCTGTATTCCGACCAGAGGACATATTTTACTAATTGGTCTTGTGGTAAATCCGTCCTGTAGTTTCAATTTTACTACTCTAACTTTGTTGTCTTTTCCTTTATGGATCTCTTCAACTTTTCCCAACGGCCACCTTGCTGGGTGACAACTTTCATCCTTCAGTATTACTATTTGACCTTTTTCTATATTTTTTGCTTCTTTCTTCCATTTATTTCTTTGCTGTAATGTATGCAGATAATCTTCTTTCCATTTTACCCAAAATTCTTTTTTCATTCTTTGAATTAATTTCCATCGGTCTAAATTGCCTATTTTTTCCTGTGAGTCCGCCTCCACAGCATCCAATGTAGGTCTACCAATCAAAAAGTGTGCCGGCGTCAATACTTCATTATCGTCCATGTCATCCGAATGTGTATATAAAGGACGTGAGTTTAAAACTGCTTCAATTTGATACAGCAATGTTGTCATTTCTTCGTATGTCAAATTATTATCACCTATAACCCTTTTTAGGTGATATTTTACGGACTTAACTCCGGCTTCCCAAATACCTCCAAAATGAGGTCCTGCCGGCGGGATAAAATGCCATTGAATTTTGTCTTTTTCTAGGGTTGCGGCAATTTTATTATTGTTTTGAATTGCTCTAACAAATTCTTCATCTAATTTTCTTGAGGCACCCACGAAATTGGTTCCATTATCGGAATAAATATGGGCGCATCTTCCACGTCTCGCTATAAATCTTTTAAGAGAGGCTAAAAATGCGTCTGTAGTAAGATCACTGACCAATTCTAAATGTAATGCTTTCGTGGCCATACATATGAATACTGCTATATATCCTTTATACGTTTTTATTCCCCGATACTTTGAACATTTAATGTGATATGGTCCCGCATAATCCACCCCCGTATTTAAAAATGGAAATGACATTGTTATTCTATACTTTGGCAGATTTCCCATTATTTGTTCTGCTGTGTTTCGTCTATATCTCGCACATACAACACATTCTTTTATGTATTTTTTTAATGAATTTTTCAATCCAAATATCCAGTATTTCCTTTGAATATGATTTCTCATTAGGTTAATACTCCCATGCAAGGTTTCACTATGCGCCTTCTTTATTATTAAAGACGATATGTGACCTTTGTTTAGAATGATTGGATGCTTTACATGGAATTCCGCATTTGAGTTTTGTAATCTACCCCCTACTCTTAATATACCATGATTATCCAAAAATGGATTTAGCCCCAATATCTTGCTTTTAGTTCCAATTTCTTTTGCCTGAATCAAACACCTTATTTCAGTTGTAAATTGGTTAGCTTGTTCATGCTTAATTATCAATAAATTCGCTTTTTTAAGTTCATTAATTGTCAAGTGTGGTGGGAAGACTTTTTTATACACTTTTATTTCTATAAATCTCAATATATAAGCCACTATCCTTTCTAATTTTTGTATGCAAGAATATTTTTGTGTTAAAATTTGCAACGTGTTATTTTCAGAGACTATTACTAGTGTATTAACTATAGTGTTATCTTCAGATATTTTTTCCTTGGGCCAATCTTCTTCATTTTTTGATAGCCACTCGGGTCCCTCCCACCAAATCGGACAATTTTTTAATTTGCTCGGACAGATTCCTCTTGAAGCTACATCTGCTGGATTATCTTCAGATCTTACATGTTTCCAAACGATATGCTTATGTGTTCTTATCTCATCTGTTCTTCGTCTTATAAATTTGTCTCTGTTGGTTCCATTTTGAATCCAAGCTAAAGTAATAGTCGAATCACTCCATGCATGTAATTCCTTTGTTGTTGTTATGGATTCATTTATTCTTTTCATTAATTTGACTAAGAGATGAGCTGCGCATAATTCCAATTTAGGTATAGTTTTCCTATTTTTCTTCGGGTTTACCTTAGTTTTGCTCGCAATTATAGTAACTGAATTACCCACTTTGGCATATACTACTGCTGCATATGCTTTTTCTGATGCATCAGCAAATCCATGCAGCTGAACTTGTAACTTAGTTTTTGTCTTAATCCATCTTGGTACTCTAATTTCTTCTAATAAGGCTAAATTATCTCTGTATGATTTCCATTCGTTAGACTCTTTTACAGACAATTCCTCATCCCAATTATGTTCAGTTAACCATAGCCTTTGCATAAATAGTTTTCCAGTTATTATAACTGGTGATAACCAACCTAGTGGGTCATAAATTTTTGCCAACGTGGATAATACTTGTCTCTTGTTAATCTTTACTGAATTTTCAATATTTACTTTAAATTTAAATTTATCTTGCAGAGGTTCCCATTGAAGCCCTAAGGTTTTTACTGACTCAGTTTCTTCAATACTCAACACCTTATTTTCTCCACTATCGTCTACCGAATCAATAATTTCTGGTTTGTTTGATATCCATTTTCTTAAATTAAATCCTGATTTGCTTAATTCACTGCAAAGCTGACTTATTATTTCTTTAGCTTCTCTTATCGATTCTGCTCCTGACATTAAATCGTCCATATAGAAATCTTCTTTTATAATTTCTCCAATATATTTATCTTTGCAGTTATGAGCTATATCCACTAATACCCTTGTAGCCAAATAAGGTGCTGATGCTGTCCCATACGTAACTGTTGTTAGTTTATAATTTTTTAATTTTTCTTTTGGGGACTTTCGCCATAAAATGTGCAAATATTGTTGATCTTTTTTATCCATATTAATTTGTCTATACATTTTTTCTATGTCTGCTGATACAACAAACTCCCATTTACGCCATTTTAACATTATGTCAAATATATCTTTTTGGACTCTTGGACCAACCCACATGACATCATTTAAACTTTTATTATTAGTGGTTTTTGCTGAAGCGTCAAATACAACTCTTAATTTGGTGGTTAAACTGGAGTCCCTAACAACTGCTTGATGAGGCAAGTAATATTTTCCCTCTTCTTTTGCTTCGATCATATGACCTAACTCTAAATATTCATTCATAAAATTTATGTAATCTTCCTTGAGATTAATGTTCTTATGAAATTTTTTTTCCAAACCATGAAACCTTGCTACAGCTTGTGGTTTAGACTCTCCCAATTCTTTCTCTTCTTTAAACGGAATAGATACCACGTATCTCCCGTTTGAATCTTTTGTTGTCGAGTTTACAAAATTTTTCTCACATACTTCACTTTCTAAATCTGCCTTATCTTCTTTTTCCAACTCCCAAAACCTCTCTAAATCTTTAATTTCTATAGTTGTGGCCACAATGGTTCCTTTTCCATTTGATTTGGTACAACCCGAGACAATCCACCCAAACTCGGTATTTTGACCCAAAAGACCATCGATTTTTGTTAACCCATCTTTCACAATATGCGAGTACAAATCTGTCCCTATAACCATATCCACCCGACTTGGCATATTAAATTGGGGATCAGCCAACACACAGCCATTCCATTTGGACTTATCGATGTCCACAGACTTGATTGGTAGCGCCTTCATAAGTTTGGGCAATACAATTGCTTTTACTTCTAGTGGTTTTTTGTTAGAATCTCTTGTTTTTATGTATAACTTCACTTCAAATTTTGAAATGCTTGACTCCGTTGATGAAACACCACTTATTCTCGTATGAGCTCTTATTCTTGGTAATCTAAGACTTTGCGCGGCTTCCTCAGATATAATTGTACTTTGGGAACCATTATCAATTAGTGCTCTCAATTGGTCATAGCATCCATCACCTGATTTTACATTGACAAGTGCTGTTGCCAACAACGCCTGATTTTGTGTAACGCACGTGTTCACTTTTTCTTTCTTGTCTAAGTGAATCATGGCATGATGAGGTTTATTGCATTTTGAACACATATTTTCACTCATGCACCTCTTGTTTCGTGAATGTTTTAAACATCTTAAGCACATCTCCATTCGTTTTGCTATTTCAGATCTTTCCCATGGGCTCATTCCCCTAAATTTATAACATTGCATTATATTATGTCCCACCATTTTGCATATCGGACAATTTTCTCCTATATCATTTTCTTTTTTTGTAAATTTTTTCTCCCCGACCTTCAACGACCCTAAAGCATTAAGCCGTTGTTCCAGAAATTCCATAACATCGGCCAACCTCTGAATTTCTTTTGTTCTTCTCACATGATTTTCATATAGTTGTAACGTTTCTCTGTCAAATTTTCTCAGAATCATGTGAGCAAAAACAATATCGATTTCATTTGATAATTTACTTTTTATTTTAATTAAGTGGATTGATTCATTTATTGTATTAATGAACAGTTTAACATTATTTGCTGAATCGTTTTTTAAATATGGCAAGTCCAATAAACGATTCAGCTGGTTAGAGAATATGTTCCGTCTATTCTCATACCTTTTTGTTAATAATTCCCAAGTGGAATTAAAATTATCTGCAGAGCCAACAAGCAAGTGAGAAACCATGTTTCTAGCCTCTCCTTTTAATGCGGCTTTTAAATAATTGAATTTAAGGGATGGACTCAGATCCTCCCTTGATTGAATCAATTCATAAAACAGATTAGAAAACAGGTCCCACTCATTGGAATCCCCAAAAAAGTTGGGTACCTGTATTTTTGGAAGTGCTGGAAATTCATCCAATTTTTCCGACATCTTTTGATGGACGTTTCCTTTTATTTTTTCTTCTAATATCTTTACGACACTTTGCATGTCAAATTTCAACGTCCTTACTTCTCTATTGAAAGTTTCATTACTTTCATATTTTTCTATTAGCTCTTTTAACATATTTTCAACTTCTTCCCAAAGGAATAAAATCTTATCCCTTCTCAATGAGAATAATTCCGAATTTTTTTTATTTATTTCCTCCTGTGTTTCTAATAGATATTTTTTTAAATCATCAACCAGAAATTCAAACTCCTCTATTTTCATTTCCTCTTTAGATTTTCCTGCTGATACTTTTTGGCCACCTTCTGTGGCCCTTGCAACTTTTTGGGAATTTTCTTTCTTCTCTTTAATTTTTTCAATAACCCCTACTATCACCTCGTGCTGTCTAGAATTGAAATACTCATGGTCGACCACTCCAATTTTCAACAACGCGGCATGATTTGCCTGAAATTCCTTTTTTAAGTCATCCAATCTAACTAAATCAACCTCTTTTCCGACCTCTATATTCCTAACCTCCACCACCAATTCCGACTGCCTCTTTAGCAGCGCAATGCACGTTTCAGACAACATTAGTACAATCTATTATTCTTAAATTACAATATAGGTATTATTCACTTATCTGTATCTTATCGCTATTGGAGCCGGTGATAGGTTCTTCTATAGGTTCACATATACCCGATGCAGATGTAGATGTAGATGCAGATGTTGATGTAGATGCAGCTGGCGATGTAGATGCAGCCGGCGATGTAGATGCAGACGTAGACGTCGATGTAGATGTACTTCTTGGCAAATAGGTTTTTGCCTGGTCGTTTACCACTTTTTTTTTTTTTTAACTCACTTTTCGATGTGGGCCTCGAAACAAACGCCTTTTTGTTTAATTTTTAATGTATTAAACCTTTTGCTAACAGGGAGGATTTTTTTTTTTTTTATCCTTTGTTAGCGTGTTTTATTTTTTATACTGTCTCTCTTACCTCTTGTGGGGGAAAAGACAAGTAATTTATTTTTAGCGACCTTTAGCTGCGTGTCTTTTGCACGACAGAATCTTTAAGGTGCTGGTTTAATCTGTGTCTCTTACCACTGGTGGGGGAAAACAACAGATGCTCGAAGGACCAAATGTTTAGTATTAATGGTGCCAACCGCGTTAAAAAATACCAAACGCACTCTTGAGCTCCTTTTTCAGAACTGATTTTTATTTCTTAAAATCCTAGCTTATATAGCACAAAATTTCTTAGCCTAGCTTATCTTAGTAGCTGCATTTGTTTGTTATTTGCAGCTGAAGGTAATGCAACCCGGAAGGGATCGCTACCTGACACCATCCTTTGGGTCACAAGCACGTTTCTGTTCGTTTTTTATTATAGTCATAAATTATGTGATAGTGATAATATCTTTCTTATCTTTACGTGTTTACAATTTTTAGTTTTTTAATCATTTTTTTGTTTGCATGCAGTAGGTAATATTTTTATGAGAAAAAAAAAAAAAAAAAAAAAAAAAAAAATAAAAAACCCAAAACCCCAAAAAAAAATAAAAATTTAAAAAAAAAAAAAAAAAAAAAAAAACCAAGAAAAAAAAAAAAAAATAAAAATTTTAATTTATTATATAAAAAAAAAAAAAAAAAAAAAAAAAAAAAAAAAAAAAAAAAAAAAAAAAAAAAAAAAAAAAAAAAAAAAAAAAAAAAAAAAAAAACAAAAAAAAAAAAATAAAATTTTTTTTGTACGATGTTGAACAAATGCCTGAAAAGTATTACTATTCGATGCTTTTATTGTTTAAACCATGGCGTAACCTACAAGATTTAAAAATGGGATTTGAATCGTACACTGAGGGCTTCAACTTTGCGAAAGATGATATGAAAAATGAACTGAGACATGTCAATTTACGCATTGAATTACAAAATCAGTTACAAAAAGCTTTCGAAATGGTGGAGACTAAATTGGCCGAAATAAATGAGGAGATTGAAAATGATGATGAAGATATAGGTCCTGATAATCCCTTAGATTTTGAGGCGCTTGAGGCGTTTAATGCGATGGATGACTTTAATAATATTAACAATGACGGAGATGAAAATAATTTAGACGAAATGATAAGTCAACTTAATGGAGATCAAAAGAGTGTGTTTAATATGGTAACGGAAACTATGTCCAATGAAAGCGAAATTCTTCGTTGTTTTATAAGTGGTACTGGTGGGACAGGTAAAAGTTTTATTATCAAAATTCTTAAAATTTGGGTACAGAAACATTTCAATAAAAAAGTAGCTGTAGCTGCTCCAACGGGTATTGCGGCCTTTAATGTTAATGGATTGACGATTCATAGATTATTGCAATTGCCAGTTGAACACAAACAAACGCCCAAATACAGACCGCTTTCTGATGAGGTTCTCCAAGTTCTGCGGTCGGATTTGAAAGACGTTGTTCTGTTTATAATCGATGAAGTATCAATGATATCAAATATCAATTTGGCCTATATACATATGCGTCTGGCAGAAATATTTGATACCATCGATGAAGAAAACGGGTGGTTTGGTAAACGGAATATCGTGGTGCTTGGAGATCTTTTACAGCTCCCACCTGTTAGGGAAAATTCTCCTTTTATAAAACTATCATCTCGAGAAGTTACAAAGCTGATAGGAGCTCTTAATTTTCCAAATCTGTGGGAAGACCTTTTTAAATACCAGGAGTTGACACAAAATATGCGGCAGTTGAATGATATGAAGTTCGTAGAAATGCTTCTAAGAATAAGAATAGGTATCACTACAATAGAAGACCGCCATATATTATCCAAACGTTTAATTACACTGAAATCTGGTTCTAACGAGGGTAGACTACACGAAATAGCTGAATGTCTCAGTCAGCTTCCTGCAGATACAGTTTGTTTGTTACCAACTAGGAATATGGCTCAGCAACTAAATGATGCCATGTTACAAGCTATTCCTAATCAGGAAATCACACTTAAAGCCACAGATAGTGTCGAGTGTCCCAGATATCTTGTGAAAAGAGCTCGCGAGTCTATTGAAAAGTATGAGGAGGATGCTTCCATGACAGCAGGCTTAGAAAAAACTATAGTTATTAAAAAAGGAGTGAAAGTAATGCTTAAACGAAATATAGACGTTTCTTTGGGTCTTGTCAATGGTGCTATAGGCATTGTTGACAAAGTACAATGGGATCCGAACGACAAGAATAAAGCAAGAAGAGTTGTAATAATTTTTAATAACGATCTTAGACATGAACTAGCACCTGTAAAATCGAAATTTGAAATTATCAATAGAGCATTCGTTCATCGTGAACAGTTTCCAATCTGTGTCGCGTATGCTATCACCATACACAAAAGCCAAGGGCTAAGTTTAAATAATGCTCTCATTGATATTGGGTCATCAACGTTCTCTTGTGGGCAGGCTTATGTAGCACTCTCTAGAGTTACTAATTTGCAAGGTGTTCACCTTATAAATATTGACTTTAGTAGTATTAAAGCACAACAGTCAGCTATAGTCGAATATAATCGCTTAAGAGCCAAGTATCGCCCTGATCTATCACTTATTATAAACAGTAAATCAACAAAGAAAAAAGGCAAAGATAGAGAGTGGACTCTAAAAAAAGGCGCCTCTGATGTGCAAGAAATACACCCCAAAAAAAGAAAAAAAAAGGAAAAACAAATTTTGTTACAAAGAACTTACAAAAAGAAATGAAATCCCACCAAAAACATTTTCATGTAAAATGTTGCCAAGACGAGACCATATGACTCGCACTGTCAAAAAGTTATCAGATCTCATATGGAGCCAAGCTTCTAACTCTACACGCCCTAACTCTACAAGGCCTAACTTCACAAACTCTACACCTTAGTCAAAATATGTGGCTTGGCCGTTCGTTACAAGAACTATTGTATAACAGAAAAGTAATGAACAGTGAATTAATTTTTCACCTTACGCCTATGTGAATGTAGCGAAATGGCCAAGCCACATATTTTGACTAAGGTGTAGAGTTTGTGAAGTTAGGCCTTGTAGAGTTAGGGCGTGTAGAGTTAGAAGCTTGGCTCCATATGAGATCTGATAACTTTTTGACAGTGCGAGTCATATGGTCTCGTCTTGGCAACATTATACATGAAAATGTTTTTGGTGGGATACATTATACGCATCCATAAGAAAATGTGTGCATCTGAGCAAGAGAAAACATCCCTTTGCTATTGTAGCGAGAGCGAGAAAGCATACGGGTGGGCAAAAACAATTTTTTTATCTGTCTTGCTGTGCATTTTGTACGTTTTTTTGAGTAAAACTTTTTAGGTGGCATTATGCATTTTTGGGCATTGCGTATTTTTGGGCATGAATCAATGCGTGAATGAATAATGCGTGAACGAATGAATGTGAATTTCTATGGGAGTAACTTTGATATTTTTATTATTATTAGCATCACAGCCCGGAGTGGGCCAAAGCTTCCTTCACAATCTTTCTCCATGCGTCCCTGTCCAACGCCTTTAGCTTGTAGTTCTGGACTCTCATTGAATTCAGATCCGCTTCTACCGCGTCGATCCAACGCTTTTTCGGCCTGCCTCTAGCTCGGCATCCTAGATCTCTGTACAGTAATAGTTTTTTTGTCGGTGCCTCGTCGCTCCTGCGTAGCACGTGGCCGAGCCATCGCATTCTTTGAGACTTTATAAACCGTACAATTGTTTCGCCTCTCATCATGGTTTCTATTTCGTCATTGTATCGGCGTCGATATGTGCCGTCATTTAATCGTAGTGGACCATACACCCTTCGCATAATTTTTCTTTCAAAGATGCTGAGCTGCTTTAGTTCAGCTGCTTTCAGGGTCCAAACTTCACAACCATATGTTAGCACTGGTCTAACGAGGCACTTGTATATGTTGAATTTCGTATTTCTTGAGATCATTTTTGATTTAAACAATTTTGAGTGCACAAAATAGGCTTTGTTTGCGGTTTGAATACGGTCATTTACAGCGCATGACGAGTCATCAGTGCTTGAGAACGCAACACCGAGATATTTAAACTGTTGTACAGCTTGAAACTTATATTCTTCAATTTCTAAGAAACTTTCTCGAGGCGGGCGTTTTGATTTCACGAAGTATTTCGTTTTATCTTCATTGATTTTCATACCCAGCTTCCAATTATTTCTTCTGAGAAAACCTCCATTCGTTCATACAGTACGTTTGTAAAAATTTTGTAGACCGTTGGGAGTAGCGATATACCCCGGTAGTTTTTGCAGTTTCGTTTATCACCTTTTTTGTGAATCGGTATTATAATACTGTTTTGCCAAGCTTCTGGTATTTTTTCTTGTGACCATATCGTTCCTATGAGTTCGACAGCAAAATTTTGGAAGAGAAAGTGTTGCACAATATGGTAATTCGCTGCCTTTTCAGCACTAATGCATTTGCCATTTTTAGCCTTTCGTGGTTCGTGGTAGAAAAGCAACGAGTTACCTTCGGTATGTGGAAATGTATAATTGCATTCATGTCCTCATGATAATTATCTAGAACTTGATCAATTTGTGCGCCGCCACGCAAACCCATTGTCTCTGTATTATACAAAAGTTAGTTTTTCCACAATGAATTTGTTTTAGCAGACGAACCTTCAATAAAATTGATTTCATCCAAAGCCTTTTGAGCAACAGCTTCAATCAGCATAGACTTGACGCTCTGTATTGGCATTTTTAAATATAAATTTTGATGATAACTTGCAGCAATTTATAAAAGTAAACAAACACAGAGAAGAAGCAGCACAATCTCAAATACGGTTTTTCTACAATTGTTTCGTTTTTGCAGCAATAAAATAATAAAAATCTGTGTAGTCCATAGCTACTTTAGCTACAGGTTCTGTTAGTATAGATTTTACTCTTCCACTTGGCATTTTTAATTCAACTATGATAATGTATAGTGTTTTTCATAAATAATTCAATCCCGGCATCCCGGGACTTGGATAATGTAATCCCGAAATCCCGGGATTGAAAATATAACACGGGATTGCAAACCCTAATATTTAGTTAAACGAAAAAAACGTTAGCTGCTTTTGGTTTTCTCTTTCGCATTGCGACGTTGACGTTGTGTTGGTGGTCATGAGTCATGGCTTCGCTTCTTGTTGAGAGAGCCAACTGTGGTCATGGTAAAGAGAAGGGAGTAAAGCGGCCGCGGCTGGTCAGCTAAAGCACGCAGCACATGTGTATGTGTGTAAACGAAAGAATTGTTTTTGTATGCATTGCGTGAACACAACACAGCGACATACATACATACAAGTGCCAGTGCTTGCCATTAGCTTGTGTGCCAGCTCGTATTTTTGCTTGCTTCGCTCTCTCTCACTTTTTGTTACTCTCACAGCAATGCCGTGGCCTTGGTGTTGTTTAGTGGTTGGCTACAAAATAAGATCGCGCTGCGCAAAGAACGATTTAGAAGTAGGCGCGGGGAAGGTGAGAGTTGCCCGAACAACAAAGTCAAGCAGCTTTGCACGACAGTTACATTGTCTAATTCTCTCTCTATTTCTTTTTATGCTGACACCGACAAGTGCAGACGCGTTTTTGTTATCAAGGTGTTGTGCATAATATAAAATAAATGCGGGACCAAGGCAAAGAAAGTTTCAACGAGGAAGATTCAGTCAAAAGAAAATTAGGTAATTACTCTTTTAATGGATTTCGAAATGGAAGCAATATATGAATATATAAAAAGTGAGTGAAATTAATTAATTCATTTCAATAAAAACACAAACTTAGGCGACGCCAGTCATGAAACACAAGTCCCAGTGTGCATGCATTAGCTTGTGTGCCAGCTCGTTTTTTTTGCTTGCTTCCCTCTCTCTCACTTTTTGTTACTCTCACAGCAATGCCGTGGCCTTGGTGTTGTTTGGTGGTTGGCTACAAAATAAGATCGCGCTGCGCTAAGAACGATGTAGAAGTTGGCGCGGGGGAGGTGAGAGTTGCACGAACAACGAAGCCAAGCAGCATTGCACGACAGTTACATTGTCTAATTCTTTTCTTTCTCTATTTCTTTTTATGCTGCTTTCTTACGCGCTCAGCGTAGAGGAATTACTATTGATTTAGTTCTATTCGCACTACTTATAGTACAGTAAAAATAGGTTTTGACCCGGAAAAAATTGCACACTGGAATTTCTCTTGCTTAATGTATTAAGGACCATCCAAAAAGTCTAAAACCAATTTGGAGACCTCCTCCCCCGTAGAGTTTTCCGTTATTTTGATATATGTTTGAGCCCATTTATCTCGAAATAAGCCGTACATAAAAATTTCCAAGGCAGAAAAAGTTTAAAATTGAATTTAAAATTTTTTTGTATTGGGAGGTATACCCAAAAGTTCACATTTTAGGCGTCAGAGGGGGCCCAATCCCATGGGATTGGAGTTTACACGTACACGTGTTTTGTACACAAAACACATGCATGTGTGCGTGATTTTTGTACTGAACTACTCTCAGCAAATTCTCTGGCGTTGCTATGCTCTTGTTGCAAAGCATGGTAGAATTATACAGGTAAGCTATTCACTGCACTGAAACCTTATTTTTAGTCTGAGCGAAAAAGTGAGAGAGTGAAACCACCCCCATTGCTGTTGTTGCGCGTAGGCAAGCATATTTAAAATTTTATTTTGTGCTGATGGTTGCAACTAGAGTGGCTTATTTTTTACCACTGCACAAAATTACGGTAAATGCTGAAAAACTATGCGCAGAAACAACCTTTCTCGTGTAAAATATCAACGAAACTAAAATAAGGTTTGAATTGCGAAAATTTTTCGGGAATAGCTTACCTTGTTTATTCTACCATGGTTGCAAAGCAACAGACACGAAGTTGCTTGTGCATGACTTCGGCTCTTGCTTAGAGCGCGTGCTTGCTCTCACAATGCTAAAGCACTCCAGCATTAGTATGCCGTGGCTTTGGTGCTGTGTGGTAAAAAACACAAAATCAGTTTCAAGGTATATTTACTACAGGTAGCATACTCCCGCCGAAGGCTCTAACAAATATTACCAATTTTTAGGTTCGTTGCGACTGCACGTGAGGAGGGTTGTTTACGCGCATCGGGTGCGAGCAACAGATACAATTTTTGTTTGTTTCCTTGAATCAGTTTATGTTTAATTTGCTACAAGCTAAGATCGCGCTACGCAAATTATTGATTTTAAAAAGGAACAAATGATCAAAGAGGAATGGAAAAATGAGCGGCGCGATCTAAGCTTGTAGCCAACTAAACATAGACTGATTTTGTGTTTTCTGCCAAACAGGCACCAAAGCCAAAAAGCAAGCACGCTTTCTAAGCAAGAGCCGAAGTCATGCACAAGCAACTTCGTATCTGTTGCTTTGCGACGTCAGCGTCGAAACACGTCACAGCGGCAGAAAATGTTCAATACAAGCGCAAAAAAAAATGCATATGTATATTTTGCCGACCACTGCTTTAAAGTCATCCCGTACCATGAAAAAAAGAGTTGTTTTTGTATGCATTGCGTGAATACAACACAGCGACATACATACATACAAGTGCCAGTGTTTGCCATTAGCTTGTGTGCCAGCTCGTATTTTTATTTGCTTCTCTCTCCTCTCTCACTTTTTGTTACTCTCACGGCAATGCCGTGCCTTGGTGCGTTTGTTTTGATTTTCTTTTTCGCATTGATGAATTGACGCTGACGTTGTGTTGGTGGTCATGACTTCGGCTCTTGTTGAGAACGCCGAAAAACGTTCGTTTCATTTCGTTTGTATAAAAACAATGAACTAAAAAATATTAGTTAATCCAACACCTTTAATATAAAACTGTGAAAATGCTACATCAGAAAAAATAAAATATGCATAGAAATTATAATTTGACGTGTTCTATCTTTTTGCTATACATTTAACAAAAATTGACATCACATATGTCAGATATCTCTCTGGAACGAGAATTCCTTCACTTTCATGTGTTGCTGAACTTTTGATCGTTTGTCGCTGGAATTTGTACATGGACTTGTTTTCTTTAATAATTAAAATACTCGGTTGTTCAATTTAAAAATTTTTTTTATTAATTATTATTAATAATATTATGTATTCTACAATAAAAATTTAAGATATTTTTTTAATGCCGATTTTAGAACCTAGGAGGTCCCTAGGTAGGGACTGTAGGTACAGTTTATAGCCGGATGCGAACGGCGGTGTCTTAAATTAATAGAGATTTTCTTGGGCAAATAGCGTCTTTGAGCTAGCGATGCCAGTGCTAGGCAAATGTACCAGTGCATCTGCGGGGAATCGAACCACCGACCTTCGGTTGGTAAAGCGAGTACGCTACCACTACGACACCGAAGGCCACTAATCTTTGTTTATTGTTTTTAATTCTTAGCACTATAACAAACTCACGCAAGGACAAATTCGATCATTTGCCGACGGCACTTGCACAACCTTTCACTTTGAACGCTAGTTCGCACTGTTTAAAATAAACGTCCACCCACATTAGAACTTCAACAAAAACACGCGAGGACAATAACGATCGTTTGCCGACGGCATTTGCACAACCTTTCACTTTGAAATGTACTTCACTACTGCAAGCAAAATAAAGACCCACGAGGGAGAGCTGTTTGGCATTTCCTCGCTGTGTAACAGCGCGTATTTTTGCTTGCTTTTCTCTCTCTCTCTCTCACTTTTTGCTACTCTCACAGCAATGCCGTGACCTTGGTGCGTTGTGTTTTGCTTTTCTCTTTCGCATTGACGAATTGCGACGCTGACGTTGTGTTGGTGGTCATGACTTCGGCTTTGGCTCTTGTTGAGAGAGCGAGCCGTGGTCATGGTAAAGAGAGGAGAGTAAAGCGGCCGCGACTGTTCAGCTAAAGCATGCAGCACATGTGTATGTGTGTAAACGAAAGAAAAGTTACATTGTTTAATTCTATTTCTTTTTATGCTGCTTTCTTACACGCTCAGCGCAGAGGAATTACTATAGATTTTATTCTATTCGTACTACTAATGCGTTGGCAGAGTGAAGGTGATAAATATAAGTAAAAGTAATGCTTCAAGATATTTTTGTATGAATATTGAAGCTACATACATATGTATGTTTATTGCGCTAACTGTATTTTCAGTTGTAATATAATAAAATATAAATACAAATTTTAATATATTATTTACATTGTTTACATTGACAGGTTTGCAAATTTGAAGTCACTCTCACGTTTTGTTTCAGCTAAGGAGTGCAAAACATAACGTTTGCTTTGCGCTGAGCGCCTAAAAAATAATTGATTGTTAAGACACCGTTTGAACTCCAAAGTAATGTTAAGACGGCTAAACTAACAAAATAAAAAAAGCGTAACAAAATAAGTTGGGCGAAAAGTTTTACTTCTAACGCGTGCTTCTTCTGCACGCGATTTTTTTTGTTTCATAAGTATTTGGCCGGACATGAAGAATAAAACAAAGCCAATCAATAAAGGCCGATCAAAGGAATAGAAATTTTTGTAAGCCAGACTAGTAATTCCGCTAAGTGTAACTTGTGCCCAACAATTGTAAAAACCGGTGGAAACACCTCCAATCTATTTAACCATCTTAAAAGATCGCACCCATATTCGTTGCAATCCGAAAAAAATATACAAACGATGCAGACTTTTTTCGATCCGAAAAAACGGCAAATAAACAGAAAGCAGACGAAGAAAGAAAAAGTCTTTTAGATAACGCATCTATTAAAATGATTTTTTTTTTTTAGTTTTGACAAATTTTTGTTTTCGAAATACATATCTCGAAATCCGCTGCATTTAAAAATTTGTGGAGCTCATTTTGGGTTTTAATATTTAATAAATTTAATTATTGTCTAATAAACAGATATGAAGAGAAAACAAAACAAAAAAAGAATTTTGGGTTTTAGCTTGCCATTTTACTATGGATACGAGTAAAAAATGTTGAGGATAAATTTTGCTAAAAACTAGTTTTATTTTTAGATCTCAAAGAAATCAAAAGAATTGTTACTTATTTTTTATGTTTCTCTAATTAAGTTTTGAGTCTTAAATCAAATGAATTGTTTCTTAATCATTATGTTTTCTTTTATTAAATTTTGAATCAAATGAATTATTCGTTTTCTTTTAAGTTTTGAATTTTTGTTTCCGTTTATGAAATATGGAAATGAATTTGAGTGAATTTTGTATAAATATTCTTTTTTGTATATAGGTTTTCATGTCTGTAATTATGTGCGGCTTAAACTTGCTAGCGCCTACCGTTTTAGTGCGATTAATCGATTTCTTTTTGAGAATCGATCGAAAAAATCGACTCCAAAATCGAATATCGAGCTCAGCTTTACAGCCAACGTCGCCAAAATTACGCGCAAAAAAAAAAAAATTAATAATACATACAAACTTGAAAATACGTACAATATCAAAAAAGTCCAGACTACTTAATAATAATATTTACAGTATGTAAGGCTTAAACTGCTTGTGAATTATAAGCACTTTATGAAAAAAAATTCATTGCGTGCTCCCACTTATTACAGTTGTGCAAATTGGATTGGAAGAAAATACAATTTTTTATTGAATGATTTTTTAGAAGAAGGAAGAAATGCACGAGCGACTGTAATCAATTTTCTTTGTGATTATTAAATTTTATTAGATATACATACATTTAAAACACTAGCTAACAATGGATATTAAATAATATATAATACATTTCTTTAAGGAGTTTGTTTTCCATGCTACATGAGATTTACACAGTTTTAATTTTAATACACTATTGGACTATTTATATATTTTGCTGTGCGTGGGCATTGCTAGTAATGCAGTTATTGAATATATTCTTGTAAAATATATTTAAATGAATATATATATAAATAAATAATAATTTTATTAATTATTCTTGATTCGCTGGAAGGATTAAAAGTAATAGTATTTAAATTTATATTATAGCACCGAATAAAGATTTTTTAAATTTCATAGCAAAACAAAAAATTTTTTAATGTCATAGTAACTTGTTTCGCGTATACCCAGAAAATTATTGGGCCTGTTCCGGTGTTCACTTTTAAGCAAATATTGATTTGTACTTTTGTACTATCAGGAATTTTTGTTTTAATATTAATAAACTACATTAATTTATATATAAAGGAAAATATATTTAACTATATAATTCGTTGCTATGTTTTAAAAGGCATCGATAGCTTAATGCCATATGGTGTTACCAAACAATTACGTGAACAGGGGTGGTTTGCTTGTAAAACTGCTTTATAAAAATCGAATACACAATTTTTGAAACACAGTAATCTATGAAAAATAAGTATTCCCTTCAAATTTGTTTCAAAATGTGTTAAGCTGAGAAAAATAATTTTTTAGTTCATTCTCTGCTGGAAGCTCGAAGTGAAAACATCGTTTGGCTCTAAATAAAATAAATTTTATTTTCCATTTCCTTATACAGGCTAATGTAAGTAAAAAAAAGTGTACATACAAAATTTTAAATAATCAAAATACATTATACGCATCCATAAGAAAATGTGTGCATCTGAGCAAGAGAAAACATCCCTTTGCTACTGTAGCGAGAGCGAGAAAGCATACGGGCATTGTTGGGCATTGCGTATTTTTGGGCATGAATCAATGCGTGAATGAATAATGCGTGAACGAATGAATGTGAATTTCTATGGGAGTAACTTTGATATTTTTATTATTATTAGCATCACAGCCCGGAGTGGGCCAAAGCTTCCTTCACAATCTTTCTCCATGCGTCCCTGTCCAACGCCTTTAGCTTGTAGTTCTGGACCCTCATTGAATTCAGATCCGCTTCTACCGCGTCGATCCAACGCTTTTTCGGCCTGCCTCTAGCTCGGCATCCTAGATCTCTGTACAGTAAGAGTTTTTTTGTCGGTGCCTCGTCGCTCCTGCGTAGCACGTGGCCGAGCCATCGCATTCTTTGAGACTTTATAAACCGTACAATTGTTTCGCCTCTCATCATGGTTTCTATTTCGTCATTGTATCGGCGTCGATATGTGCCGTCATTTAATCGTAGTGGACCATACACCCTTCGCATAATTTTTCTTTCAAAGATGCTGAGCTGCTTTAGTTCAGCTGCTTTCAGGGTCCAAACTTCACAACCATATGTTAGCACTGGTCTAACGAGGCACTTGTATATGTTGAATTTCGTATTTCTTGAGATCATTTTTGATTTAAACAATTTTGAGTGCACAAAATAGGCTTTGTTTGCGGCTTGAATACGGTCATTTACAGCGCATGACGAGTCATCAGTGCTTGAGAACGCAACACCGAGATATTTAAACTGTTGTACAGCTTGAAACTTATATTCTTCAATTTCTAAGAAACTTTCTCGAGGCGGGCGTTTTGATTTCACGAAGTATTTCGTTTTATCTTCATTGATTTTCATACCCATTTCTTTCACATGTTTGTTTAGCTCTAAAAATGTTTCTTTTAGCTCTCTTTCGTTTGTTGCTAGCAGGGCCAGATCATCAGCATATGCACATACTTGGGTGGACTTGGCGAGTATGACTCCTTCACGTTCGATTTCTTTTATTGCTTTATGCAACATCAGGTTAAATATCAACGTAGATAGAGCATCACCTTGTTTTACGCCGGATTCGATGAGGAGGGGTTCTGAGGTATTGTTTCGTACCCTGATTTTTGCTGTGGTGTTTTCCAGAGTAATGCAGACTAGCCTGACTAGTTTGGCTGGTATGCCAAGTTTTATAAGCGTGGTCGGTATTTTACGCCTGCACAGGCTGTCAAACGCTTGTTTGAAGTCGATAAACAGGCAGTGTATATCGCGTCCAAACTCGGTGCATTTCTCAAACGCCTGACTGATGATAAAGCATTGGTCTATTGTTGACTTGTTTTTGCGAAAACCACATTGATAGCTTCCAATTATTTCTTCTGAGAAAACCTCCATTCGTTCATATAGTACGTTTGTAAAAATTTTGTAGACCGTTGGGAGTAGCGATATACCCCGGTAGTTTTTGCAGTTTCGTTTATCACCTTTTTTGTGAATCGGTATTATAATACTGTTTTGCCAAGCTTCTGGTATTTTTTCTTGTGACCATATCGTTCCTATGAGTTCGTAGATTTGCCGATGTAATGCATCACCGCCGTATTTGACGAGCTCAGCAGGTATGTTATCTTCGCCGCTTGCCTTTCCATTTTTTAGCTTGTTTATAGCTTCTTTAACGTCCTCGTACGACGGCTCTTGTAGCTGGTTTTCTGCAGTAGAGTATTCTTCCTCGCACTCTGTTGAGATTTGTTGAGGATTATTTAGGACGTCCTCAAAGTAATCACGCCACCTGTGCAAAATCTGCTCCTCTTCATAGAGTGGCTGCCCCTCTTCATTAAGGCAAACGTTTAGTTGAGGCTGAAACGGTGTGATTTATTTTTGATATTTTTTTTATATAACTTTGATATTTAGTTAAACGAAAAAAACGTTAGCTGCTTTTGGTTTTCTCTTTCGCATTGCGACGTTGACGTTGTGTTGGTGGTCATGAGTCATGGCTTCGCTTCTTGTTGAGAGAGCCAACTGTGGTCATGGTAAAGAGAAGGGAGTAAAGCGGCCGCGGCTGGTCAGCTAAAGCACGCAGCACATGTGTATGTGTGTAAACGAAAGAATTGTTTTTGTATGCATTGCGTGAACACAACACAGCGACATACATACATACAAGTGCCAGTGCTTGCCATTAGCTTGTGTGCCAGCTCGTATTTTTGCTTGCTTCGCTCTCTCTCACTTTTTGTTACTCTCACAGCAATGCCGTGGCCTTGGTGTTGTTTAGTGGTTGGCTACAAAATAAGATCGCGCTGCGCAAAGAACGATTTAGAAGTAGGCGCGGGGAAGGTGAGAGTTGCCCGAACAACAAAGTCAAGCAGCTTTGCACGACAGTTACATTGTCTAATTCTCTCTCTATTTCTTTTTATGCTGACACCGACAAGTGCAGACGCGTTTTTGTTATCAAGGTGTTGTGCATAATATAAAATAAATGCGGGACCAAGGCAAAGAAAGTTTCAACGAGGAAGATTCAGTCAAAAGAAAATTAGGTAATTACTCTTTTAATGGATTTCGAAATGGAAGCAATATATGAATATATAAAAAGTGAGTGAAATTAATTAATTCATTTCAATAAAAACACAAACTTAGGCGACGCCAGTCATGAAACACAAGTCCCAGTGTGCATGCATTAGCTTGTGTGCCAGCTCGTTTTTTTGCTTGCTTCCCTCTCTCTCACTTTTTGTTACTCTCACAGCAATGCCGTGGCCTTGGTGTTGTTTGGTGGTTGGCTACAAAATAAGATCGCGCTGCGCTAAGAACGATGTAGAAGTTGGCGCGGGGGAGGTGAGAGTTGCACGAACAACGAAGCCAAGCAGCATTGCACGACAGTTACATTGTCTAATTCTTTTCTTTCTCTATTTCTTTTTATGCTGCTTTCTTACGCGCTCAGCGTAGAGGAATTACTATTGATTTAGTTCTATTCGCACTACTTATAGTACAGTAAAAATAGGTTTTGACCCGGAAAAAATTGCACACTGGAATTTCTCTTGCTTAATGTATTAAGGACCATCCAAAAAGTCTAAAACCAATTTGGAGACCTCCTCCCCCGTAGAGTTTTCCGTTATTTTGATATATGTTTGAGCCCATTTATCTCGAAATAAGCCGTACATAAAAATTTCCAAGGCAGAAAAAGTTTAAAATTGAATTTAAAATTTTTTTGTATTGGGAGGTATACCCAAAAGTTCACATTTTAGGCGTCAGAGGGGCCCAATCCCATGGGATTGGAGTTTACACGTACACGTGTTTTGTACACAAAACACATGCATGTGTGCGTGATTTTTGTACTGAACTACTCTCAGCAAATTCTCTGGCGTTGCTATGCTCTTGTTGCAAAGCATGGTAGAATTATACAGGTAAGCTATTCACTGCACTGAAACCTTATTTTTAGTCTGAGCGAAAAAGTGAGAGAGTGAAACCACCCCCATTGCTGTTGTTGCGCGTAGGCAAGCATATTTAAAATTTTATTTTGTGCTGATGGTTGCAACTAGAGTGGCTTATTTTTTACCACTGCACAAAATTACGGTAAATGCTGAAAAACTATGCGCAGAAACAACCTTTCTCGTGTAAAATATCAACGAAACTAAAATAAGGTTTGAATTGCGAAAATTTTTCGGGAATAGCTTACCTTGTTTATTCTACCATGGTTGCAAAGCAACAGACACGAAGTTGCTTGTGCATGACTTCGGCTCTTGCTTAGAGCGCGTGCTTGCTCTCACAATGCTAAAGCACTCCAGCATTAGTATGCCGTGGCTTTGGTGCTGTGTGGTAAAAAACACAAAATCAGTTTCAAGGTATATTTACTACAGGTAGCATACTCCCGCCGAAGGCTCTAACAAATATTACCAATTTTTAGGTTCGTTGCGACTGCACGTGAGGAGGGTTGTTTACGCGCATCGGGTGCGAGCAACAGATACAATTTTTGTTTGTTTCCTTGAATCAGTTTATGTTTAATTTGCTACAAGCTAAGATCGCGCTACGCAAATTATTGATTTTAAAAAGGAACAAATGATCAAAGAGGAATGGAAAAATGAGCGGCGCGATCTAAGCTTGTAGCCAACTAAACATAGACTGATTTTGTGTTTTCTGCCAAACAGGCACCAAAGCCAAAAAGCAAGCACGCTTTCTAAGCAAGAGCCGAAGTCATGCACAAGCAACTTCGTATCTGTTGCTTTGCGACGTCAGCGTCGAAACACGTCACAGCGGCAGAAAATGTTCAATACAAGCGCAAAAAAAAATGCATATGTATATTTTGCCGACCACTGCTTTAAAGTCATCCCGTACCATGAAAAAAAGAGTTGTTTTTGTATGCATTGCGTGAATACAACACAGCGACATACATACATACAAGTGCCAGTGTTTGCCATTAGCTTGTGTGCCAGCTCGTATTTTTATTTGCTTCTCTCTCCTCTCTCACTTTTTGTTACTCTCACGGCAATGCCGTGCCTTGGTGCGTTTGTTTTGATTTTCTTTTTCGCATTGATGAATTGACGCTGACGTTGTGTTGGTGGTCATGACTTCGGCTCTTGTTGAGAACGCCGAAAAACGTTCGTTTCATTTCGTTTGTATAAAAACAATGAACTAAAAAATATTAGTTAATCCAACACCTTTAATATAAAACTGTGAAAATGCTACATCAGAAAAAATAAAATATGCATAGAAATTATAATTTGACGTGTTCTATCTTTTTGCTATACATTTAACAAAAATTGACATCACATATGTCAGATATCTCTCTGGAACGAGAATTCCTTCACTTTCATGTGTTGCTGAACTTTTGATCGTTTGTCGCTGGAATTTGTACATGGACTTGTTTTCTTTAATAATTAAAATACTCGGTTGTTCAATTTAAAAATTTTTTTTATTAATTATTATTAATAATATTATGTATTCTACAATAAAAATTTAAGATATTTTTTTAATGCCGATTTTAGAACCTAGGAGGTCCCTAGGTAGGGACTGTAGGTACAGTTTATAGCCGGATGCGAACGGCGGTGTCTTAAATTAATAGAGATTTTCTTGGGCAAATAGCGTCTTTGAGCTAGCGATGCCAGTGCTAGGCAAATGTACCAGTGCATCTGCGGGGAATCGAACCACCGACCTTCGGTTGGTAAAGCGAGTACGCTACCACTACGACACCGAAGGCCACTAATCTTTGTTTATTGTTTTTAATTCTTAGCACTATAACAAACTCACGCAAGGACAAATTCGATCATTTGCCGACGGCACTTGCACAACCTTTCACTTTGAACGCTAGTTCGCACTGTTTAAAATAAACGTCCACCCACATTAGAACTTCAACAAAAACACGCGAGGACAATAACGATCGTTTGCCGACGGCATTTGCACAACCTTTCACTTTGAAATGTACTTCACTACTGCAAGCAAAATAAAGACCCACGAGGGAGAGCTGTTTGGCATTTCCTCGCTGTGTAACAGCGCGTATTTTTCTTGCTTTTTCTCTCTCTCTCTCTCACTTTTTGCTACTCTCACAGCAATGCCGTGACCTTGGTGCGTTGTGTTTTGCTTTTCTCTTTCGCATTGACGAATTGCGACGCTGACGTTGTGTTGGTGGTCATGACTTCGGCTTTGGCTCTTGTTGAGAGAGCGAGCCGTGGTCATGGTAAAGAGAGGAGAGTAAAGCGGCCGCGACTGTTCAGCTAAAGCATGCAGCACATGTGTATGTGTGTAAACGAAAGAAAAGTTACATTGTTTAATTCTATTTCTTTTTATGCTGCTTTCTTACACGCTCAGCGCAGAGGAATTACTATAGATTTTATTCTATTCGTACTACTAATGCGTTGGCAGAGTGAAGGTGATAAATATAAGTAAAAGTAATGCTTCAAGATATTTTTGTATGAATATTGAAGCTACATACATATGTATGTTTATTGCGCTAACTGTATTTTCAGTTGTAATATAATAAAATATAAATACAAATTTTAATATATTATTTACATTGTTTACATTGACAGGTTTGCAAATTTGAAGTCACTCTCACGTTTTGTTTCAGCTAAGGAGTGCAAAACATAACGTTTGCTTTGCGCTGAGCGCCTAAAAAATAATTGATTGTTAAGACACCGTTTGAACTCCAAAGTAATGTTAAGACGGCTAAACTAACAAAATAAAAAAAAGCGTAACAAAATAAGTTGGGCGAAAAGTTTTACTTCTAACGCGTGCTTCTTCTGCACGCGAATTTTTTTTGTTTCATAAGTATTTGGCCGGACATGAAGAATAAAACAAAGCCAATCAATAAAGGCCGATCAAAGGAATAGAAATTTTTGTAAGCCAGACTAGTAATTCCGCTAAGTGTAACTTGTGCCCAACAATTGTAAAAACCGGTGGAAACACCTCCAATCTATTTAACCATCTTAAAAGATCGCACCCATATTCGTTGCAATCCGAAAAAAATATACAAACGATGCAGACTTTTTTCGATCCGAAAAAACGGCAAATAAACAGAAAGCAGACGAAGAAAGAAAAAGTCTTTTAGATAACGCATCTATTAAAATGATTTTTTTTTTTTTAGTTTTGACAAATTTTTGTTTTCGAAATACATATCTCGAAATCCGCTGCATTTAAAAATTTGTGGAGCTCATTTTGGGTTTTAATATTTAATAAATTTAATTATTGTCTAATAAACAGATATGAAGAGAAAACAAAAACAAAAAAGAATTTTGGGTTTTAGCTTGCCATTTTACTATGGATACGAGTAAAAAATGTTGAGGATAAATTTTGCTAAAAACTAGTTTTATTTTTAGATCTCAAAGAAATCAAAAGAATTGTTACTTATTTTTTATGTTTCTCTAATTAAGTTTTGAGTCTTAAATCAAATGAATTGTTTCTTAATCATTATGTTTTCTTTTATTAAATTTTGAATCAAATGAATTATTCGTTTTCTTTTAAGTTTTGAATTTTTGTTTCCGTTTATGAAATATGGAAATGAATTTGAGTGAATTTTGTATAAATATTCTTTTTTGTATATAGGTTTTCATGTCTGTAATTATGTGCGGCTTAAACTTGCTAGCGCCTACCGTTTTAGTGCGATTAATCGATTTCTTTTTGAGAATCGATCGAAAAAATCGACTCCAAAATCGAATATCGAGCTCAGCTTTACAGCCAACGTCGCCAAAATTACGCAAAATAAAAAAAAATTAATAATACATACAAACTTGAAAATACGTACAATATCAAAAAAGTCCAGACTACTTAATAATAATATTTACAGTATGTAAGGCTTAAACTGCTTGTGAATTATAAGCACTTTATGAAAAAAAAATTCATTGCGTGCTCCCACTTATTACAGTTGTGCAAATTGGATTGGAAGAAAATACAATTTTTTATTGAATGATTTTTTAGAAGAAGGAAGAAATGCACGAGCGACTGTAATCAATTTTCTTTGTGATTATTAAATTTTATTAGATATACATACATTTAAAACACTAGCTAACAATGGATATTAAATAATATATAATACATTTCTTTAAGGAGTTTGTTTTCCATGCTACATGAGATTTACACAGTTTTAATTTTAATACACTATTGGACTATTTATATATTTTGCTGTGCGTGGGCATTGCTAGTAATGCAGTTATTGAATATATTCTTGTAAAATATATTTAAATGAATATATATATAAATAAATAATAATTTTATTAATTATTCTTGATTCGCTGGAAGGATTAAAAGTAATAGTATTTAAATTTATATTATAGCACCGAATAAAGATTTTTTAAATTTCATAGCAAAACAAAAAATTTTTTAATGTCATAGTAACTTGTTTCGCGTATACCCAGAAAATTATTGGGCCTGTTCCGGTGTTCACTTTTAAGCAAATATTAATTTGTACTTTTTTACTATCAAGGAATTTTTATTTTAATATTAATAAACTACATTAATTTATATATAAAGGAAAATATATTTAACTATATAATTCGTTGCTATGTTTTAAAAGGCATCGATAGCTTAATGCCATATGGTGTTACCAAACAATTACGTGAACAGGGGTGGTTTGCTTGTAAAACTGCTTTATAAAAATCGAATACACAATTTTTGAAACACAGTAATCTATGAAAAATAAGTATTCCCTTCAAATTTGTTTCAAAATGTGTTAAGCTGAGAAAAATAATTTTTTAGTTCATTCTCTGCTGGAAGCTCGAAGTGAAAACATCGTTTGGCTCTAAATAAAATAAATTTTTCATTTATACAGGCTATAATTCTTTAAAGGAGTAAGTAAAAAAAAAGTGTACATACAAAATTTTAAATAATCAAAATACATTATACGCATCCATAAGAAACTGCGTGCAATTATAAGCACTTTATGAAAAAAAAAAATTCATTGCGTGCTCCCCACTTATTACAGTTATTGCAAATTAGTTGGAAGAAAATGCAATTTTATTGAATGATTTTTTTAGAAGAAGGAAGAAATGCACATTTGACTGTCAATTTCTTTGTGATTATTAAATTTTATTAGATATACATACATTTAAAACACTAGCTTACAATGGATATTAAATAATATATAATACATTTCTTTAAGGAGTTTGTTTTCCATGCTACATGAGATTTACACAGTTTTAATTTTAATACACTATTGGACTATTTATATATTTTGCTGTGCGTGGGCATTGCTAGTAATGCAGTTATTGAATATATTCTTGTAAAATATATTTAAATGAATATATATATAAATAAATAATAATTTTATTAATTATTCTTGATTCGCTGGAAGGATTAAAGTAATAGTATTTAAATTTATATTATAAAGGCACCGAATAAAGATTTTTTAAATTTCATAGCAAAACAAAAAAATTTTTTAATGTCATAGTAACTTGTTTCATGTATACCCAGAAAACTATTGGGCTTGTTCCAGTGTTCACTTTAAGCAACATATTAATTTGTACTTTTGTACTATCAGGAATTTTTGTTTTAATATTAATAAACTACATTAATTTATATATAAAAGGAAAATATATTTAACTATATAATTCGTTGCTATGTTTTTAAAGGCATCGATAGCTTAATGCCATATGGTGTTACCAAACAATTACGTGAAAAATGGTGGTTTGCTTGTAAAACTGCTTTATAAAAAATCGAATACTCAATTTTTGGAAACACAGTATCTATGAAAATAAGTATTCCCTTCAAATTTGTTTCAAAATGTGTTGAGCTGAGGAAAATAATTTTTAGTTTTCTTTCTGCTGGAAGCTCGAAGTGAAAACATCGTTTGGCTCTAAATAAAATAAATTTTATTTTCCATTTCCTTATACAGGCTAATGTCGGCAAAAAAAGTGTACATACAAAATTTAAATAATCAAAATGACATTATACGCATCCATAAGAAAATGTGTGCATCTGAGACGAGAAAACATCCCTTTGCTACTGTAGCGAGAGCGAGAAAGCATCGGGTAAGGGCAAAAACAATTTTTTTTTATCTGTCTTGCTGTGCATTTTGTATGTTTTTTTGAAGTAAAACTTTTCGGTGGCATTATGCATTTTTGCCGGTATTGTTGGGCATTGCGTACGTGCGGGCACTGAATCAATGCGTGAATGAACAATGCGTGAACGAATGAATGTGAATTTCTCTACTGGGAGTAACCCCGATATTTTTATTATTATTAGCATCACAGCCCGGAGTGGGCCAAAGCTTCCTTCACAATCTTTCTCCATGCGTCCCTGTCCAACGCCTTTAGCTTGTAGTTCTGGACCCCTCCCATGAATTCAGATCCGCTTCTACCGCGTCGATCCAACGCTTTTTTCGGCCTGCCCTCTGGCTCGGCGTCCTAGATCTCTGTACAGTAAGAGTTTTTTGTCGGTGCCTCGTCGATCCTGCGTAGCACGTGGCCGAGCCATCGCATTCTTTGAGACTTTATAAACCGTACAATTGTTTCGCCCTCATCATGGTTTCTATTTCGTCATTGTATCGGCGTCGATATGTGCCGTCATTTAATCGTAGTGGACCATACACCCTTCGCATAATTTTTCTTTCTAAAGATGCTGGTTGCTTTAGTTCAGCTGCTTTCAGGTCCAAACTTCACAACCATATGTTAGCACTGGTCTAACGAGGCACTTGTATATGTTCAATTTCGTATTTCTTGAGATCATTTTTGATTTAAACAATTTTGAGTGCACAAAATAGGCTTTGTTTGCGGCTTTGAATACGGTCATTTCAGCGCATGACGGGTCATCAGTGCTTGAGAACGCAAAACCGAGATAAGTTTAAACTGTTGCACAGGCGAAACTTATATTCTTCAATTTCTAAGAAACTTTCTCGGGCGGGCGTTTTGATTTCACGATATTTCGTTTATCTTCATTGATTTTCATGCCCATTTCTTTCCATGTTTGTTGGCTCTAAAAATGTTTCTTTTA